>CM033114.1:5294308-5764256 GCA_019321725.1 Paulownia fortunei | reverse complement strand
ATTCGCCTAAGATTGTGTTGTCAATTATGTTCATTAATAAGTTAGTAGTAAGATTATAATTTTTTTAATTTACTTTTTTAATCTAGTATTATGATCAAAATTCTTGTTTTTACTAGTAGTAGGTCTTTGCAATGAAGATATAAATAAAAATATAAATGTAAGTGAATTGTTCTAATTACAATTATTATTGATAATTGAGTCCTTTCATCATCTAAACCTTGGTTGAATTTATGGTACGAAATTATGTCGAAAAGATGATGATTCAATTACTACTTACTAGTATCCTTTTCAAATCCATAATATAGTGATAAAATGAGAAAATTCTTTTCCAATTCACCTTACTTTTGGCCAAGAATTTCTCAAGTCATGTCCTTTAAAAAAATATAAGGAATATATATTGAACTTCATAACTATGAAATATTTATTGGCCTTTACAAATATCATCTACTTTTCAATTATACCAAATAAACACTATTTAATAATTCTCAAGAAATTAGAACGTTTCATCGTATAACCATTTAGAGATTCATTTTATTAATAATATACTAATTTTTAGACATTTACTAGCATCTTTAGTGAGGTTAATAATTTTTGAAAAATAAAATTAAACAAGTATTGTCTATCACGTGCAACGCACGTGTACGTGTTACAAGTTATATATAATTAAAAGGACTAAATTATTTCACATTAGACAACGTATGAAAAGAAATTATGACTTATCATTTCATGACATTTTAAACGAAGAAAATCCTCTTCTAAGCAGTTCAAGAATTGGATGTCATCGGCCCTCAAGAACTGTTAGAGTTTGGCTCATCGGCTGACTCAACCCGACATGAAAACGGTTCCACTTCTCAGCAAAGACAGGCTGGTCCGGCAGCGGCAGCTCCACGATTTCACGGCTGAGCATTGAGAGCGCAGTTTGAATGGTAGGCCTTTTTTTAGGGAATTCTTGGACACACAAAAGAGCAATATGAATGTACCTCACTATCTTCGTCTGGAACTTTGAACCCACTATGATTTGATCCACGAAAGCCAAGCCATGGCCTTCACTCCACAATTTCCATGCCTGAAATCTTGTGAAATGATTGCATCAATATCCATTCTGATAAAGAAATTAATGTCGAATTTCAACATAGTATTGCCGAAGAAGTTGAAGTTAAGGATAAAGGGCTTACGCATCCTAAGAGGCTCAAAGACCACTCTTGATTGTAATAGTGTGTATTCCTTTTTCCGCTCACTATCTCTAACATAAGCACTCCAAAGCTATAGACATCAGTTTTTTCGGAGAATACGCCCTCCATTGCGTATTCTGGAGCCATGTATCCACTACAAAATCATCATAAACTATATGAAATACTAATGCATGGCACAATCAAATGGCTTAATTATATTCGAAATTGATCACTTACTATGTTCCTACAACTCTTGTAGTGTTGGCTTGATCTTGGTTGCCTCCAAATATTCTTGCCATTCCAAAGTCTGAATTTTTTGGGTTCAAATCCTCGTCCAGCAACACGTTACTCGGCTTGAGGTCCCTGTGGATTATCTTCAGTCTAGAGTCCCTGTGAAGATATAGGAGGCCTCGGCCAATACCTTCAATAATATTGAAACGTTTCTTCCAATGTAGAATCTTTTGTGATGGATGGTTAGGATCTACAGAGAATGAGAATAAAATAGATCATCTGTAAGGTGAGAAAACATTGGGCTGAAACAAAAAATCTGGTGCAGAAAATGTTTTGAAAGTAGACAAAGAATAGGTTTGAACTTGAACTGACCAAAGAGACATAAGTCCAAGCTTTTGTTAGGCATGTATTCATATATAAGCATCTTCTCTTCTTTTTCTACACAACATCCAAGTAGTCTGACAAGATTCCAATGTTGGAGTTTGGAAATCACAATCACTTCATTCATGAATTCTTTCATCCCTTGTCCAGAAGCTGCTGAAAGCCTCTTCACAGCAATTTCTTCCCCGTTTTCGAGTCTCCCCTACAAATAACCAGCAATTTCAGCACCTCTTATACAAGAAATGAGGCAAAAGTGCATGTAAATTGGCTTATTTTCAACTTTTAACTTTTATGTATTCAATTAGTAATTTTATCTTTTATCTTTTGATTCAGTAATAATTTAAGTTATTTTAGTCAAAAGTATTCAAATTTTAGCAAAAAAGTTCAAACTTTGGGAATTTTTTTGATTTAGAGGAAAGATTGATGATGTGGAGATAACATGAGATATTGTGGTCAACTAGACAAAAATATACTTTAATAGATAAAATATATAAACTTGTTGCTAATGGGGTTCGATTTAAACCTACGCCAACTAAGACTAAAAAATTGGATCCTACTTTTTTCACCACTTGAACCATAACAATATGAGCCAAATATAAATTTTTAAATAAACATAATCAATGGTGGTCTTCATCTTCTAATTACATTGCACTGCAAATCCATTACTTACATATTTTATACATGTATCATTTATTTTTTATATATAATAAATATTAATAAATTTTTAAATATTTTGAAATAAGTAATTATGAATACAATTTGTAGAAATGAACTTTTTTGCATACAACAAATATACTATATACTTTATTCATAATTACTTATTTTAAATATTTATAATATTTTAATATTAAGTATTTATAGATAAATAAGTCACGTATATAATAATTATTGGATTTAAAGTGCAATAGAATAGGAATAAAGTCCATCCTTCATTTTGTTTATTAAAAACTTATAAGAACATTTATACATACTGTTCATGGTCAAAGTGGTAAAAGGAGTAGGATTAAAAATTTTTAGCCTTAGCAGCGCATGTTCGAATCCACTATCAACTATATTTTATCCATATAAGTATATTTTTGTCCAGATAGTCATTGTCACCATCATGTTCACATCATCAATTATCTCTCCAAAAAATCCCTAAATTTTGAGCTTTTTGGGTCAAATTTGTATATTTCCGGCTTAAAAGACTAAAATTGCTATTAAATTAGAAGATAATGGACCAAAATTATTAATTGAAAATATAAAGCTTTTAAGTTGAAAATAAACCAATTTACAGAACAAAAATGTAATTTTACCCATGAAATGCCAAGCACGATATCTGATGAAGGAAAATTGTGAAAGACTTTACCTTGTAAACAAGACCAAAACCACCCTTTCCAAGCAGATTTTGATTGTGGAATTGCTCTGTTGCATTTACAACCGTCTCAAATGTGAACAATGTCAATTCTTTGATATTAACTTTCTCTAAATCATCTTCCAGCACCGTGGCCATTGAATCTGATGAAAATGTTTGCTCAGCTTGAAAAAACCTTCTGTCTTTTGTTCTGTCTCCTGTTCCCACAAGGAAAATGCACAGCTTGTATGAGTGACAGCTCAATATATGTTTGTTCATCATGTTAAGTAATACATCCACAGGCCAAAAATTGTTCACCTTTTTTCTTAACCATCCAGCGCCAACCAATGAAGGTGACAATGGCCATGGAAACAAAAGCCACTAGTACTACTGGAACTATGATAAACAGCTTTTTATCGGTGTCGTTACCTGAAAGCCAAAGAAGAAAAACTCAAATACAGTTAACAACAGGAGAACTGAACTTTGGCTTAAATTCTTCAGTTTCCATCCGTCCTGTCATAATTCTATTTAGTAAAGCAATACTGATTTAGATGCTGCCAAAAATTAGTCATACTCTGTGGGCAATTATTCATTGTCAATCAATAAACAATATATTAAGAATAATACCATGTGAGATTAGGAGCAAGATTTGTCAATGGAAGTACCTAATTCTGAAACCGCCAGACGAATGTGAAGATCAGCACCAACACCGGAGAACTTCTGAATGTCGATCAAGCTCTCTCTCCAGGACATACAACCGATGTTCGGGTCATATGCATAAGCTATGCAAGAACAATTCCTCAAACATATAGTCCTACATTCATCTTCGTGTTTGGATGGAAAATGTTCAGGAAAATCTGGTACCTTCATAAGCGGCAGCCTCAAGAACCCGTCCCCGTTTCCTCCAGCACCGCCTGTATTATTGTTTCGATCGCATTGCAATGGCTTCCTCCTCATGCACCCACTAGTCCAATTCCCTCTCTCCCATTCCTCGTCGTTCTTGGGCTCGAATCCTCTCAGACAAGAACAAATAGGTGAATCATTCGCATTACAACTGCCGAAAGGCCCGCATTTTCCATACAAATCACACTCATTCTTAGGAGCCATCCATGTAATATCCCAGTTCTTCTTCTGATCATTCCAAAACGTTTCGACTAAATTTCCCGAAGAATTCAGGACGATTTTCATCAATAGTTTTCCTTGAGCTAGCGTGAAATGGAAAGTCCCGTCAGTATCATTCATCACGCTGAAATAGAGGAAAGGTCTATACATATCCTCCACTCCAGTAAGAATCCGCCCGTTCCAGGGCCCGCTTCTCCAGTGCGGGTGGCCATTATTCCAGGTGAAAATTTGTGGGATATTCAGAGCTTCGAGCCCCGCCTTGAAGTTTCCAACTTCAGGGTCGGACCCATTTTTCCAGGCCGACAAGAGCACCTTCTTACCTGTATTTATGTTGTCACTCATCCTCATCGTGGGCACGAAAACATGCGAAGGATGCGAAAAGCAATCCCATATTACGCTTCCAGTGGAAACGTCCTTCAGAACAAGATTTCCAGTGTCCAGAATCTGAGCACTGGTATTCATGGGAGAAGCTGCGGCGTTTGTTGACCAGACAGTCTCATTTTTTCCATTCAAAAGTACGAGATTGCCGTCTTTTGATATGGTTACTGTGCCGGAGAAATCAGTGAGGGGTTTGTCTCTGTTGGCGACCCATATCACAGTTTCTTCAGAGACTGTGTAAAAAACAGCCAAGTAGCGGTTGGTGGTGT
This sequence comes from Paulownia fortunei, assembly GCA_019321725.1. NCBI lineage: Eukaryota > Viridiplantae > Streptophyta > Magnoliopsida > Lamiales > Paulowniaceae > Paulownia > Paulownia fortunei. The sequence goes on along the minus strand of CM033114.1, from coordinate 5,759,370 downwards.
TGTCAGGGGTGAAGAATCCCAGTTTGAAGACCCGCCCACGAGACACTATGCTGTCGGGATCTTTGATGGATAAACTGGTTGTGATTGTGTCTGTTTCTGCGCAAAATCCTGGGAAAGGAAGGCAAAGCATCAAAAAAAGGGATTGGAGAAAAAGTTTAAGAATATTGTAGTTTGCCATGGTTGATTGATCAGAAGTTGTTGCTTAGCAAGAATGCTGTGAGTAAGCTATCTATCTTTTGTTCTCCTTTTATACTTGAATTTATAGTTACACATGAGGGAATTTTTTTGTCTTCGCCAGCTTCGCCTGCATATAATTAATTACGTAAAAAATGCTTTGTGGTTGACCGTTTTTCTTAAAGCGTTTACTAATTAGACAATAAATATAATTTACTTGTTGTGTGATTTAGTTAAACACGGTTAAACCTGATTCGTATTAGAATTTTCCTATACTTGACCATTAACTTAATATTTATTCTAAATACAATATTGTTCAGTATTTGTAGTTTATATAATAAAAAAATTCACATTAATAATGTATAACATGTCTCATATTTATTACATATTTCTTTTTGAATTTTACAAAATCATGCTCAATCTCCTACATAGAATTTTTTGCCCCAAAAATTATCTTTTAGGTGATACCACTAATTTTCTTTCCCTAAGTTTGAGGACAACAGCGTGAAAAAACTTATAATTCATCTAAATTTTAAAATTTACATATAATAAACATGAGAATTTATAATTTAAATCTCTCTTATGAACTTATCTCTTTCATACAATATGTGTAAGAAGTGTACTATGTTATTTGTATAGACACAAAGACCAATACTTCTACAATTTTATAAAAAAATTCTAATATACACTACTATCTAAAAGTTTCACAACATCAAAATATTAGTCACGACCTAGGTAGTTTCACTTCATATTTAGTAGATTGGACATTAACATTTGTGGGAGTGTCTTGATAAGTTTGCAACGTGCCACTACATAGCCAGCCAAGAAAATACTTGCTCGTTTGGTTAGATTCAATTAATAATACTTATATTATCATATAATTAATTATTGGATACGATCTGAATTAAAGCATAAATGCAAAGGCAATTGGTCCGTAATCAAAGTCAACTTAAGTGGTCCACTATGTCGGCCACGAAGTCCATGTTATTGGAGTGGTGAAATTAGAAGACTCGTTTGACACATGAAGTCCGCCACTATATATGTTCACGTTCCATCAGAGTGAGTACTCTTGCTTGATTTTTCTCCATTTCTGGGTGCGGCAAAGGATTCCAAGTTAAGGTCAATTATTTAGGCTCCATCTTTATTGAGTGGAGTAAACTCAAAAGTTCAATTAAGTATTGATGAAAGAGAGTGTTTGGTTAAATTTATTTAAAATATTTGATAATATGATTATAAAAATTATAATATATTAGATTATATTTTATATAAAAAAAATTATTAATTTTTTTTTAAAATAAACTTTTATCCTAAAGACATAACATAATACTTTTAGTCCAAAAGAATCCATTTCATCAACTTTTTTTTTTCTAAAAAATCCAACAATTGATTTTTTCACTAAATTACCCATGGTTTCATGAATTATGAAATATTTAGTGAATTGTTTGAAGGAATATTTTGTTTAGCTTGTTCAAATTGATAAATTGTATGAATGATGATTTTAATTTTAATAAATTAATTTTTTGGAGAAATTGGTGTTTGTCGATAAGCATGCCAAATTAAAACATTACTACTAAAATAATTTTATAAGTATAATGCGAGTAAGGATCGATCCCACAAAAGTATAAGCTAATTAATATATTATCAATTGTATAACTAAAGATTCGATTCACTAATAATATGTTATTAAGAAATCAAAATAATGAAATACTGATGATTAGGGATCCGCCTTTTAGTTTTATATATATGAATGATTATTTATTATTCTTTTTACCTCTTTTTAACATATTATTATTGAAATTCATACAAAATAAAAGTTTCAATGGGAAGATATTATCAGATAAGTCATATATTAAGATGATAATAATATTGTCTTACTATTTATAAATTATTTTCTAACGCCAACAATTATGTGATCAAATATTTATACACATATTTATCTTCAACAAATGAGAGTTTTGTGTTAGCAGTCAATATAGTAAAACCAGATATCTAACTAAATTAACACAAGTATTTGTTCTGCTATTAGCGATACATAAATCAAGAACTACTACTAAATAATGAGGGTTTTAATGCCAAAACTTATTTGTGGGATCATATATATATTTATGCACACATTTGTTTAGAATAAATTAGAGTTTCATATTAGCAGGCGGTATAGTAGAACCAGACATTTAAATAAATAAACTCAAGTATTTGTTGTGTCATTAGTGATACGTAAATAAAAAACCGTCACTAAATAAGAAAGGTTTTAATTAAGATAATAAGAAAAACTAGAAAATATATTTTTATTACTTACTAGAAAACATAATATAAAATGGAGGGTTTGATTTGATTACTAAATTGCAAAAAATGAAACTAAATTAGAATATGACAATCAACAAAAATTAAATAATTAGATAAAAATATGAAGGTTTTGGTTAAGGTTTCATTTGTCACCATTAGATAATGAATTATGAATTGATATTAATATTACTCCCATTTTTTTATTTAAACTATCAACCGTAGATAACAACAAGGTCTGTTATCCCAATATTTTCTTAGTTTTTTCGTTAAATAAAACAAGTCCTCTACCTAATTCTCTAACAACTAAATAATCTAAAATAAATTCTCTAAATTCAATTTAACATAAGCATTAAGATGAGAAAGAAAGGTTGATATAAGTGACAAACACACAAGCTCGAATTGTTCAACTTATGTTATGTTTCACATCATTATTAACAAAAACGCACCATAATCATTAATCACAATTTACTACTTATGATTAGAAATTCAAAACAATTAAGGATCAAGAATTTCAATCTAGTTTTAAGTAATTCTCAAGCCCTACTTGGTTACGCACCCTAAATAAAACAAGAAATGACTATGAAAAAATTAAATGCAGAAGAATATAAACAATCTCAATTAGAAAAGTGAGGAATAATATCAAATATTCAATTACATAAATCTATGTCAAAGGTTTTGAAATCACCATTAGCCAAATTGTAAATTTAGCCTAGCATACTTGAAAATAATAAGAAAAATAAAACTAACAATATTAGAAATTCAAGGAATTGAAAAGAGAAAAGGGGAATAAGAACTCCAATATGAATTAATTCCCTTGGTAGAAAAATATTCCCTTTGAACCCTTTTCTTTTCTTCTATATTTTTTAAACCTAAAACTCTTTTTACTTTCATATTCTTTTGTGTGCCTTCAAGAGGCTCTATTTATAGTAGAAGAATTCACAAATTAATATCTACAAATTCACTCCATATTTACTCTAAATTCACGTGTCTTTCTTGAATCCGAATATTATTACATATTTTTCTCTATGCAATCAGTTGATTCTAGAAAAGTGATCAACATAAAAGTTGTAACTTTGTTTGGTAGATTCATTTTTCAACTTAAATCAGGTAATTCCAACTATTAGGGATGAAGTTATGATTGATTGAAGAAGATGTCCCAATATACATAAATTCCTTCCAATTCACACATTTGGATGAATTTTCTGTATTAATTAAAACTGAATTAGGCTGAGCGTCCAACATTCAAGTGAACCAAAATTCAGGTATATAGAGTTTTTGAGTATGGAGTTATGCCCAAAATAGTAACACAACGCAAGTTTGAAAACATGTTGATTTTGAATTTAATGCGAGTCTATTAATCACTTGCAAAATCCAAGTAATTTCTTGTATATTTTTTTATTTACACATGATGTACTTATGCAAAAATGACCATTTTTTTATAATTATGATGGTTCTTTGATCCAATTAAAAATTATCTTCCAATTTGCTCACAAAATATGTTGTCTTATTTAGTTTTATTTTGGCTATATTTGATTTTTTCTTGTCCATTGAATCTCAAATTCTTATAAAACACAAAATATTAATAAAAATATAATATTAAAAAAATAAGAAAAATATAAAAAATGATATAAAAATGTATAAAAATATACACTTATTAAATTCCCCCACACTTAACCATTTCTCATCCTTGAGCGAACCTGAAACAAAACCTAAATTAATCCACTTCCGTAGGAAATCATGATTGCATTTAACATATACAACAAGTTTTTAAACCCCTAAATGACCTATAGAAAACGAGTTATAGTCTCGTGAAGGCTTGCAGAGATGATACTCACAAATACTTATGATAAGTAACTTTCAACCACTATTCTCATAAAACAACAAAATAATATAGAAATAAAACTAAACAAGTATTGAATCTAACCCTTAGTCTCTTAAAAGTTAATACATTTCCACAATAATTATACTCAAATATGTGTGTGTGTGTGTGTGTGCGAAAAACTAATATCAATAATGACGAAATCATACATATTTCAAACAAGTGAATTCCTATAAAACCTCACAAAACCATTATTCAATCTCTAATGGAAGAGTTAAATATCATAAACTCCTTATTTGGTACAAATCTCCACTACACCAAAAACACCACATGAAATTAAAAGATTTTCTACAAAAGTTGTAATAAGGCCAAATGGTAGTAATGCGGCTAACAAATGAAAGGATATGATACAACAAATATTTTAAAAACTTCATATACTTAGAGACATAGAGTTTATTGACTTTGTAACATCCTATTTTTAATTGCGATTTATAATATTTTTTATTCAACACTTTGCAACTTTTATTTTATCTCTTTTTTTTTCTTTGAACTTCCTCATACTTATCTTCTATTACAACCCAAATTTTACTTACAAGCCCACCTTATCGATAGGAAGTCTCTTAAGCTCCAAATCAGTTTTAGAATAAGGATAGTATAATAGTGTATTTAGGAAGGTAAGAAGGTATAGTTACCAAATAAAAATATTTATTCCTTGAAATACTAAAATTAGTTTATTATATGGGATGTTCTCTTGAAATATTATATGGAGAATAAGTTGATTTGGCCATGGTGTTAGAAAGCCGAGTGTCTTATTCATTTTTCAAGTGGTGCTTAATTAATCATTCTTCTCGACAGATCAAAATAAAAAGTTCTAACATTCCACCCTTACATATCGAAAACCTAAGTGATAATTAAAGCGAGGCATAATAACTACCTATTTTGACATGCTTGTCTCCATACCGAATAACATAATTATTTGTGCAAAAAGATTTGAGTATAATTATTACAAAAATATATCAACCAAATAATAACATCAATGTCCAAAGCAACACTCATCATCAATTAAACCTATTTCATACTTAATTTTAATCATTAAAGTTAGAAGAACAACTACGACTCAAGAACAATTGACAATTTACAAATTTTTAGTTAAATTTCACAAATATGCCATGTTATGCAAAAAAAAAATAGGGGTAAGTCTTAAGAGTGTTTAAGTTATCATTTTTTTGTCACCCTTTTTCTCATGGTTTTAACTTACTTAAAAGATAAACACGTTTGAAATTTTATTTTAAAAAAAATTAGAAAAGCACACAGTGAACACATAAGACATGATATCAACTATTTTCTCTCCCTACCTAATCGAGATATTGTCCCCAATGTCAAATATAGATAGGAAAATAAAGTTTAAAAGATATTACCTGAAATGTGACTTATTGGAAAATAAAACTGAAACAACACAAGATACATACTATTAGTTAAAACCATTAAAAATAAATTTCACAGGTTGAGAGTCAAATTCATTTTGCATTTTTGACCACTATCCCTGTTGGACCAATCCACACAAACCAAAGCTAAATCAGGTTCAGATACATATGGTAGAAGTTGATCAATCAGTTGGTCAAGTGTTGGTGCAGATATGAGGATTTATCTAGTAAACGGTGAAATAAAACTTTTTTTTTATAGCATGATCTATAAAAGAGAACAAACCATTAAAGAAATCATTAACATTAACAATACCTATAGGTTTCTAGTGAATGTTGAGTTGTGCCCAAAATATAACTTTGAATAATTCTTTTGGTTCATCTTTAATGGTAATACCTATGGTATTATGTAATGTTAAAGGTTTTAGGATAACTTCTGAAACTTTAACTATTCCATAAGTAGAAGTAGCAACACTTCTATTAACACCACTACTAAATGAATTTTTCTTTTTTTTTTTAGAGTTTTACCAAGGTTATTGATTGTCTTTATAAACTCACCATTTTTTTTCAGATTGGTTCACAAAAGACACAAATACAGTTAAAACTTGCAAACGAAAGACCCTTCCATTATTTTTCTCTCTTTGTTTTTTGAAAGTGAGTTGTGCAAATATGGTGTAAGTATTCTGATATTTATTAAGTTATGAACACGGAATGCCCTTATTACACATCTTTTCTTTTGTCAGAAATGTTGAAAATAAACACACAAAATTTGAAAAATTAACTACTTATATGTGAATGTACATGTAGTTATGACTGTAACTCACATCTTTCTTTGATTTTACATCCAATAACGGTTTAAACGCCTTTTATGGATCGATGATTTGTTTCTTATCCAGTTTTTTTATAAAATGGCAAACAAGGTCTTTTAATATCATATTTTCAAGACTATGAAACTCATATTCATCTAAAAAAATGATTCCATAAATCAAATATTGTACAATGCACTAATACATAAGGATACATCTCAAGTGTTAATAGAATATCATCTAGAGACTTCTTACTTAGGCTATCCATTATGAATTAAATTTATCTTATCAGTTTTTGGAAACCATTCCTAAGTCCTAAGGAATTACACTTTGTATTGCAAGTTCATCAAACATATTTGTGACAAACTTGTAATTTATTTTTGTGTCAGTTGTTTGAAAAATTGATAAGTCCGACATTAATAGTTATGAAGTACTGTTATCCGTCACTTAATCGAGAAGGGTCCTAAATTTGGATAATTTTCAAAACTTTTTTGAAAATTTCAAATGTCTTTGAAAAGAGTGGTTGATAAAATCAATACTACAAGGTCTTTGTATTAGTTTTCTTGGTCGAAAAATGACCACAATGTGCTCTTGAATGACAAAATTAAAAAAAAAAATAGTACCTAACTCATTGTCAGCGGCATCTTCGATTAAGACAAAATAAAATAGAAAAAATATAAAAAAATAAATGGATAAAAAGAAAAGAGAACAAGAGTTAGAGAAAGCAAATCTATGATTGTGGGCTCTTATAGTCTTTTTTTTCATCCGATGAGTTGTCTCCCAAAAAGTGTTTAGTTTAACGTCTTCAGTCCGACATTGCCTCATTTATTATTCATCAACATATACTGCCAAAGTTATCATCATCCAATTACCATCTTATGATTTCAAAGCACAAAATAAGTTTATCCGCTTGTACTTAAGTCAGGTCTTTAGCAATACTGACTAGTGGTATTTCTTTCTCACTTAAGTAGACATATTTAAAATGGTCCGAGATTGGTTTAACCTCTATTGTAGGTGTTTGCACCACAAAAGACAGAAGTCGCTAAATAGATATTGGCAATTCAACATAAATGACATCATAGCTTGATTTTTAGGCAACAAATCCAAACGCATTGTTTTATTTTCTACATCCCCCAACACTTGCACATCTAACTTTTTTTTTCTTTCAAATATTCCACAATGGGATATGTTTGTAAAGTAACTTTCACTCTATCCTTACCAGTATTCAAGCATTTGTTGTGACTTAAGATCAATAATGTCAATTGTAGAAATAACATGCACGTCACTAGGATAATTCATGGCTTCAAAATATATATTTTATAATATCGCCATCAAACTCTATAGTAAAAGTGTCATCATGAACATCAATCTTAGTTCAGGATGTCTTCACGAATGGTCTTCCCAAAAGAATGGGTGCAGGATTATGAGACGTGTTATCCTCCATCTGAAGAATACAAAAATCAGTTGGGAAAAACCAATTTATTCACCTACACAATAACATCTTCTACAACCCCTATTGGATAAGTATTAGATCTATCAATCAATTGTAAGATAACACCAGTTTCTTTTAAAAGTTCTAGACTTAGTGATGCATAAAGAGAATATCGCATAACATTAATTAATACTATAAAATCTAACATGCATTTTTCAAATCTAGTCTTATCAATGGTACAATATGGTGAAAGTGCCTGAATCTTACACTTTAGAGGGAGTTTCCTTTGAAAAATCACCGAAATATTCTCCCCACACTTACTTTTTCACCACTCCTCAACCTTCATTTATTAGTGCATAGCTCTTTGAAAAACTTAGTATATCGAGGCACCTGCTTGACCGTCGAAGATAAATGTTTACCTCAACTTTTTGAAAGTCTCAAGTATCTCCTTTCTCTGCTCATTTTTCTTAGATTTTTCCTAACCTGTTAGGAAAAGGAGGAGGTATTAAATGAGTATGAGAGAGAGGTTTAGGAGTGGTTATCGACTTTAGATTCTCCTTGACTATGGGTGGTAGAAGAGTAAAAGAATGAGAATAAGTAAGGAATGGAATTACTTGACTCATCCTTCTCAACTTTCTTGGATACTCTTTCTATTGGCTAATTATGAGACTCCAAATGCTTTTCAATTCTAAAAGTCATCGCACTTGTATTTTCCTTAGAATTCATCACATGTTGAGAATGTAGCTTGGCCGATCATTAAGCTTCCAACCGACTTAAGTTAGTGGCCATTTGTCCATTTGATTATTAATATATTGGAGACGAGCTTGTGTTGTCTGTTGGAATTGAATGGTATTAGCAATAAGAGTTTTAACAAGATCTTCCAAAGACATACCTACTTGTTGTGGAGCTGGCAGTGGATAAGGTTGATGTGATGGTTGCACATTCAACTGAAAGTACCCTGGTGGATGATTAGAAGCATGAAATAGAGCAGTCTATTATTAGTTTCCATACCTTAAATTTGGATGATCCTTCCATCTCTTATTGTAAGTGTTGGCGTAAGGATCGTATCTCTGCCTTGCTTGCCCTGAATAACCACTAATTGCATTTGTTTACTTAGTTGTGTTTCTTGAAGAGTTGGGCACATATCAGTAGGATGTCCTATTTTATAACAAACTCCACATGCTTTAACTTATTGTCCTACAACCAATTATTACACAAGAGAGGTAAGATGTGAATTTTTTTGTTCAAGAGTAGAAGTACTTACCTCATTAACATTTTTCGGTGGTGGTGGATCATTACTGGTCACAAATTATTGGGAATTGGCGGCCATATTTGCAATCAAGTTTCTTATCGCATCTAGTGTTTTATCAACTAGTGTTTCCCCACTAGCAACATCAATCGAATTTTTGTCCATAAGCATTAGCCCCTCGTAAAATATTGTATAAGAAATTAGTTTTTTATCTAGTGATAGGGGCAACTAGTACATAATTTCTTAAACCTCTCCCAATAATCATAAAGAGATTCTCCATTGTATTGTCGGATTCTACAAATTTCTTTTCGAATTCTCCTAGCTTTGGATGCATGGAAATATTTCTCTAAGAAAAGTTTTCTCATCTTGTTCCATCTAGTGACATTACCAGAAGGTAAGTAGTAAAGCCATTCTTTAGCCGAATCCACCAAAGAGAATGGAAAGGCTATGAGTTTGATTTATTCTTTGGAAATACCAACCGATTTCATGCTTGAACAAACCATATGGAATTCCTTGAGGTGTTTGTTTGGATCCTCTCTTGCAAAGCCATGGAAAGTAGGAAGAAGATAGATCATACCTGATTTAAGTTCAAAACCCTCTTCAAGATTAGGATATGTGATGCAAAGTGGTTGGTTTTCCAAATTAAGGGCACCCAACTCCTCCACCGTTATATAATTTTAGGTCATTTCAATATTTCGGGCTAATAAGGAGTTTCAGGAGTAGGAGGAGGAGTTTCAAACTCGGGCTTAGGTGGTGAATTGATTTGAGGTATAGGTGGAGGAAATGGAGGCAATAGTGGCAACGGTGTTGCCAAATTAATCTGAATTTGTTCAAGCATAAACGTAAAATCCTCTAATAACATAAACACCTAAAAATAACAAAAAAAGAAACCAAATTAGTCTATCAAGATAAAATATATAAAATAAAATGAAAAACTTAAAAATGATAATAAATCAATTAGATGTCTGGTCCCCGACAACAACGCCAAAATTTGATATGTGTCGTTAAGCATACCAAATCAAAACTTTACTACTAAAATAATTTTACAAGTATAGTGTGAGTAAGGATCGATTCCATAAAAACCCTTTATAGTGCGAGTAAGTGCATAACATTTTATTTAAATATTATGCACTTTTATAATCATTCATCTTTCTCTATCAAGAGGTTTACCATTTCTCCTCAATTAAATAAAATTTAAGAAAACATAATAAAAATAGAAGAAAAACTAAAAAAATATTTTTATTACAACTAGAAAACTTAATATAAAAAAGGAGAATTTGATTTGATTAACTAAATTACAAAAAATGAAACTAAAGTAGAATATGTCAATCAACAAAAAATAAATAAATGGAAAAATAATAATGAAGGTCTTGATTAAGGTTTCATTCACCACCACTGGACAATGAATTATGAATTGATATTAATATTACTTCCACTTTTTCATTGAAACTATCAACCGTAGATAATACAAAACTTTATTATCCCAATTTATCTACGGTTGATAGTTTCAATGATTAGAACATAAATAGAAATTCAATCATAAATTGGAAATTCAAAAATAGAATGTTCTTTATATTTATGATTGAATTCTAAATTTTTATTTATATACCTACGGATTTTGAATAACTACTGCATTTAATATTCTTGAATTTTGAATATTAAATAATATTAATAAATAGTAAATTCTAAATTTTGAATATTAAATAATACTATCAACCGTATTATTTTGAATTTTGAATTTATGATCCCAATTTTTATTTATCCCAATTTTGCTTTTCTATTTATGATTGAATTCTAGATTAGAACATTCTAGTTCTTGATCCCAATTTTTTTTAGTTTCTCATTAGACAGAACAATGTATATACCTAATTCGTTAACCATTAAATGATCTAGAATAAGCTCTCTAGTTTCAATTTAAGATAAGCATTAAGATAAGAAAGAAAGGTTGATTTAAGTAACAAATACACAAGCTCGAATTGTTCAACTTATGTTATGTTCCACATCATGATTAACGCACCATAATTATTAATCATAATTTACTATTTATGATTAGAAATTCAAAATAACTACGGATCAAGAATTCTAATCTAGTTTTAGAAAATTCTCAAGTCCTACTTGGTTGCGCACTCCAAATAAAATAAGAAAATAACCATAAAGAAATTAAATGCAGAAGAACATAAACAATCTCAATTAGAAAAGTGAGGAATAATATCTAATACTCAATTACACAATTTCATGTCTAAGGTTTTGAAATCACCCTTAATAAAAGTGTAAATTTGGCCTAGCATACTTGAAAATAACAAAAAATAAAATAAAACTAACACCATTAGGAATTCAAAAAATTTAAAAGAGAAAAGGGGAATAAAAACACCAATATGGATGAATTTCCTTGGTAGATGAATCTCCCCTTTAAAATTCTTTTCTTCTCTTCTGTATTTTTTAAATATAAAACTCTCTTCTTCTCTTCTATATTTTTGAAATATAAAAATCTCTTCTCCCTCATATTTTTTATGTATCTTGAATGATATCCAATAGGCTTTATTTATATTAAAAGAGTGTACAAATTTGCATTTATAAATTCACTTTAAATTCACTCCAAATTCACATGTTCTTCTTAGATCTTAATATTATTATACATTTTTCTCCATGTAATCAACAGATTTTGGGCAAGTGGCCAACATGAAAATTATAGTTTTATCTATTACCTTTATTTTTCAACTTAAATCACATAATTTCAACTATTAGGGAGAACATTATGCTTAATTGAAAAAGATATATCAGTATATAGAGATCACTTCCAATGCACATATTTTGACGAATTTTCTACATTAATCAAGGTTGAATTTGGCTAAGTTTCCACATAAAAATTGTAGTTTTATTTCTTGAATTTTAAATTAATCAAGATTCAGGTTTATAGGACTTTTGAGTATAGATTTATGCCTAAAATATGAACGTTGCACAAGTTTTGGAAACATGTTGATATGTTGATTTTGAATTTAATACAAGTACATCAATCGCTTGCAAAGTTTAAGTGATTTCTTGCATATCTTTTGATTTATACATAATGGACTTATGCAAAAATGACCATTTTTTTTATAATTATGATGCTTCTTTAATCTAATAGAATATTATCTTCTAATTTGCTCACAAAGTGTATTGTCTTATTTGATTTTATTTTGTCTCTATTTGATCTTTTTTTGTCCATTGATTTTCAAATTCCTATAAAACACAAAATATTAGTAGAAATATAATATTAATAAAAATAGAGCAAGAAAATATAAAGAAAGATATAAAAATGTTTAAAAATATTCACTTATCAGAAATATGTTTTCTTGAATTTTTTACATAAATAAATTATAATAGAGATAATTTTAATTTTTAACATTGAATGAACTAAACTAAAAGATAAAAAAATTCCGAAGCCTATAAATTTAGTTTTTCAAAAAGCTTTTAGTACATAAAAGTGAATACAGTTAAACAAAAATAATTTTAAATTGAATATTAGTAAACAAAAAAAATTTAATGTTAGGAATCCAAGGTAATCTTAATATTTTATTTTAGAAACTTATGATATTCTCTTAAAAGAATTTTAATAAATACTTTAGGACATTTTATAAGATATTTTAAAGAGTTTATAAATTTAGCAAACACTCTATAAATATTGCAATGACCCTCAATTTTTCATTCAAAAGTCTGGGTAAGTTTTGACACTAATAAAATTTTATTCAAAAGTTCCAGTAAATTTTGACACACTATAAAAATCAAAATTTGGGTGTATGTTATACGCCTTTGCATGTATCTATATGTTAGGAATATGGAGGAACTTGGAATTGATTAAGTGCTAGGTTTTTTTCTTAAAATATGCTTTTGAATGTCTATAATTCTTTGAAATTAGTCAAACTAGAGTGAGGGATTGTCCCACTTTGGGAGATAAAGTGGATCTTCTACCAAGAAATTAAAACTATTTTGTAGAATTTCGAGGATCTAAGTTGACTGGGTAAAGTCAACTGGAGACATTCTAAGTAATAAAAACAATGATAATGCAATTGTTGAATGAATTCACAAGTTAGGGTTGACTAGGTGATACCTTGTGCTTAAGATAAAATTAATAGATACATCAAGTAGTGTTTTTCCAAAAGAGAATTCAAAAACATTTGAATGTATGATTATATCTTTGTGCTTGAAAATGGTTGAAATTATTAATATAGTAGCTGATAGTTGATATTTATGATATAATCGACTAGGATAAGGAAGAAAATATGATGTTAATGATCCAAATATAAATTCATAAATTCTAAAAAAAAATGATGATTTAACTTAAATGGAGAGACATGAATCTAGAATGCATTGATTTTATGCAACGCATCTAATTGAAAAGTCAAATATTTTAACTTGGCATTATTCAAAAATTCTAAGTAAAGGGGGACACATTAGAATCCTATATCATTTTCTTTTATAAGCAATTTACCTAAAAGTTGGCAACTTTTTGACTATGGAGAACAAGGTCCTTACAGCGCTTACACTATGTTCTGTACGAAAAAATGGGGGTGGGGTGGTATGAAAAATAATTGTGGGGTATGAGGAAATGGGTATTTTCCAAAAAGATTTTTTTTTTCAGTTGTTTTATCATATTTTTTATTTGATAAAATTAAGAAAAGATAGATTAAAGAGTTTTAGGATAATTTATTCCCACTAAAAGTAAAAAAAAACTCATTCCTTATGGCTCATTCAACCATGCTGAATAATTATCCCTCTATTAAGTGAGAATTATAACTGAAAATTAATTTTCCCCCAAAATTTCACGCAAAACCTTTGATTATCACCATTGTCAACTAGAAACAGCTATCTCTGTGTGTGTGTGTGTGCATATACATATATATATACATATATATATATATATAATATCAAATAGAATGTATATAGTAATATATGAATGTATACTTATATCATAATATTTATAGGCAAATATTATATATGTACTCATATTATATCATATATTTATAATATATCTACAATATAGAGTTTATTTGTTTTTTATATAGTTATATATTTCTATTGTATACCCAAATATACTTAAATATATGTATATTTGTATGAGTGTATGTATGTGTGTCTGAATGTCAGTGGGTGTATATATTTACATATACACACTCTATAAATATGCATAGATGTATAGACATATTTTAGTTTAATAATCTTTTTATGATGTGCAAGTCTGGGCGTATATAACACAGTATGATATTTGTTATACAAATAAAATATGTATGTCTTTGTATTATAGTCAAAAAAATCATAATGGTAAGAATTCATATATTTTATGTTTAAATATGTATCTTTGTATAATAGTTCATAACGAGCAGAACTTAAATCTAGTTCAACTGAATACTTAAGTGTAGGAATAAACTTGCTACTTCAATTCATATCTGTAGTCAAATAATGGAGTGGAAAGACCGTTACAAATAAAATCTCAGTCTACTTGAGCTTACTTTTCCTAAAATAATCAATTTTTATACTTAGGGATGAAAATTTATCGAATTTGACGGATTTGTGTAGATAAGATTTTTAAGCATTCAGATCCATATCCGCTCCAGACCTAGATTCGGTGGTAGACTTGTTACATCCGTTTTATAATTTAAAAAGTATTAACAATTATATATTTTTTAAATATAATACTATTAAAACTTTCTATTTTTTTTTAAAAAAAAATTATATATTTAAAAAAAATGAACGAATTGAGTTTGAGCTACGTCGAGTTTAAAAATGAAAGACTTGACCCAAACTCATGTATATTGTTAAAATCAAATTCATGTATATTGTTAAAATCTGTCTCCATTAGACAAATCTAACTTAGACTGTGATCCATTTTCATCCCATTTATACTAACAATAGTCAATGCCCCAATTTATTGCCTAGAACCATGAAATGGACAAGTAAAATTGCCTTCGTTTTCTACTTATGTTGTTTGTGTTCTTAAGTGAATTAATATGATTTGTATGCATTATAAAAGAGTAAGTAAATTGAGGAAATTTAATATACTTGTGTATCACTTATTTAAAATTTTGAATTAATACGTTAAGCTCAATTATAATAAATCGTACAGTTAATGAACTTCCAAAATTTCTCAACACTTGTTATTGGGTTTTGGGCAAGTCCCTCAACACCAACGACTTTGACGTGCATAAATGCATCGAATTTCTTGATGGTTAAATAAATACCATAGGCTTCTTTAACATGAATTGACTTTGTGGTCATTGTCAATACAAGACAAGATTAATATCATTGACTTTGACATTGCTATTGCCCCCTTTTTTGTCTTCAATATTTTGGGACGCGTTTGGTGGGATGTTGACAACAAAAAAATAATAATAATAATAAAGAAAAAAGATGAGTTAATTATTTTTTAGAAAGAAAAGAAAAGAAAATTACGACAACAAAGGTAAAATTCAATTTTGATCCCATAAAATTATTTTTAATCCCATAAATAATATTTCTATGTAATTACAGTCTCGGACGTAATAACTTAACGGATAAAGTATGCAAAAGTAGTTTTGATTTTACCAGTGCTAGCGTAAAAACACCGTCGACGGCGAGAAACGAACAAAAATGAAGAAGAAAAAGAAACTTAGAGAAAAGAAAGTAATAAAATGGAAGGAAAAAAGAAAATTAATAAAATGAGAAATACAAAATAAATTTATATATGGTTTTTTTTTTACATAATAGTTATATATTTATTATAATTAATGCGTTTTTTCTTCACTAGTTAATTATTAAGTTTTTAATTAATCAAAAACTACTGCTCCATAAAAGAACAATTTAATTATATGATAAAATGGTCAATCTGAATTTTTTTCTTAGTGCACTAAAAAAAGTTAGTTAATTTGTAAATAATTAACTATCTGATTAGTTGAATTATTAGGTGATTATTTAATTAATAAAATTAATTAGTTATTTGATTATTTAATTATTCAAAAATAAATAGTTATTAATTATTTGATTGTTTTGACAGTTAAAAATAATAAATAATTACTCTATAAATTGAAAAATTAATTACTCATCATATTAATTTTATTTTGTAAAATGACTAAATTTTAGTGGATACCTGTATAATATTCTATATTTTAAATATCAAAAAATTTGCAAATAACAGTGGCAAAACTATTTTAAATTGTGTATATAAAGATATTTCTTCTACTACTGTTTTTGACCTCCACAATGCCAAAAATGGAGAAATTAATGTTAGTTAAGGTTTTTCCAAGTTTTAATAACAGTTGACTCTCAAAAAAGTGCCCCACCCGTGCAATTTTTCCTCTCATTTTACAAACTAACGGTGCAGTTCGTTAGGGCCGTCAAAAACTTAACGGCAAGACTTTTTTGTAAGAATCATTTTGAAATATTGGTGTCAAAATTGAAACGCTCTTAACTTCATGGGATCAAAAGTGAATTTTGCCAGACAAATATTTGTGCTGTCGGTGCAACCAAAATTTCTGGAAGGAAGCAGGACAGCCCACTTTGAGTTTGAGTCCAAAAACGGAGGAGCCCATATTTTATTATCAAAATCACTGTTTTTTTTTTGTTTTACTTCTATTTATTTATTGGTTTTTTTTAAAATCTGGATTTAAAAAAGGATTTTCATTTTTTGGAAAATTATATTAGGGAAGAAAATAAACGTTCATAGGAAAATACAACGATAAAATTGAAGTAACGGAGAAAAATTATTGAAGAATGGCACAACGTAAACATATTATTACTTAGAATAACTAATACTTGTGATTTTTGCATGTCTTAATTTTTTTTTCTAAAAATACTATAAACAGAATAATTATATGCTTTTATTAATATAAAAATTATCTATTTATATGCTAATCCAAATTTACGTAATTAAATGTGATTGAAAAAGTAAAGAGAGAGGAAAATAAGAACTCTGACAATAATAGAGAAAATAGTCATATAGTATGAGGCAAAAATATACATTATTTTAAGAAATTAAATGTCAAAATTTGGGCCCAAAAAAAATTCTATAGGGAGATAGACAAAGTGCAATATGTTGAATAAGCTATTGATATTAAAATATATTTTTTTTACTATTTTATTTAATTACCTGATTACTTTAATAAACTAAATCTTTTATTGACAAAAACAAATGGTAGTTTTTTGTGTTATGGTGGTCAAAAAAATAAGGGGCAGTATGAAATAGTTTTTGGAATAATTGAGATAGTTTTGTAAAAATAGTAAATAAAATGGAAAAAATATATCAAGCTCTTATCTTACTAATAAATAATATAATTTATAATTTATTAATTACACTGAAGTCATATTTCAGAAGTCAATATGGCTTCTTGTTGATATTATTGGAGTGGAGTTCTAAAGTTATAGTCATTAATTTCTTTATTAATTATCAACGACCCCAAAAAATACTAATTTCTTAGACAAGTAATAAGCAACTTTTTATTTTTTTAAATTGTGCAACTATAAATAATATGCAGAACATATCCATCATTTAAATAATTGTTTCTACATAATTTCCAGTGAAAAATATTTGTAAAAATCAATTATTTATGTTCAACTATTATTTATGCTAAATAAAATACCTAGTCATCTTATTAATTAGATGCTGACAAAAAAACATATAAATAATGGAAAAATTAAAGTTAAATAGGAGAACAGTTATTAATTAATATTAATTAAACAATAGAAAAGTCAAGAAACAAAATAATATTTTTAAAAATCAGTTATTTATGTTCAACTATTATTTATGCTAAATAAAATACCTAGTCATCTTATTAATTAGATGCTGACAAAAACCATATAAACAATGGAAAATTTAAAGTTAAATAGGAGAACAGTTATTAATTAATATTAATTAAACAATAGAAAAGTCAAGAAACAAAATCTGCTCTCTTTTTTTTTTTTGAAAAAAAGAAAAAGGTTTAAACTTAGCTTTGGTGTGAAAACTTCAAACCTCTCTTACCCCCTTCAGAGAAAGAGAGAGAGGTGGTGGTGGAGTAGTTCAACAGGCGGAGGCTGTTGGGGTTTTGTGTTTCGGTTGAAAACCAAAACCCCATTTCCAAATTTGGATCTGCTGTATGGAGCCTCAAACAAGGCAGTTAGTTTCAACTTTCCAATGATCTGATGGTAAGAAAAAGACCTTTCCTGCAAAGATTATTGTATTTGTGAATCTCTTTGCATTTTTGTTCTGTATTTTCTTGTGGGTAGCTTTCCAAGATCTGTGATCTTGAGTTTCTTTCTGCTGTCCCATTTGGCTGTTTCTGCGATCTTGGATAGGATGAAAAGTGCTATAGTCAATTTCGGGGTTCAATTGATTTCTTAGTGTGGCAGATGGAGAATGCTTTATTTTACTATGTGAATTTTGATATAATTGCAAATTGCAACTGTGAAAGTTGAGAGTAAATCGGTGTGATTGGAATCTAATATGAAAGATGCTATCTTGATAACTGTAACTGTTTAGAATAAGAGAACATACTGAATTCTGGGTGAACAAGCCACGGAGAGGTCAAGGATTAGGATTACAGTATGGTTTTAGGATTGATTTAACAGAGTATATGGGATTATGAGAAGCTGGTGTTGATTGAGATAAAGATTGCCATCTCCATTACTGTACTCTTGAGCCATTTTTTCTCTGTTCGATTTGCATCATTATAGAAGTTTCAGGTCATTGCTCTACCATGCACGAAACAAGGTTGACAAATAATCATTTGATGCAACTATTTAAAATGTTCTCATATCAATTTCTCAATTAGTAGGGTGAAAGATTCATATAGCCGATCACAATTATGTATGGATAAAGTTTTGCTGAGTTGTGTTGCATTGAGTTGAATCTCTATATGTGGCCCACCTTGCATTCAATCCCAATTTTTCAAGGTTCCAAGTTCTGAATGATTTGATCTCATTCAAATTGGGGTAAAATTCTTGAGCATTTATATTATATACTGTCTGGGGGAGGTGAGGACAAGAAATGATTAGATTAATAGAGGAAGGGTATTTTGTCCATTCATGGCCTTTGGCCAGGCTTTTAGATTTGATTGGAGATATCAATGAAAATGAGATTCAATAGTCTAGAAGAGTTCTTTATTGGAATTTCTTGTCCTCTGGAAGAAGATTTAGGATTTATCAATATTTTGTTTTTCCAGGGAATCTGGTTTTAAGTTGCCAAATCAGTTGTTCTATTTTTTTTACTCCTTTTTATATGTGAATAACGAGTGCAAAACATAAATTATTTACTGTTATCTTATTTTCCAGAGAGTGGCGCTGATTACTCATACTTTTTGGTTGTGCTTCTGAATGCAGTTATGTTTATAGTACTCAAGAAATTATATACTTCTTATCTATGATCAAGAGTCATTTTAAGAAGTTGCAATGATGATTAGATACTCATAAAACAGCTAATATTAGAATCTCCTCCTCTGATAGTCATAAGAGGATATTTTAATTAGTTATTAGTTCTCTTTCTTTCTTTAAAAAGACTTTAAGTATGCCCAAATTTCGGATGTGTAGTAACAGCCTGTTTAATTTACGGCCAAGTTTTAAGATCCTTGTAAAATGTCTGTGATTATCAGAAAACTCTTGGTTCTCTATTCAGATTATACCCTAAGTTATTTTTTTCTCCTAATGTTTCTGCTCTATAAAGTCAGTTTTGTCTTTTTTATTCATTAGTAAAGGCTATAATTTTGTGTTTGTCATTTTTGTTTCATCTCCGTCAAATAATATGGCTTTTCCTATCATGTGGATTCTGCAGGACTCATTTTATTCGTTCAACTCTTTGCATGAAATGACTGCAGAGCTTACAAGTAGTCTGCTAATTTGTTGTAGCTTGTTCCAGAAGGGGTAACACCAGTTTTTCGGATTGCTACTTGTAATTTCTGCAAACATGGTCTTCAGTAAATTTGCAGAATTATTTTCTTCTGCGACAACTCTTTTGTCAGCCCCAAAGGCTTCTACTCTTTCATATAAATCACCTGGATTGCCTCCTATTCCTGGTTCTCTTCATGGTTATCCTTTTTCCAGCACAGAGAAGAAGAGTACTTTGAGACTCTCCTCTTCCCTTCAAGATTTGTCTACTTATCGCCGACTTGATCTAGAAGAAGGCGATCTTAGTGCTGGAGTAGAAAGAACTCCAGGTCATGCATTTCCACCATATTTTTTGCAGAAAGAAAATGGTGTATCAAGTTTTTCCAAGGAGAAGGTATCACCAGGAATTTCATCCAGACGGAAGAAGTGGGTGCAAGTTATCTGTGTTCTCCTCAGCTTATTGTTGATTGTTTGTCTTTCATTTGCTCTCCATTTTCTTTACTCAAACTGGTCTAGAGGAACTTCCAAGTTCTATGTTGTCCTCGACTGTGGTAGCACTGGAACCCGTGTTTATGTATATGAGGCATCTATTAATCACAAAAATGATAACACTCTTCCTCTTATATTAAAATCATTGCCTGAAGGTTTTCAGAGGAAATCTGGTTCCCAGAGTGGGCGGGCTTACAACAGAATGGAGACTGAGCCTGGATTTGACAAATTGGTGCATAATATTTCTGGGTTGAGGGAAGCAATAAAACCTCTTATTCAATGGGCTGAGAAGCAAATTCCAAGAAAGTCACACAAGACTACTTCTCTCTTTCTTTATGCTACAGCTGGAGTTCGCAGGCTACCAAGTTCAGATTCTGAATGGCTTCTTAATAATGCTTGGTCAATTCTGAAGAGTTCGCCTTTTTTGTGCAAAAGGGAGTGGGTAAAAATTATCACCGGCATGGAGGAAGCTTATTATGGATGGATAGCTTTAAATTATCACACTGAGGTCTTGGGGTCCATTCCTGAAAAGGAAACATATGGTGCACTTGATTTGGGTGGCTCATCACTGCAGGTTACTTTTGAAGGTAAACAAGGTGACTATGACGAAACGAGCTTAGAGCTAAGCATTGGTCCTGTTAACCATCATCTAAGTGCCTATTCTTTAGCTGGATATGGACTCAATGATGCATTTGATAAATCTGTTGCTCATCTTCTCAAAAGGCTTCCTCAGATCACTAACGCAGATCTGGTAAGTGGAAAAGTTGAAATCAATCATCCTTGTTTGCAGTCTGGTTACAAAGAGCAATACATGTGTCCACATTGTTCATCCAATCACCTAGAAGATGGAAGTTCTCCTAGAGGGAAAGAATTGGGTAAAGAAGGAAAGGCTGGAGTTCCAGTTCAGCTTATTGGAGTTCCAAACTGGGCAGAATGTAGTGCACTTGCCAAAGTTGCTGTTAATTTGTCCGAATGGTCAGATCATAGTCCAGGAATTGATTGTGAACTGCATCCATGTGCACTTGCAGAAAATCTGCCTCGTCCTGTTGGCCAGTTTTATGCTATGTCTGGATTCTACGTGGTGTACCGATTTTTCAACTTGACTCCTGATGCTGCTCTGGATGATGTATTAGAGAAGGGTCGTGAATTTTGTGAAAAGACTTGGGATGTTGCAAGAAAAAGTGTTGTTCCTCAGCCTTTTATAGAACAATACTGCTTCAGGGCACCATATGTTGTGCTCCTCTTGAGAGAAGGATTGCACATCACTGATAGCCATGTAATTATTGGTTCTGGAAGCATCACTTGGACCCTTGGGGTTGCTTTGTTTGAAGCTGGAAAAGCATTTGCATATAGTGGAAAATTTCACAGCTATGATATATTTCAAGTGAAGATAAATCCATTCATTGTTTGTGCCATTATCTTAACTTCACTGTTTGTCTTACTTTGTGCGTTGACCTGTGTTGGCAACTGGTGGGTGCCAAAATTCTTTCGAAGGCCATATCTCCCACTTTTCAGGCATAACAGTGTAACATCGACATCAGTTCTCAATATTCCAGCTCCTTTCCGATTTCAGCGGTGGAGTCGTCCAATCGATATAGGTAAAAACTCTTATTTTTTGACTATGGCAAAATTTGTACTGCAGTCTGCACATTCTTGAGATTTGATTTACTTCAGTTTTTAAATCAGCATACTTGTATAAGATCTGCCCCATTTGATTATTGTGTTTCAGGGGATGGAAGGGTTAAGATGCCACTAAGTCCGACAGTTGCGGGTACTCAGCAAAGCCAGTTTGATACTGGGCTTGGTTTCAGTTGTGGTGGCATCCAGTTCACTGAATCGTCCTTGTATTCTTCATCTAGCAGTGTAGCACATAGTTATTCGTCAGGCAGCCTAGGACAGATGCAATTTGACAACAATAACGTTGGCTCCTTCTGGACCTCCAACAGAAGTCAAATGCGTCTTCAAAGTAGGAGATCCCAGTCTCGAGAAGACCTCAATTCTTCAATTGCTGAGGCACACTTGGTGAAGGTCTAACGCTGCTTGCTGGAAATAAATTATCCTGGTAGATTTCCAACCACCGCATAAGCACAAAATCAAGAAAGTAATTCACCATTAACAAGGATAATATAGTCTGACTGTTCCCTCTTGATTTGCTTCTCCTGGGATATCTTAAAAGATTGTCTGAGAGTGGTAAAACATAGCTTATTGCCGCAGGCCCCTCAGAAAGGACACACAATAAAGAGGAAGCAGAGAGACTGATGGTAATGATGGTTTTGTGGCATTGTCCAACGGAAGAAAGCTGATTGGTGTTTGGTGACAATAACAAGATGTCAAACTCTGTAAATAAGCCTTTAGCTCCTCCAACTGTTATAAAATCGACTCCAACTTACCCAGTGAAGCTTTAACATTGGTTGCCTGAGAACTGCAGCACCCTTATGCGAAAGTTGAGGCCATTTATCATAGCAAAGTTTTGGGAAGGAGGTGATAATGTACTGAACATTTTACATTCATGTTTCATTTTGTATAAAATCTAAGACGACTCAATGGACACTTGAGGGGTTTAGGAAAAGAGAGACAATGATGCAAATTTATTTTACGGCAAAAGTTATGTAAGCTGCCCTGATGATATGCATTCTTGACATGGTATTTTCTTCTTTTGTTTTCCTTTTTGAAGCTTAAGCATAATACAGATTTCACCACCACCATCAGTATGATTCTTCTGAACAGGAAATATTTCTCATCATTTTATCATTTTATCCATGTGGATCATGAAACATATTTCAAAGCCTTGGTATGTTGAGACACTGAAACCCCAACAGTCCCAAGTTCAAGCATTTTTAGTGGGTTCAGTTATTACCATATGTTCTCTACTAATACCATGGTTTGATATGAACCAATCCCTTCCAACGCGCGCACACATGAAAAATAAATAAATAAGGAGAAACAGAGATGAACTTCACATAATCCAACTCTGTAACTGATGAGAGCTTGGGTGAGAGAACTGGAAATATTCTTATTGTCGCCAAGCTCAAAATGCTTGTTCTGAAATCCTTTAGAGCAAGGGAAGGAATGAGAGCCAAATGAAAAGAGATCATGTGAGCTAACGTATAAACTTTTGTAGTTATTGATCTTTTACATGCACTACATTTTCTATAACAGAGATTCAATTACTTTTGTTCTTTTAAAGGTCTTTATTGTAGAAAATATCAAAGAATTTACACAAGCTATTGTAATCAAAGAAGATTATGTTACCTCATTTACAATTTTATATTTTTTTAAGTGTTCACCGAAGTTGCAGGAAAGAACTTGAATAAGCAAGCAATCGTGGCAATCCCGTTTGTGTAGCCGAGCTCTTTAGAAATATAAACCACTCGACAGAATAAAATTTACAATCAGCATAACTGGGAAAGAAAATAAGAACATGAATTGATGAACCGTCAGCTAATTGGGAATCGTTAAATGAGAATGTTAGTAACTCAGATGACAGCACCTTTATCTTAGACGAGTTGTGAGCTTGATGGAAACTGTAGCCTATAGGAACACTGGGATCAATTGCAAAATTTGATCACAAGTTGATGTCAACACAAGAAAGAAAACGTTAGAGTTGCTCCTCAATCAATCTATAACTCAGATTTCTGGGGTTGTCTGGCATCGGCCGGGAATATCCAACTCAATATTTGCGAAAACTTGCTCATTGGGGCTATTTGCTCTGATTGTTCAGACTCCACACTGCAAAGAGTGTTGTAGTCGTGCTTTAAATGAGGGGCAGCTATTCTTTCCTGTGGGATCAAAGATTGAATTTTGTCAAGCTATTTAACAATCATTCTTTAGACTAAATTCCAGAATAAAAAATCAAAACAAGCAGACCTTAAACACCTCAAAAGGGCACAAGTTGGAATTTCCGCATCCCTATGCACAAAAAGTGAAATGCATCATTCAAAAGCTTAAGCAAATACTAGCAAGCAGCAATTAAGGTGATCAAAAGGCTATATAGAAACCAGTGTCGTTTCATGAGGAAAGAAAGTTAGCAAGCTTCCAAAACCATTAATAAATGTGAGAGAGAATTATTATCAAATTAAGAGGAAAGCAAGAAAAGGCAACAAAGAATAATAAAAGTACAGGGCCAGAAAACTCATTGGCAGAATAGTGTTGGGGAAAACTAGAAACAAGAAATAACAGTTTTTAGACATTTTTCAATGGAAGTTTTCAAAGTGCGCAACATTCTAATTGAACAGATAACAAGCTTACCGCCATTGGAATAGGATGTTCATTGTGCAGTACTTGCACAAAGTATTTGCTCGTGTTGTTAGCTGGGCAGCTATATAGAACTAGCATGTTATTTCCGGCAAATGGGGCAACTGTGCTGCCATGCCAGATTCTCTTTTGGGGAGGTTTAGGAGGTAGTTGCAAAGGTTGTTCTCTTAGTATTTGTTCAAACTCTGAAAATCCAGCAGAAACAATATAAGGGTAGACCCAAAGGCAAGAGCCACAAAAGAAAACAGCTGAAGGGATCAAAGAAGCCCACAGAGAACATTAAACAATGAAAGCACTCACCAGATCCATCGAGAAATAGCCCAATCAAACAGGAAAATGGAAGCAGAGTTTCTGCATGAGCAAACCTTAGCCTGGCGATTTCATAGCTCCCAGGAACAAGTCCATCTAAAAAGCAGGAGAAGGCAGAAGATTATAGAGCGAAAAAAAGAAGGGTAGGCACTAAACTAAATACATAGATTTTCCAATTACTCAAAAATATCAATGATTTCACAAAGTGAGATTTTTCTACTCAGAATCAGTTTTAAGAACTTCAAGTGACGAAGAAAAGAAATAATAAATCCATATAGCATATACGGAAGCGTTTAACTGAAGGTTTAGAAACTATGCGGCATATGTGATGGACTTTTGATGCATAATCTCTTACTAACTTTTTGCTTTCTATTAAAAGAAATTGGCATCACGGTGACAATAAATACGCTACAAGAAATTGTCTATTTAATCCTAAAAAGTCAACTAAGATATCCAGTTACTAAGTTTTCTTCAGAATACTGTCAAGAAAGTTACTGAATTAAACTCATGTTTAGCAATCACAGAAATTGGTATATCTGGAGGAAATAACTTGTTTTCATGTGGTTAGTTATGCACCAGATGCAGCAACTAGATAAACCAAAAAGGCATAGAAACAAATAAACTGACCAAAATAAATTAGCACATGCAATTACTACCAGCCTTTAGTTGACCACTCTCATGCTTTTTATAAATAGCTATTCTTCTTCTAAATCATTCCATGCTTAGATAAATCCGTCACCTAAATATTCTACAATTCTACAACAATCTATTAATTGTCTCTCCCATTCTCTCTCAACTTTAAAGTTAAAAGGGCCACCAGGCCATCAAAAGTTCTCCCAACCCCTCCCCCTGCCCAATAGTATTAGGATAAATAAGTTAAGGAAAAGAAAAGAAGAAGAAATATACCTTCTTTAGCCTTAATAGCTTGCTCCATTGACTGGATGACATCTACAAGTAATGGAACTCCCATCCGGTAATTCAGCGAATTACCATAGCCTTTCAATATGAAAACCTCCAGATCATCTGTCCACTCCAGCAAACCAACCTACAAAGAATATATTTACAAGTTAAAAGCATAAATCATAATAAATGGTTCCATAACTTATAATGTAATCTGATTATGACACTATAGCACTCTTTTATCATACAGACTCAATTTGCAAAGTAGACCATCATAGTTAGGCTTATCTTAAGGAAGTGAACCATACACGCAAGAGTCGAATAAAATCAAATTAGTAAGACTTATTTCTAATTACTCATCATTAAAGGGGAGGAGAAAAGGAAGTGAAAATACCTCAGATGGACTGAATAGAGCACAAGCTTGATCAGTTTTGTTCAGTAAAGAAGCTTCCTACAAGTCAATGGAGAAGAAATATACTTACATTCTAAATACAAAACAAGGATATAGTGAAGCACTGAACAGAAAATGAGGACAAAATTACCTGTTTGCATAGAAACCACAGAGATGATACATCCCGTCGTGTGACATTCAGACCCCAACGTGTAACTAATTCCTGAGTTATTTCATTTAGTATGGGTTCCTTGAGCTTATCAACACATGGTTCCTGACTTTTCCTGAATGCCTTTATTCATATATAAAAGAACATTGCAGAATTTCAGTACTCACATCAAATCAGGAATATGAAAGTAATTCTTTAACAAGGTATAAAGTTAATAACTACATTACTGACACTTCTTGATAATATTATTAGACTCATTATCTAAATAACTTTCCCCAGAAACAACTAGACCAGCAAAAATGACACCATTCCTCACAAAACTTATTGTAAATAATTTTAAAATCTCAAAAGAACAGAAAATCAACTGTTTAGCAGTGCAATAAACAAGAAACACAAGTCTAAAGAAGCACAATGACCATGCGATATCAACAGAATAATTCCAAAGCACTCCATAAGGAGTTCGATTTATAGGCAATAACCACTACTCGCATAAATAGTGCCAAATGCCAAAACAGAATGTAAGATAAAAAACCAAGAATTAGAGGCCAACATAAAAATCACATGCAGCTCAAATAAAGTATTAACAGAAAACAGAAAAACCCAACTGCTGAGCTTGTTTGCAAATAGTACTCTAAAACTTTACAGAGCTACTTTTCTTACAATATTTTTTCCATCATAACCTAGTCCTATTTTTGGTACAAGCATACACAGCTCTAGCATTACCAGCTCTGACGGTCTGCCAAAAATTAAATTGGAGTGAAGCCCCTGCATATTGTGCAAAACTTAAAACACACATTGTGATGTTGTCATAGGCTAAATATGATGAGGCTTCAGACAAAACCAAAATAACTTCATAAGGTAGACATGCATAGATATCAATGTATTAAATGCTAGAAAACCAGCCTCAACACTATTGACTAAGGTAATTTAAGCAATACCAGATCATTATAGTTTTATGCCCTTACTCAAACAAATTGAACATGGTCTGAATGTTTATCCATAGATACAAGTGCCAGACCTAAGTATAAGTAGCATACGATAGCAGTAGAGTACAAATGTTGCATCTCAACAAATGTTAAGAAATGATCTTACCTTGTAGTTTTGACAGCAGTCATGGAATCTCAACATTGTATCACTTGCACGGCTTTCACTGGTAACTGCAAAAGCTCGATGACGTCCTGGTCCAAGATTTCCTCTATCACTAAAGAGCCCCATGCCAAATGCCACAGCACTAGCCGAGGCTCGTGAAACCTGAAATTATCCATCACATGTGCAAAAATTCAAGTACGCATAAGCTACCAGTCAAAGTAGTCATACTAGGTGTATAACAATTATCTACGACACCAAAAATATCTAGACATGGACTAAAAAATTAATATGAACAAGCTGCCAATGAAGATCATCATAATAGTTGCTGATATCATCCATTTGTTTCTTATTAGTCACAACATGCAGATTCAGAAAAAAGCACTGGAAGAAAGGAAATTTTAACATCTGACAAAATTTTCACATGATTCTCCACCTCTTAGCAAGAAGCAGAAAACAGAATATGATATAAATAGCCACAGGGAAGTATAAATGGGAGGCCACATTCATATGCGAGTGCATTTAAATAAAGGAATCATAAATGGCAAACCTGAGTGGCTTTAATTGGATATATATCAGGGTGGTAATCCTCATTAAACAGTTCTGGAAATTTTATTCTGGTTCTAATACCAAGCTCATACAGTTCATTTTCTCCTTCACTAATCAACTCTCCACCTTTATGCTTTCCTGTCCAAGGAGATTTCCATCCCCATAACCATGCAGGAATCACATTTGACTTCTGCTCCTTTACATTTTCTAAAAGGATTTCCAGGCGAGTGGCCAAGGCATCTAGTTCTTTCATCTTTTTCTTGGTAGGAGCCCGAGTTCCATGCCTTGCCTGCCAACCCAATCATTAGACCAAGTAATTGTGGCAAAGAAGCACACACTGATTTAAAAATGTAGGAATAATTGCAACAAAAGAACACAAAGCAACATAGCACAGTGGGTTTAATCTATTTATTTATGATGATCTAGGTCTATAAACAAAGATTAGCAAACTGCAAATATAAATTCCGTCAATGGAACAAGTAAGATATACGACTGATGATGTACTTAGACTTTAAATTGCTGAAACTAAAAAGCATTCCATCATATCTTCTAAAATTTAAACAATTTCCATTTCTTACCACAGCTACTTCTCATATTGTCTTTTTAACACTCAGAATGTAATATACAACATTCTTCCACCAAATGGCATGAGAAAAGAATCAGATGTTCAAAAAGCAGGAACAAACACTGTATTTTCCCTATCTTCTGCAATTTCATCACATAAACTACTAAAGCACTTCATAAATTGAATGACCATGTCAAACATAATCACCAGTATAAACTCCACCAAAATATCTCAAAATCACCATAGCACAAAGAAAGAAAAAATTGTGTTCGTGTATATGCACCATTTCACCAAAGCATGAATCAGAGAACAAATAAAACCACAAATCAGAGCAACATTTAGAAGACTTGAAAGAGGATTACCACAAGATTTAAGTGAATAGGTTTACATTGATCCGGAATATTTGAAGGAACAAATGAATTCTCAGAAATATCCTTCGCGATGTGATATCTGCACAGAAGATATGTAGACAGTTAACTAAGAAAAAATTGACCCAAACTATAAATAAAAGAAACAAAAAGCATTACTGCACCGATTGTAATTAAAAAAGAAAATAGAGAGAGAGGAATTTCCAGGGTTGAGCTCCTGGTCCGATAAATACCAAAACACGCACACTATAAGAATAAAAATACTAGCTTTATGTGAATGATATTACCATATCAAATACACTCCAACTTTGAGCTTATGCACTCGATACTCAGAAATTTTTGCAGGAAAAATCACCAGAAAAATAAATTTTCGGAAATCGAATCGTTAGAAAATAAATAACAGAATCCTCAATGCTTACCGTGCGACTGATACTAACATACCAACAATTAAGCACACCAGTAGAACTAATTTTATAGAAAAAAATACGGAAATTTGAGTAAATTATACTTTCCTGCAAATCGAAGAGTGAGAGAGAAGGATAGAAAGACCTGGTAACAGTGGATAAATGGCGGCGAACATCGAAATCTTCTTCGGCACTCGAAAGAACTGCTGCTGCAGCAAATAGTAAGAGTAAAAGCAATACAATCTGCGGAGGGGCTGCCATGGCTTCTCTAAAGTATCGGAAATTTTCTGTTCGGTTAATATACATATATATATATAGATTGGGGAAATGTTATTCGAAAGTGAAAATGGGCTACACCTGGCAGATTACTATTGGGTGGATGATGGTGGAATGTTTTCTTTCTTTTCAAGTTATTAGCAAAATTATGTAATATGTCTGAAGATATTATTTATTTTAATTACTAGTTATTGATTAATATTCTAATGATTTTTTTGGTGGATTTTTATATTTTTGATGTAATGTTTAATTGAATTGTTTGTCTTATTAAGAAATGTAAGGGATGGATAAAGTAGTTAGGATAAAGTGGTAAGTTATATTATTTTATCAAATAAAATCATTTAATGCTAAAAGCAACTCAAAGTTCAATATTTATGCCTTTGAATTTTTCAAATCTTCATCTATTTTTACTTAAAATTGATGAGTTGTAAATAAATATTGCTATTGTCTTTGTTAGTCTTCCAAATCTATAGCTATAAAATGAATCAAGCCCTTTCATGAACTTATGCTGGTTCGAGTTTTTTCACGAATTGAGCTAGAGAAAAAACAAAAGTATTTAAAAATTCACAAACGACTGATGAATTTTTATTTTTATTATGCTTTAAGTTATAATAATTCTTATTATAATAAGCATACTAACAATTATAATTTGTATTTGAATTCTATATGATAATCTGTATCTATATCTATATATATATATACTATTATAAAAGTATCAATATTTCTTTCAATTTTTAATCTAACTAAAATACCCTCTTAATATTATTAATTTTAATGATAGTTATATAATTTAATAATAATGTAATTTTGAAACAAATAATGCTTATTTTTTTAATTGGTCAATAAGGTTATAGAATAATTATAATAAAAAAATACCAAGAGTTCAAGTCAAATTCTACTTTTATTTATTTAATATTTCAAAAATACATGTAAAAATTATATTTATAAGTACTTTATTTTTTTTCTATTTTGTCTATTTATGTGTTCATATTTCGATTTAATTATTTTGTTAAATAAATTTTAAAAAAATAAAAACTTAAATAGTTCAAATTTAAATAACAACATCTAATTGTATTTTGAATTTATTATTTTTAGTTTGGTAAGTTAAAATTAAAGAAAAAAAAGTATAATATTAATTAATAAAAATAAAATAAGATATAAAAGATATTTATAAAACTTGTAAAAATTAAATTTTGATATAGGGTATGATTCGATAAATCGAAAAAACAAAATACTAAAATTAAATTGAATATTGAATTATTATGAAAATAAAAATCAAATATGAAATTGAATTTTTTTGTTCTATTTTGATAAATACCCAATTTTCAGTTTTGATTTGATTATATCAATTTATCGAATTGTGGTCACCCCTATAAAAAATCACATTGTATTAGAATAGAAAAAAAAATGACAAACTATATAAAAATTATGTTATTATACAATATGTTTATGTGAATAAACTAAATATACCTCATAATATTCAGTCTAATCATTTTTATTAAAATTAATATGTAAAATAATATCTATTTTTTATATCAATTTAAAGACACATTCCTCTATTGTATTTGTAATTTTGGCTATTTCATTCATTGAAAAAATAGAATACAGCAAACCTATATATTAAAGTGCATTCATTACTAATATTGGATATTTTTCAAATTATGGGATTATATTTATAAGGCATCGTGAACTATGAAATTAAAAGTGTATTTTTCTGTACTTGGAATATACAAAAATAATTATATCAATTAATGGGATATTTAATTCATTTAGCATATACTTTCTCAAATCACCCATATCTGAATTTTGTATTATCTTTACCAATATATTAATTTCTTCTAAAAATATGTGTGAAAATTATATTTATAACTATTTTACCATTTGTTTTATCTTTTGTCCATTTTCGATTCAATGATTTTGTTAAATGATTTTTTTTAAAAAAATAAAAAAATTAAATAACAAAATTTAATTGTGTTTGGTAAGTTAAAATTAAGAAAAAAAAAGTATAAGATTAATTAATAAATATAACATAAGATATAACAACTATTTATAAAAATTATAAAAATTAAATTTGATATTTTGTATTATTTGACAAATCAAAATAAAAAACAAAAATCAATGAATACCAATTTTTTATAAAAATATATCTCACAATATTTAATTTAATTAGACTCATTAAAATTAATATGAAAATAACATCTATTTTTTATATCAATTCAAAAGAACATTCTACTGTCGTATTTATAATATTGGTTATTCCATTTTTTGAAAAAATAAAATACAGCAAAACCTAAAGTGAATTCATGACTAAAAATGAATCTTTTTCGAACCATGGAACTAAATTTGCAAGACCTCCATAAACTATCAAACTAAAAGTGTATTTTTCTGTACTTAAAAGATATGAAAATAATTACATAAATTAATGGAGTATTTGATTTCTTTAACATTTACTTTCTCAAAACATCCACATTTGAATTTTATATCATATTAACCAATTATAAGGCTATATTCCAAAAGTGATATTATCCCTTATATTTTACATATTTTATGCACAAAATCCAAAAATATATTCTAATAATTTAACTTATCTTTTGTTGTTGCAATCATACTAGTCTGGTTGTAATTGCATTTGATATTTAACTTGATAAATTTTTTTTACTATTGGAATTTATGCTAAATCACTTATAGATTCATTTTATGAAAAAAAATAATCTTTTAAGTTGATCATTTAAGGTAATGAATTTTATTTATACCATTTCATTGTTAGAACATTATAGTTTCGATTGACTTTCTCGTTTTACTTTTCTTCCAAACATATTTGTCATTTGCATTTTTCAAAAATGATATTTCCCCCCAGAATACTAAATAAATTATTACTATATTTAAATATTCCTATACCCTAAAATATCACTAATTACAATGTAATAGCATTGGCAAAATATTTATTATTGAAAATATTTTTCATTAATCATAACAAAATAATATTGATAATATATCTACAATTAAAAATATCTTTCAAAATATATCGTATCATTTCTCTCAACAAAACGTACATATTTTTATTTTGTACACATTCTCCAAACTCACTTCCAGAACACATTATTCCAAAACACTCTTCTCAAAATAACTGGAAATAAAACCTAACAAAGCCTAAAAAAATTTAACAGAACCAAACATGACAAAAATAAGTTGTATGAACATTTATGTTGTATTATTGCATTTCAACATAAATATTTTAAATATATATATATATATATATTAAGAAGTAAATAATTTTATACTATATTTACTTATATATTTCTTGATCTTTTTACATATTATTTTACTGAACAAATTATAAAATTGATAGATAATTGGAGCATTTTAAAAAGTACATGTAAAATGAAATTAATAAATATTTTTTTAAGATAATCTTACAAAGATAAAATATTATTATGTCTATATATTACACTACTGCAAAGCTATATATATCATATTTTCAACTCAATTTCTTCTTTATTTTCATTTCTTAACAAAATTTAATTGTATTTTGAATTTATTATTTTCAGTTTGGGAAGTAAAAAGTAAGAAAAAAATATATAAAATTTATTAATGAATATAAAATAAGATATAAAAATTATTTATAAAATTTGTAAAAATTAAATTTGATATTTGTTACAATTCGATAAATTGGAATAAAAAATTAAAATCAAATTAATACTGAATTTTTATAAAAAATAAAATTAAACATCAAATCAAAAAAAATTGTTCGGCTTCGATACATACCTAATTTTCAGTGTTGATTTGTCAAATCTCTTTCATCTGTAAGGAACAAGTATCGTCTGTAAGTTATGAGCTAAAAGATTTGTTGCAATGTCAACTGCAATTTTTTTTTTTGTAATGCCTCAATTTATGTTCTTTTAAAATACTTAATTTTTCCATGTTAATT
Source organism: Paulownia fortunei (assembly GCA_019321725.1). Lineage (NCBI taxonomy): Eukaryota > Viridiplantae > Streptophyta > Magnoliopsida > Lamiales > Paulowniaceae > Paulownia > Paulownia fortunei. The sequence goes on along the minus strand of CM033114.1, from coordinate 5,725,692 downwards.
TCAATTCATCTTCTTTTTCTTGAATTATATTTTTAACTAATAAAATTATAACAAATAAAACTATAAAAGTTATAAGTATCATCATTTATATACACTAATTGCATGATTTTGAAGTTATTGATATTCATCAATATGCCAAACTTAAAAAATAAAACACAATCAATCATCAAACATGATTTTAGATTTAGATATAATATTGCTAGCTCTACATGCACTTTTATCGTCAAATATTTAGTCGAGTTGTCTGGAATTTACTATAAAATCGATAAGGATGTATATTGTGCACCAAAAGATTTGAGAGTTTTTGGGGATATATATAGCAATGTTTAAAGATTTTAAAAGAAAATCAGAAACTTCGGTTGATCTACAAGTTGTCAAAATTTTGAAAAATCTAATTTTTTTATTGTAGAGCATGACAAAAAATTATTATTTTAATTCATATGGTCTTCCAAACATTCCTATTAATATAGATGTTACAAGATAAAATATTAGTACAAATACTTCTAGAATATTACAAAGCACATCTAAAGTTGAATCATGTACAGTATAAAATATTTTCAATGATCTTACATTGCATACAAAAGGGCAATAGTTTTTTTATTGATGGATTTCTTTATTGATGGGTCAAGTGAAATACGAAAAAGATTTTTATACCATGCATAATCAGCTCATTTTAAATCCAAAAATTACATAGCACTTGTAACTGCAACATCTAGAGTTGATATCGCAATAATGTCAGGGGGTAGAACAATACATTTTCGCTTCAATATACAAATAGATGTAATTGAATGAAGTGAGGGCACTATGTCTAAACAAAGTAAAGCTGCAGAGTTATTACATAAAATACAACTATTTTTGCGGGATAAAGCACCAATAACAAAACAATGGCTATTAAGAATATTGATAAAGTATTAAAAAATATAATGAAAAATAATGAGAATTTTGATGGAAAAGTAGTATTTTTTATGAAAATTTTATACAAGTATTACCAATTATTCCTAGAGTAACAATCTATCATATTTTTCTGCAAGTTTGTTAAAATCATATTTGTAGCCCAAAATAAAAAAAAAAATTACTTTGTCAATGAATATAAGTTGGGGAATAATCCAAACTTCAATGAGTTATAATTTAGAGAGAAAATATGAGGAACCAAGTGATATTAAAATTAACATGAAACTTTCAAAAGAAATGATTATTGAGTATAACAATGAAAAAAACTCAATATTACGATTTATTAAGACTATTTTTCCAACTTTAAATAAAAATATCCATTCAACTCATTACATGTCAATTTGAACATCGAAAAGCAAGAACTTTTAATAGTTTTGATAAAACTATTGACGACACAAATTAGAGGACATTTTGAATTCTTTAGCTCCAAATAGATTATCCCACATAAATTGGTGTTGAAAAAAAAATGTCCCTTTTAAGAAATCTAGACCCATAAAATGGAATGAGTAATGATATAAGAATAGTATGCAGGACTTAAAAAATAACATAATTGATATATAGATTGTATTTGACAACATACTATAAAGCATATCTTTATACATAGAGTATCAACTGAAAATGAAGGTTATCCATTTCAATTTAGACAAAAACAATTATGTATTAAACTTTGCTTTGTAATGACAATAAAAAAAACTTAAGGAGAAATAATTCCAAATGTTGGTATATATTTGCCTCATTTAATATTTTCTCATGACCAATTACATGTTGCTCTTTTCAAAGTAATTTCAATATCTATACTCATTAGTTGACTAAACAAAACACCTCAAATGTAAGAGGAAGATATATAGATAAGTTTTGAATGTAGGTACAAATATTTTTTTCTTAAATAATACATTATACTATTTTATTTTTATTAGAAAAAAATAACATTAAAGTAGAATTCACTATAGAACAAAGTTTTGACACCTAACAATCATATAATATAAAGAAAATTACAACATTCAAGTAATTAAAAAAAAATTGATTATTTATGATGATCATAGTAAATTAAAGCAGTTTAATAATATTATATATAGACTATATGTACAACTAATAATATGTAAAAAAATAACGAATAATTTTGTAAATCTTTGAATATTGGATATGTATTTTACTTAATTTTTAATCCTATATCTTAATTCCTTCACTTAGTTTCATATGTATTTATCATTAAAGAAAAATATAATTGAATTATAATTTTATTTATGTTCGTAAAAATGATATTTTTTTTAAATATTAATTATTTATTTTGCTTGACATTTATATTTTTTAAATTTGTCAATTTTTTTCAATCTCTAGAGAACAAATATCACCTACAAAATATAAGTTGAAAAAATTTCTCTTATTTTATTGTAATGTCATATCGATCAATAGTTAATTTATAAAATATTTTAAAATATTTTATTTTTATTATTATATTTTTATTCAATATTTCTTAATTTATCAAATATTTTATAATATCTTAATTTTACTCAAATAAATTATTAAATAATATAATTATTTTATTAAAATCATATAAATAACATATAAATACATGTATTACTTACTAGTATTGTTAAAATAGTATTAAGGATGGCAAACAATATTTATAACTTTATTTAAAATAATTAAAAAAATTATATCCCATTAATTCGAGTATAATGATTATTTACTATAAATTCAAGTTTGAATTCAAACTCAAATAGATTAGATCATAAATGAAACGAACTCAAATTCAACTTTTACGCTTTGTAATTGTCGAAATTCGGTTATTAATTTGTTTATCGATGAGATTCTGACTTGTAATTAGTCGAAAATATAATTGATGACCTTGAAGACTGAGGTGGTCATCTTCGAGTCATGAGATCTTTGTGTGATCCGAAGTAATTCTCTCTACTGTACGATAATGCATGAAAATACGCAGCATGGAACGGTCCCATAACCTTATATATATATAGCTGGCCCTCAGTACTACAGTATTCTAATTCTCATTCACTCACTCTAGCACATACACAGACCTAAAAACTCTCTTTAAAACGAGCAAATGTTTAACCTCAATAGAAATGCGAAGGAATATGTGCCTCACGGAAAGACAAGAATATTGGATGACAACTAAAATATGGTTTGAGAAATACTACATTCGGTAATGTACACTGATATATATTTTATACACACCCACACATATGTATATGTAAGTATATATTAATATATAATGAGATACATATCCGATGCACATTGTCGATTTAGTATCAATACCCTAAAATATCAAGGCACCAAGTACTGAGCCACAGTTATCCATCAGCAGTTCTGGCAAGAATGGCATCACTTTCACATACCAGCAGAAGTCTTTTAGTAGAAGCAACCCCTTCTTCCCAGCAACAAGGAAGAAAACCCACCAAATAAGAGAGTGAAAAATACAAAAGGGAACTTTTCAGCAACATCAAATGTAGAAATTTGCTTAATTTCTAAAGCATGGCCTACTGAAATATTCTCATACTGCAACTAAAATTTCCACAAGCCACCATAACTAGTCTCATATGCACATTAGGTCTAGGGCCAACACCATCCCTACCAACAGGCACACAGAAAATTAAAACATAAAATCTAAGGTGGGAGGGCAAGCTCAGATAAAGATCCATTTCAAGCAACAACTTCCTCTTCCTGAAGCAGCATCTGATCGAAGTGCCAAACACCTAATATTCCAAGCATAAAAAATTGTTATGAAAACTAGAAAAAGGGAAAATCCATTAGGTGTAAAAAAACACCTGTATGTTAATATCCAAAATAATACAGCAGAAAGCACAAATTAGACAGATGAAAAATGCTGATAAAAAGTAAAGTGGGTTTTTTTTAATATCCGTACCGTGGCCTTTACCCACTCTCCTCAATTGCGCAACATATTCTGATATCTGCTTGATAGATTCCACCTGGAAAGAAGCAAATATTTGAAGATTAGTTTTATCCTATAGTGCGAAGTGAAATTTGAGAAAATCTCACTGTAAAGACAAGAAGTGAATGGAAAATAATCCAGAACCTGCTCAGCCAAATACTCGGTCTCGATAAAATCTGTCAATTGCACATCATTGTTTCGAGAGGATACCTGTTATTGGAATCATGAAGCATGTCAGCATAAACCCGTCTCCATCAGCCACCCTTTAAACTAAAGCTGGCAAGTTCAAATACCACATATCTAGAATTCAAATTTCAACCATGACACCTGTATCTATCAATTCCATTCAACCTTACTCTAATATCAATACTACCATTGCTATCGCTACTGCATAGACAAATGAACAGAAAGACTAAAAGCATCACTTACAGCATGTAGATTTAGAAGCTTCTCATTTGTCAACTTCTCTAGAGATAATGCCAGCTCCATAGCTGTAATACAAATAAGACAAAAAAAGAAGGAAATGACAAGTGAATTTAGACTTTATCAAACACATTAACTGCTGAAATCACGAGATTGTGTCAAGAAACACTGTTGGAAATTTATCATGAAAAGTGTGATGAAGCATTTACACTTTAGATATGATTGTAAATAATACCTCTTTCATGTACTCTATGCAAACAAGAAAAATAGATTTCATTTATTGATAATTATTGGGATTACTCAGTAGTGAATTATAACGTGTCACTTATAAAAAAAAAGTCATTATCTCATTATTCTTTAAAATACTCTATTCAGCAAGTGATCTTACAGCATTCAGAGAACGGTTCATATTAACTCAGTAATGCCAGATAATATATTTTACCTCAGTACTTTCCTCTTAAATAGATTTCAAATAAAGTTTAAAGAATGCCCTCACAGCTAGGGCAAACTAATTAGAAACAAACACATGCTTTTCTATTATTTGTTATATGTGAATAATACAAGTCCTCCTTTCACTTAAAGCTGTTAAAGACTATGTGAATTAAATTGGTTTTTCAGAAAAAAGCTATTACCAATATACTTGTTAACTGTAGCCCTAATCAATCAAATGGACTTGCTCTGAAAATTTGAAAGAAAAAAAAAATTGCCATCATATCTCTCTTTGCAGCAAAATCCCACCAACCAACCTACTGGAATCCACCTCCTCAACAGTTATACCATTATCATAGACAAGATTTCACTAGTTAAACATCATTAAAATCCCACAATTGTATCCACAAAAGTGCAGTCTAGAGAAGTGGGCCCCAGCACTAGTCATTTCCGAAAAAAACATCAGAGATCACCATGACCAGCAAAACCTCATCAATTGCAGCAAAGAATTTTTTTTTTAAGAAAATACAAAATCTGGAACATAAACTAACAAACGCTATTGGTACTCCCACCACCACTGCCGATCCTATCCTATCAAAATACTGTTGGTCAACTACAAAACACTTTGAACACCCAGTTTCAGAAAATCACAAGAACTCCATTCCATAGCCAACAAATGTGATATTACTTTTGAAGTACAATTGATCCAGATCGAATTAATTCACCTCCATCTCTGTGGATTGGGTGTACTTTTGTCACTGTTTGTCTCTTTGATATGCTTCTCACTTGTCCTTTTCATGGTTTCATAATATGTTCTGGAGAGAATCAGCAATGGTGTTCGATGTTTTAGGCTATGTTGGTTGGCAAAATCATTCCCCAAAACAAATCGATTTTTCCCCCAAAAACAAAATGGGGCCAATTATATGTCATAATCATTACATTATCTAATTATTATATTGCTATAAATATATATATATATATTACATTAAAAAATACAGCATATATAACATCGAAAACCACTGATATGGCACCACTTACTCAACACAACCTATAGTAAAAATTGTTCCCTTCCAAAACACAAACAAACATTACTTTCATGTTTTCTTCATTCTCCCAAAACACTTTCATTTTGCAAAAGCACCCATATGCAACACCAAAAATAGAAAGAATACAATTGATTTTGAAATGGATGCAGAATCAGCTAATTGCTATCCATGTTATTTCCTATACAATAATTTACTATTTACAATCCATGTGCTTTATAACTACTCAGCATCAATAGCAAGGCCCATGTGATACAAACAACATAGACTTAATCTCATTAAATCATGCCATTAAGAAAGATATTAATTATTATATGAATACCTCCAAAAGGAAAACTGCATGCATGTAGAAACCGCCATCCGTTCCTATTTCCTAATTTATTGCCCATAGCAAAGAAATGTAGGTTCAAGACAAAATTTGGTCCCCGTTGTTGATGTCAACAATGGATAGACATCAAAAATAGATTAAAATATAAATTATGACAGATGCGCATATAGCAACCATTCAATTATAGGATATACATGACGTTTCATTCCATAACCCCCACAGATAATATCTTCATGTTAGACTCTAACTAAGGCAGCATAAGTAAGCAAAGAAGCATTTACCATATAATGCGTCCCCCTTTTCAACATGATCGAACTCAGAAAGTGGCATCAAAATAGATTGTAGCTTCACTTTTCCACCTCGTTTGTTCTGGATTTTATTGAACGAATAATATACAAATCACTTTCTATTGTACCAATAATCCTGAAACGAAGAAAATAAAACATGCGAAAATGACCAAACACCTGGTATTCCATCAATTTTTCCGCATGCTCTCTTTCTTCTTCACTTGACTCCTTGAAAAACCTAAAAGAAAACAAATAATAAATCCAGATTACCTCAAATTTGGGAAGAAAAAAAAAAGTGAATGAAAAAGTACTTCGGCCCAAAAGTTGTCGTATTTTACTTAGCAAGTCCCTTGAGAGCAACGTTGTCTCTATCAAAATAAGCAAACATGGCATGGTACACGTACGAAACATTGTACTCCACACTGTAATCACCACATAATTCCAAGAAAAATCCATTAGACTGCGATAAATAGAAGAAAATTGCAACTAATTTCTCAAGAAAAAAGGAAGAGAAGCAAAAAAGCAAACTTTCAAACAGCAGAAATAACCCACTTGATTTGTTCGTTGATAGCGGCCTCACACTCATCAGCGTACTTATGGCGAGCAAGCGAAGCTTGAGGGACACTGGGTACGAGCATGAGCTCCTTCTTCACTTCTTCAAAGGGTTCGAAAACGACGCCGGTTAAGGGCTTGCTGTTGGTGTGTTTCGCCGCACACACCACGAACCCATTCCCATTTCTTCCCTCAAAATTCTTCATCGAGAACGAAGAAGAAGATGAAGAGGCAGAGGCAAACAAAGCGCTCAGATTTTCCCCATGTGAATTCAACAACCCAAAAGCAGGCGCAGCTTTCAGAAGCATTTTTTTTTTTTTACTTTTCTCGAATATCAGGTACACAAAGAGAGAGAGAGAGAGAGATTTGTCTGAGGGATTTGATTTGAGAGAAAACAGAGGAAATGAGAAGTGAGACTGTGTATGTGTTTGTGGAGATGATGATACATATGGATGGTTTTGTTGTATATGGAAAATGAAGTGGGGTGCGAAGGACCGTTGGATAAAAAGATACGTGGATGGGGAGGATTGAGTGTTGGGAGGAAGCGCGTGGCGGGCTCATGGAATAGTATGAAACCCGAGAGAAAAATCTGGACTGGTCCAGGACTCCGGGTCCAGGTGAAAAAAGGTTGGAAAAAACTCATCATACAAAAGGGAACAAAAAGTGGTGGAATCTTGGGATTTTCCATTGCAAATTATTGGTGAGAATCATTGGCCCCTTTGATTTTATTTTTATTTTTATTTTTGGTATTTTTAGGGGTATTTTTATATAAAAATAAAAATAAGTTTGGATATAGTGTCAAAATGTTAATTTTATTTTATTGAAAATAATATTTTAGTGTAACATCTCATTATCTTTTTATATTTCATTAGTCAAATTATGTTGGTTTAATAAATTATTATTTAATTCATTGTGGGTCTTATTTTAGAAAGAGAAATAATTATTTAATTAGTTAGTGAATTTTAAGTATTTTAAAATTAATGTTTTGGATTTTCTATTATAATTTTTTAATTATAAAATTATTATTTAATTGATTAGTGAATTTTAAGTATTTTAAAATTATTGAAAATCATATCAAATATTAATAATTTTAATCTCATTTTAACTAAATAGGTATTTAAGTTAGAAATTGATGATTATAGATATGGAAAAAGTGATATTTTTATTTAAAATGGATAGAACATATTTTTTCCGTAGTTTATATAGTAAAAAAGATAAAAATAGCGTTTGAAAATAAAATCAAACGAAGCCTTGGGATTTTTTATTTCATTTATTTAGTGCAAATTATATATGTTGCTTTTGAGTTTCAATACTGTGGACACTTGAAGATGCTCAATTTCAACCAGTAATGGGATTATACTCATGAGAAATTAAAGGAAATAAAATAAAAAAGGAGAAACAAAATGTTGTTATATGTTCAATCTCAATTTTGATTTTTTTTTCTTTTTTTTTTGTGTGTTTAGATTGAAACGACCACTTTATATTTTGGGACCACGGAATCTAAGAGCCAAATTGATTGTTTGTTTTTTTAATTGAATATTTTCATTTTCAATATTTTCAAGAGTTAAAAATATTTTATTTAGATTTTTACATGAAAATAAAAATATTGTTGGTTTAGTGGCATCGAAACATCGACCTTAAGGGATTGAAAGTGAAAATACAATTGTTTATGTACATTTATGTGAGAAAAGACATGAAATTATGAATTCATGTTTACTTTTGATATTTTCAAATGAACAATTTGAGTGTTGTAATGATCAAAATGACTTTCATGTTTAATATTTAATGTATATATATATATTATACTATTTAATGCCTTTAGTTATTCAACTTTTTATTGCTTAAGTTATTAATTATTTTTTATATTATAACTAAAAAATATTTTTCTAGATTTAAGATACAAAATGATCAAAATATATCGACAATAATACAAGTTCACATGACATAAACTAAATTTTGTCCAAATATTTAATTTAGATAGTAAGTATTTTATTTATTAGTTAAGATAGATGTTTGCTATCAAAAGGCTATAATGTGTTGGTAAGTCCACTAAAATAGGGTGACTATCAAAATATTTAAAATAGGGTGATTACCAAAATATTCAAAAAAGTGTGATTACCGAACATTCAAATATTAAAATTATCAAATTTGAAAATTGACATCAAGTCTTACCTAAAAATAGAGATTTCATTTCATAATTAAAAAATAAATAAAAAATAGAGTGTTTTCAAAGAAGAAATAGAGAAAAAAAATTCTATGAATTTTTCATTGTCTTTTAAAACAGTCTTCCTATTTTTTTTTTAATATTTTAAGTTAAGAAATTTGAGATATTTGTAATTCAATTAATATTCTTTTGATAATTATTTGTATCCCTAGTTTATGGGAAATTTGTATGCCTACTATATATATAGTGGAAATTTATCTGGACTACAATCTCATGATTTTTCTCGATTTGGATTTTTCACGTAAAAATTTTTATATCACATTTTTATTTTCTTGCACTATTTTTTGAATTCTTGGTTGGGTCCGATTTTTAATCCAACAGATAAAAAAAAATTCTAATTACATTGAGTTTGTACCGTTTATTTTGGTTCTCTTTCCCGAGCATTTTACCAAAGAAGTATTCTATACAAAATTCCAGAACTCTGCACAGCTCACACTGTCAAGTGCCAAAATTACCAAGAAACTGTGCTGAAATCTTAAAAACATCAATGGTGGCAAAAGGTCTGATATGGGTTTTCAAAACTGAGAACTGCATGTGAAGTTAGATCACGAGTTGTCAATTGGACCACGTAAAAGTTCAATGGTTTGGGCCATTCTTGATCTGCAGGTTGCAGAAATCTTTCATCCTACCCTTTGCCTGTGGCAAAGATAACTCTATGGATGAAATACTTGTCAAGACTTCCCATCAAGTTAACCATTTGGATAATTTGAAACAGTCCTTTTATGTAATGAGCGGAGCAACCTAAGCGCAAAATATAGAAGTCCAAAGTATAGAAAAAAAATTAAGATTATTTTTATTGTCCACTTGTAGTGGTCAAATGAAGTTATGAATATTAAATGGTTTTTACTTGCGACATAAATAGAGTTATATTAGGTTGGCAAATGCTAAAAAGTTATGAAATATCAAATGAATTGAACGTAGCTCAAAATAAAGTGTAACGCGCTTATAATTGTTTAAATTTTCATGTGGTAGAGTGCATGCACTGTTACTCTATTAGAGCATCTTAAATTTTTGGGGTTGAGCTTATCGAACTGAAGTTTTCTAGCTATTAGATTCAAATTAACTGGAGTCCAACAATAATAATATCAATATTTTACTTTAGCATATCATTATTCATATGGCAACAATTTTTTCAAGAACTGACCAAGCTTTCCAACAGAATGGATGTGCCTCGAAATGAACAGGAGTTTTCATAGAGAAACATACAAGGAATTTGAATTTCCCATCTCGGATGAAGATAAGAGTAAGAAATTGTTTTAAAAGTGTTTGTGAGTAGGACGATTGATGATGATAGAAATTTTAAAAGAATCACATAAGTTATGTTCTACAAAAGATGTATTTCGCCTTGTATTAGTTCTTCAGTTCTAAGAGACTTCTCTTATCACCTGCAAAGAGATTGCTGAATTAGTCATCCATTTTCTGTTTTTATTTAAAAAATTAGCTAATCTAATATAACATTTGACTTGTCTAAAAATTAAATATAAAAAGAAAAATTCTAACGGCTGAAGCGCCTATGACACATTTGAAGGCAAGATATGAAATTTTTATTCACTTGATTGCTTTACAAAATACACCAACATATAAATCTATTCATACATACCAATTGACATAAAAATTAACAAACATTAAAGTGACGTACCAAAAAATAAGATGACTCCTTGAACAACTTAGTCAAACAATGAATCCTCAAACTGCTCGTTCAAACTTTAGAATTTTAGGAGACTTTTCACTAAATTTAATAGATGAATTAATAGAAAAGTGATGGTCCAAATTCAGTTTATTCTATCAATGCCTCTCGTAAATCATATTTACTTATAACTCCCAAAGCTGCAACATTTCTTTAAAAAATAGGTCCTCCAAGGAGTTTTGTAAAAACATCAGCAAGTTGTTCTTCACTTCAGCAATAATCAATGTTGATTTTGCCTTCATTAACAAGATTCCTTTAAGACATTAATGCTGGATAATATTATGGTCATCGAGTAAATTATTGTGTAATATGATATTTTGAAATAAAATATTTATTTTGATTTATTTATTAATAAATTATTTTGAGTTTGTATTTGTCCATGGATTGTTTTGATATTATAAACCGAGTGTTTAAGTCGTTAAACACAAAAAGATTCGATTTATAATTCAATCCAAAGAATTATTATCCACGATTAGTAAATAAATGCGAATAATTTATTTTGAAAAGATGATTTCAATTTTATAAAAGTTTATCTTTGATTTGGTAATAAAATTAAAAATATTTTTTTTTAATATATTGGATTAGACCACCTGAAATTAAAATTATAATTTGACCACACAAATTTAATTTTACTTAATTATCGTACGTAACACTTTAATCTTGAGTGGGTAATGAACTTCGACTACTAACTTAAAGTTCCTTGAAGCACTAATGAGTGAGATCAAATTGATGGTCAATATCTCGGTATTTTGAAAATTAAAGTGAAATAATAGAGAACATATATTTGCAATATGGAGTTCTTCACTTATTTAATAGGTATGATCATGATTTCACGGGTTTTTTTTATAGACTGTAAAATCTGAACTTAGTAATTCAACATTGATTGTTGAATTAATAGTATGATGTGATCATATGAGACTGTCAGATAGAAGTTGAGAATTGAGCATTTATGAATATTGAAAAAAGGGCGTTTATGTCAATTTACCCTATTCCAATTATTCAAATTGATCGACGGAGGTGACATGTAAGATCGATAAATCAAATGATATATAATTGATTATTGGTTTCAGTAATTTCAATTCGATTAAGAGTGCAATCTTCTTTTTTTAGTAGAATGGAACAAAATTAATAAATTATTTTGACCAGTCATGTGTTGACTGGGTCAAAATTAATTTATTGGAGTTTAGTCTAATTGGGTCCGACTAGGTTCCTTTGGTGGCTTCAGTATAAGGACTTGAATAAATTATAAGAATTGTAATTTATTAAAACTGTATAAATATTTGGGATAGAAAAATATCTTATCAGATAAGATTTATGAATTTATCAGATAAGCAGATAAGAATTCTATTTCTGCCACACACGTAGAAAACGTAGTGCAGTTTTAGAGTTCTTGAAAGAATACCAGATAAAGTTTGGAGGTTTGAAATGTGCCATTACTCAATTTCGTGAAAAGATTTTTGTAAAGCACATTACAAAAGTAATATTTCTACACCTTTTTCTAAATGAATTAATTAATTTTGATTAAATACGCATTATGATCAAAAATTTTATGACGGAACGTTTGAATCATAGAAAATCAACTTTTATGATTAAACAATTTGGTTTTTGGCTAACAATGAAAACAAAAACGGATGTGCTTTGTTCTTCCATATAAAATTGGATCTTTTGAAATAGAAATGGCTTAACTATTATCACAATATAATATCGTGAGATCATTTTGCTTGAATTTCAGACTTTCTAAAACTCCACTTAACTGCATAATTTGACATTAAAGAAGTTGCTATATATTCTACCTCGGAGGTAGAAAGTGCCATAACTGGTTGCTCCACTTCCAAGATTGAAAACATTACCGGATCAATACTTCCTCCGAGATTACTATCTATATAACTAACAAGTTTGATGGAAGATGTGCTTTATAGAAAATGATATCATCAATGGTTCCTTTGACATATCTTAAAATTCTATTTGTGGTGTTCCCAATGATTTGAGCAAGGTTTCTCCACAAACCTACTAATCAAACTTACTGCGAACATAATATCTGGCCTAGTGGCGGTAATATACAACAATTTTTCAATTAAGTTTAGTAATATAGTTGGATTCACAAACTTTCCTTCACCTTTTTTGTTTAACTTCAAACCTATGATGCATAGAGTTGTTACTGGATTTGCATGCTCCATCTTGATTTTTTTTCAAAATGTTAGTTGCATATTTATCTTGAGAAATGAAAATTCTCATCTTTGATTGTTGGACATTGATCCCAAGAAAATGATGCAACTCCCCTAAGTCGGTCAAATAAATTCATTCATCGTAAAGATTTTAAAAACTGTCAAAATTTTCAAATTATCTCCCATGAAAATAAGATCATCGACATAAAGGCTTACAACCATAAAATCGTCTTTAATATTTCTTTTGATATAAAGTGTGTACTCAAATGCACACATTTCAAAATTGAATATTATAAAATAATCATTAATTCAATCATACCATGCACAAGGTAATTGTTTCAACCTTATAATGCCTTTTTGAATTTGTACACTTTATCTTCCTCACCTTTTCTAACAAATTCTAACAAATCCATGTGGCTGCTCAAGATAGATATCTTCTTGAAGAAAACTATTCAAAAAACTTAGTTTCACATCCATTTGAAACAATTTCCAACTATTTTGGGCAGCAAAGTGAAATAATCAATTGAATTGTATCAAATCTGGAAATGGGAGTGAACACATATTTCACACCAATTGGAGATTTTTTGCAGAGGTAAAATAGTGAGCTCCCATGTACCATTCTTTTTCAATAAAATTAATCTCTTCATTCATTGCTTGAATCTACTTTTCTTCTTTTGATGCTTCTTCATATGTAATTGAATCTTCACTTGCAAGAAATGCAAAAAATACTTAATTTGTTGCATCCACTTCTTCAGTTTCATCATAAATATCTCTCAAACTTATTGTCTTTCCAACGTCGATGGTGATTTTTGAGAGGATTCATTTTTTTGACCATCATCAGATTGCAATTGTTGGGATTCACTTTCTTCAAAATCAAGAATTTGCCAATTTGATGAACATGAAAAATCATAAGAAGCTTTTCCATCAAACGAACATCCCTTCTAATCACAATTTTCTGTCTTTGGACTGTAAACCTTGTAAGCTTTAGTCGTGTTAGTGTATCCAACGAAGAAACATTTTTCAGATTATCATCAAGTTTAGTTCTCAAAGAATCTGGAATATGTGAATTAACAAGACAACCAAATATATTCAAGTGATTAATATTTGATGCAAAAGATGTGTTAAAATAGAATTTATGGTTGAAGATAGTTTTATAATATATTTTTTATATTACAACTGTAATCATCATGTCGGTATAACCAATAACCTTTTTCTTTGTAATTTGTACTAAAAATACTAATAATTAAACATATATATTCCATTAAACAATTTAATTAGAGTCATATCATGTCTTAGAAAATTTATAGAAATTATCGTCTAATAAATATATGGATTAATGGCACTTCACGTATCACCTCCCAAAATTTTGCCTTTTAAAAATAAATTTTAAATATTTTGTACTCCAATTTTCCTTTATTACAACACTTTACCCCATCAATATTATTTTCAAATCAAATTTTCATCAAAATAATCTTTATTAGCCACTGTCCCTTCTTTTTTTTTTACTCAAAAGTGAAAAAAAAAAACATCAAATATATTTTGATTATTTTAAATGATAAATATACGAAAAATAGTGGTATCTAAAATATTTTTAACATTGCATTACTATTTGAGTAAATATACTATCGTTCATTATATTTTTAATACTAACAATAATAAAAATATATTACGTTACCTTTTTCTCGACTTTTGAGTTGGAAAGATTGAAAAAAATTGATCGACGATTGTTAACGAAAAACATTCTAATGAAAATTTAATCTGAAAATGATGTTAAATGAAAAAATTATAGTAAATATAAATTAAAGGGATAAAAAGTAATAATAAATATAAATTGAGAAAATAAAATATTTAAAATTAATTTTTAAAATGTAAAATATCCAAATAATTAAATAAAATTATTAAGTTCGAGGGGTAAATGGTCATTTACCCTAAGTATATTCGTATATCCGACATATTCATGTCGAAAAGTGCAGAAAAGAAAATGAAATTAAAACGCAGTAAAAGTAATCAGCTTTTTACTCAACACTTCTGTCCCCACCACTAACACCTCCCCCCGAAAATTATCACACGTTTCATCATCAAAAAAAGCCCACACTCGTTTTCCACTCAGAAAAATCATACGCCGAGCTCTGACCTCTCCGTTCACTTCTCCAAACCTTCAAATCCCTAACCGCGGAAATTCTGGTTGCCCGCCATGGCGACGAACCCACCAGAGGGTTACGCCTCCGATGACTTCCTCGAGCAAATCCTTTCGATTCCTTCCTACGCCGGACTCGCCGGAGCCGACGTCAGTAACCCCGCGGAGACTACCTCGTTGAATGATACTGTCTCTCAGCTTGGTCCATCCGGTGCCGCCGCTAGTCTCCACCATCCTTCGCCGATGTTCCCTTTGAGCCTTAGCCTCGATAACGGCCGTGACGCCGTAAACGACAACGGAGCCTTTGCCGTGAAGCCTGTAAGCTTTAATTTTATTATTTTGTCGTTAATGTTGGCTATGTCTTGTAACTGTGAGATAGTGAATCAAGTAAAAGATGGGAGCCCTGTACGTCAAGATAGCATTTTAGGGAACTCTTCTGCCCTTTGCTGGCCAAAGTTGGGAAATTGTATCTCTT
Source organism: Paulownia fortunei (assembly GCA_019321725.1). NCBI lineage: Eukaryota > Viridiplantae > Streptophyta > Magnoliopsida > Lamiales > Paulowniaceae > Paulownia > Paulownia fortunei. Next base: position 5,710,083 of record CM033114.1, on the reverse strand, counting down.
GGTATGGTTATCTGAGTGTAAATAAATTAAAGTTGGAGGGCAATCTAGTCGTTTTTGTTCTGCGTCCGAATCATATTTTTGGTGTGTGATTGCGAAGGAGTATTGGTGTCTTTGGGTAATTGGGTTATGTATATGTATTCTGTTTTTGCAGGAGAGGGAAGCAGTTAATAATAATATGGGGAGTTTATATCCGGCTTTTGACCATTTACAGGCTCATACATTACGTCACCCTGTGCCTCAAGTTCAACAGGTCAAACTCAATTATACACATAATCATATCTGCTTAATTTTCTGTTCATGTATGTGTTTGTGCGTGCATCTAATTGATCGTAATTGTGACTTGTGCTTCCACCTGGCGCTATGCTTGCTGGTTGCGCATTCCTACATTTTGGATGATAGGGAGAACTGGTGTAAACTGTTCTGTAGTTTATTAGGTTATACAATCTTTATAGTATACTGGTTTGGAACTTTGATCAGGTAATTTCATTTAAATTCAGAAATGTTGTTGGCATGCTCCCCGTCTGTTGTTGCTTGTATTTCTATGAATATGCTTCGACAAGGACATGGTTTAGGGCAAGCGTGAAATGTGATAAATTACTCAGTTTATCGCTTTTATACTTCGTCTAGTGAAAATCCAGTTAAGATAAAGATTCAATGTGATGCAGTTTTGGTTTGATGAATTGTATTGGACCTTGGGTGGCCATATGGCTTTCAAAATGTTAACTTCATTTGACCTGGTCATTGTTAGGTGACCATATGTTAGCATGTCTATGGTTTTCATGACAGAGTTAATGGATCTGGGTTCTGGGACAGTCATTTGCAATTATGATTTTGTTTGGCTAAGCTTATAAGCACCTTAAAAAATCTTATAAAATGAGTCTTTGGTAAAAAATTTAGGGGAGTAGCTTATAAGCTTTTAAAATGTCAGGATCTTATAACATTTTTTGAAAAAAGAAATCCTAACTTAAGAATATCTAACAAGCTCTTTTAGTTTGACCGTATTAATTACAAATTGCAATTATTCACATCTTACTCCATGATCTTATTTATATGAGATTTCAAGAGCTTAGTTTTTTGAAGTAAGATCTTCTTGGAAGATGAAAGAACTTATAATTTTTTTAAATAAGCTTAACCAAACACCTTCTAAATCCACTTCACATGCGTTTTAATGATTGATGAGATAAATTTAATTTGATAAGTCAACACATCTGAATCTGTAGTCATATTCTATTAGAAGAATTTCCCTACATATTGGAATGACATAGTTGCCCGTTGTTTTTATATCTTGCATCCATTGTATTGAAGTATGCTGTCAGAAAATCAAATGCTTAAAATTGGTGAAAGGGACAGTTCTATTCGTCTCCCCACAAAAAAGAAAAGAGATGGGGGTGAGGGTGGAATACTTTAAGTTGAACTAAAAGAAATCTGTTTCTTTATTCTAAGAACCTAATTAGGATCACAATTACCTATCCCGCATCGGATTGACTAGTAAAAAGGAATTTGAGATGAATATACAAAATTATAAATTCTAACAATCCTTTTGGGGATCAGTAAATGTAAGCCTATGTTAAAGTGTGATAAAAATCAGAGTTTGTCATGTACAATTAGTTGTTGGATGAGAGACTTGGTTTAGTATCATCTGTGGTCATTTGGTTAATTTTCAAAAGATTGTCAGTTGTTAGTGTCCTGTATTTTCTTTTTCTAACGGAGCCATTGTTTATTTGATTGATTATGCCATGCTAAGCACTAGAATACATCTGTGTTACATCCACAGGCCTTTCAAGGTCAGCCAACACCAAGCACAGCGGTAACTGTGCCACACCCACCTGCCATTAGGCCTAGGGTTCGGGCAAGAAGAGGTCAAGCAACAGATCCCCACAGTATTGCTGAGCGGGTATATTAACAAGCTATGGAATATGCCTCTCCGAAGGGAGAAATAACTGTTTCTTCAACTTTTTGTTGTTAATGCATCTTACTAAAATGATCACATCTCGATACAGTTGCGTAGAGAAAGGATATCTGAAAGAATCAAGGCTTTGCAAGAACTTGTTCCCAGCTGCAACAAGGTGCGCACACTTCTATTGCTAGAAATCTTCTAGCTCCTGAAGTTATCCCATTTGTTTTGCGAGTTTCTGGATTCTTACATGTTAGGTATAATAGTGAACCTTAAATTTTCAGAAAAGAGGTATAAATTTTTGGCACTGAGTAACATCCTAGTACTATGTCACGTAAGTTGCTGGTCACCTCTGCTGCTCCAGCGCTTGAGGCAATATGTTGAGAAGAAATAATTTACAGAAAAGGTGGGTTAGAGGTGAATGGAAGGGAAGGAAAAGGAAAGAGAAAAGAGGAGGCATCAGGAGGTGCAGGTGGGCGGGTGGTGACTGACGAGGGTGGGAAATTGGGAACCAAAAAATAAGGAGAAGAAAGAAGGAAAAGGAAAGGGGAAAGAAGTGGCCTTGATGGACGGATGGGTGGGAAACGGGGATTAGGGTTTGATGTATAACACTTTATTTTATCTTATACATTATTTTTGGTTTTCGAAAAGAGATAATGTAACCAATGAGATTTGTACCCGGATAAAAGGTATAAAATCTTTACCACATATCATGCTCTTGAACAATTCAAAACTGTGTATATATAAATATATTACTCTACTCAGCACACACTCTAAGCCGCTCCCACTCCCCCGGTCCCGCTGTATGTGACTTAGCCTAAGTATACTGCAGCAGTTGACGAAGTAGACTGACCCACATGTGTATAATATAGTGTTTTCTGGGTTTTCGGATATCTGCTAGAACTGTCAGTAGGGAGCAGTTGTTTTCATCTTATTGGTTAATGTGATAAATGGAGTCGAGTTATGAATAACATGGTAATGACTTTCCTAATAGTCTTGGATGATCATTGGTAGCTGATAGTATTAAGAAGCCATGGGGTTGAATTTGTTTTACATGGTTTTATATTGCTTTTGATTGAATTTTACCAACTTTTCCTTTGTTTTGCAGACTGACAGGGCTGCCATGCTTGATGAGATACTGGACTATGTGAAGTTCTTAAGGCTTCAAGTCAAGGTAACAATGCCTATCCATTCTTGTCATATAATGTACTTGACTTTGTGGATATGACATTTTTTCTTACATAATTTGATTTGGAGGGTTATCAGCTTGGTGCTAACTGCTAAATAAAGGCTTTCATGCCCTTGTCTAGATTTTGTTGTTTTCTGTTCACTGTAAAGGGTTTCAAATAAAGTTGATATTTTGGGTGTTGTTCTGCCTGTATACCAAGTCACCAACCTCTAAAACTCCTGATTGCAATTGCTGCAAATATGTACACAATACCGTTGTAAAATTCTGCAAGAAACTTATAATATGGTTTTTGCAAACTTCTGCTTTTCTGAACCAGTTTTTGTGGTTTGTGATCATCTTTTTTAGACATTTCAAGTCCAATTCTGTTGGTTGTGTGAATGCTAAGCCCCAAATTGGAAATGCCAAATACTGTTCCCCTCAGTCTTGCTCCTTCCCTCTCTCCTTTATTTTGTTTTCTCCTTTATCACCCTAACAATTAAATGTTAACAGGTTTTAAGCATGAGTAGGCTAGGTGGGGCTGGTGCAGTGGCACAACTTGTTGCTGACATTCCCCTACAAGCCATTGAGGTAATTTATGCTTCTACTAATTTTAAGTACAACCTTGCGGAGGATAGTTTTATCCAAGGTGTTACTTGCACATTGCGTTCCTATTACATTTATTTCACAAAGCTTTGTTTTGCTCTCATTACTTTTAGGATGAAACTGGCGAAATAGGATCTAACCAGCATGTGTGGGAGAAGTGGTCAAACGAGGAAACAGAGCGTGAGGTGGCTAAACTTATGGAAGAAGATGTAGGAGCTGCAATGCAATTCCTCCAATCCAAATCACTTTGTATCATGCCTATTTCACTTGCAGCACTCATCTATCCCACTAATCAATCTGATGACTCTACACTTGTCAAACCTGAGCCCTCTGCCCCTTCGTAAACCTATGAGTTATTACATGTGCTATGAGAACTCCCAGAGCCCTTAATCCCACATGCCCATTCGAATATATAATCTATTTTCATGCCCTTGGGCAATGCAATCAACGTCGGATGGCACAACCTTGCTTTTGTTGTCCTACTCACTCCACCTTTTCTTTTGTAGAAGTTTGCTACTACCTTTTACTTGCTAGAGCTTTCTCAAGCTAGATGACAGTTCTTGTGGAGAGTGAAAGGGATGGAGGCGCTTATTATTTTAAAGTTCTCTCCAATGCTGCTTCCTCCTCTTCTTTGGTGTGTAGGTGGGGACTGGGGACTTGCTTCGTCTACAGTTGGATATTGTAAAAGTCCTGATATGCAACATGTGAGCATAATACCATATTGTAGTAAATGGGTCTAAATGGCTATTGTATTATCTCATGTATTTGGGGGCTAATGATATGATATCCACCGTGATTTTGTTTGTAAATTATATAATCTGCATTACTGGGTAGTCTGAGAATCCGATAACGAGCAGCTTGCCAGTTGTGTTTGTTTCATTTGATTTGCATAAAATGTGTCACTCTAACATCAGATATACTCTCACACTACAAGAAATAGACACAAAAGTTCCATTTTGGAATCATGATTCTCCGTTTCTCATCAAATTTCTCGTGATAAAGAATTGAGATTTACACTATAAAAGATTTATACTTCATCTCAATTAAAGTAAGGATAATGATATGATACAATAGATTTTTGTTTTCATAACTTCCATTTAAAGGCTCGTATCGAATTAAATTGGACCCTTTTTGTGGGGTTGGGGATGGAGGGAGTACTACAGGGTAAGTATTGCACCTATATTTTCCGAGGCATTAACTTAAGACTGAAAAACAAATTAAGGGATCGTTTGATTATGTTTTCATTCTCATTTCTAACATTTTCAGTATGTTTTCATTTTCACTTACACTTTCTAGCATTTTCAGTGGAATATACAAGGTTTCAGTGAAGTATACGAAGTTGTATTAATTTTTGTGTGAAAATTAAAAATATGTTTAGATGAATTTATGACAAAATTATAGGTATGAAAATGAGAATATGTTTGGTTTGTTGTATTTTTGTATATTTTGCTACTAAAAATATATGATAGAATAGAATGTGTTTGCTTTGGTATTTTTTGATGAAATCATTTACATGATTTATGTATACAATAATATTATAAGTTGGTAGTGGTGGGGTTTATTTTAAATATATAGTTTAAATAAGATAATTTATAAGGATGATACGTAGGTAGTGAGTTCCACTAAAATGATGTTGATTAAAAATAATAATATATTAATCAGATTCAGTTTGTAGTGACGGGGTCTATTTTGAATATTTAATTAAAATATGATAATTTTTAGATTAATATTTAAGTAATGGGTTCTATTTGATTGATATAGTTGGAATATATAGTTGAAAAATGAGAATTTAGGTTTAAAAATTGAAAATATAGATTTGAGAAGTATTTTTGGTGGGTAAATGATAATATAAAATAAAATATTTTAAGTGAAATCGAGTTAAACAAATATGATTTTACTATTTAAAATATTATAAAATTGAGAACCTGTATTTGAAAACACAAACGTACGTTTTCAAGAACTCGATTTGAGCTTGCTAACAATTTTCAAAACATTCAAGTTGTAAAAACATTGATGATTGCCAATAATAGACATAAACCATGAGATAATCACCAAAGTACCTTGTAATATTACACAACATAGCATCTCCATTATTAAATGTGTGTGTGTGTGTGTGTGTGTGTGTGTGTGAGCACGATGGTCATTTAATGCTTGCATTGATGCTCTCGTGGGTTGATCTCCTCCAAACAAGGGGGGTGGAAGATGTCTGTTTTTTCCCTCATAAGAAATTCCTTGTCTTAAATTTTTCAAACACACGATTACCAAATAATTTGGTCTTCCCCATCTCTTAATATTTTACATCCTCTCTCTCTCTTCTTCCAAAAATCGATGTTGGGGACGCACAAAGAATCCAAAATTTACTTGGTTTACCCTAATGGTAACTTCTAATAAATATAATACACCATTTTACAGACTTAAATTCCATATTTACTGATTCTTATGGGTTATTATCAAGACTTTGGCGTGGTTGTAGTACATATGTTAAAATTGAGCTGGAGATTAACTTGCATAATTTTGGAGCAAGGAGGAAAAATGAGAAACATTAATAGGGACGGAATTTTAGAGACGGAAAATATATGTATATTTTTTATAAAGATTGCTTGTGTCTAGGCAAGGAGTTTGACGTAGACGGAAAAACATATGTGAATGTAATTTTCATAAATTAGAGATGGATTTTTATAAACATGAGAATGAGAACATAAAAAGAATTGTTGTAAGAATTTTAATTTGTCTATGCACTATATGTAAGAGGTAAGTGGAATATTAGTAGGTAAAATGTCTTAATCACACAAAAATTGTCACATTAGTGGTAATAAACCATAATTAGTAGTTACATTTTGTTACTAGGTAATAAAAAAATTAATCCTAGTAAATACAAAAATTAAACATTAACTTAATTTTAACAAAAAGGCAATTTTTTATTTTTATTTCTTGGGTTTTTTTATCAAGGTTTCATAGAATTTAACAAAAAGGGCATCTAGAATTGTTTTTATCAAGAAGAGGCAAGAAAAGAAACTTGGAATCATGTGAAGAACAATTAATGCAAAGGAGCTTAGGGTTTTGTAGAACCACCATTTTTCAATATTAATCTCTCTGGAAATGGGTTTCATTTTTTCTTAGTTCTTACCACCTAATTTCCATGTCAGGGTCTCATTAATTACTTTTGTCGACTGATTGTACAAAAGTTTTGGTCCCTGTAATAAGCTTCAATGGGGAATCTTGCAAATTTCTTTATTCACCAAGTACTGGACCTGCATTTAATGTGTCTTGTTTGGGAGCCATCAAGTTTCAATTTTTTCTTAAAAAATAATTCAACCTCCCTTTGTAAAATAACTTTCATTTAGTATATATTATAATATCGAATTGCTTAATTATTGTTGTATGACAGAATTAATCCTACATACAGTCCAACTTTGAATTAACTTATATGAAATGATACCTAATTTTAGATGAATGTGGAAAAATAAAAATGTTGGATGTTTTTAAAGTATTTTGGTAATAAAATCGTTCTTGCTGTCGGTCTGACCGATATAATGAGAATTGACTATATTATTTTTATTATATTATATAAAACGATAATATAATAAACTAATTATTATATACGAGTAAAAAATAAATAATTAATTAAAGAATATATTTAACAAAGCGTAAAATTTAAATAATCGGATACATATGATCAAATACCAATTTAAACTTCCTAAAAAAATAATAAATAAACAATTTTTGACCGGTTTGATTATTTTTCTGGCTGGTTTGACTAATTTTTGACTTAGTTTGACTGGCCGAATTGAATTTCTGATTTTTTACGCTTAAACGGACCAAATCAACTAATCCGGTCTAATTTTTAAAATATTGGTTTTTACATGTTAATCTAAAATCAAAAGTTGAAAGTTAACAGTGTTATTTTTTGAGTGGATCGTTTGAAAAGAAAATTGTTATTTTAAAATAATAAGATATTATTTGTAGACATTTCAAAAAGAAAATATGAATATTTGATGATGAAATCTGCATTTATTTTAAGAACAACTCATATAAATAGAAATGATTATCTTTAATTGGGCTCGTGGGACCATTCACTAAGGTATTATTCACATAAAAATTATAAATCTAATATATTATGAAGATTACATATAATAATATATTCAGTAATACACGAATCTAAATAAAAAAAGCATCAATTAATGGTATGAGAGACTGGCACTTGGTGATGTTCATGTCTGGTTATCAGTGCAAAATCAATTTTTCTTTATCATGTGAAATAAGTTAGGTTCCAATAATAGCTGTGGGAACAATATGAATATACAGTGTCTAATCTCTGACACTAGGACCAAATACTAAGTCTTTTTCAAGAAGTGAAAAATCTTTGGGAATTGTAAAAATTGAATGTACAATTTCATCTCATGTCTTAAATTAGGAGGTTCATTCAAAGGTGAATTGGTAATTGGTAAGAAAATTGCATGTTGTGTGTGTAAAATGTTCAAGGATTGTCTTCTTTCTATGTTTTTTTTTTTGGAATAAAATAATCAAATACATATTATGTTAGATACTAATTAATAATGAATTAAAAAATATTAATTAATAATTTATAAGTATTAAACTATCAACAATCAATTATTATAAAAAAAAACTTAAAAATTGAGGTTCTCTAAAAATTTAAAATGGCAACTAAGTGACCGACAAATAATTATTGGTCTCAAAATTCAGAAAATATCACTTTTTAGGTATAATTATACTACTTCCACTCGCAGTTAGTTCGTTGTTATTCATCAATTAACTTAACTATTATTTTTATAAAAAAAACTTAAAATACTATCAATTCATTAAAAAACTGAATATTACTTTTGAAAAAATTATAATTTCAAAATTGTAAATATTATATTGAGCTAGTTAAAAAATTACACCATTTATATTTGTATTATTGCAAATGAAACATTCATTTGGTATACCTTTTGTGATGATGACTCTCTCGATGATAGACGGAACTAGGGCGGCCATTACCCATTCTTTTAACTTTATAAAATTTTTAATTTAGTATAAATTTTATATATAAAATTATTAAATTTTAGAGACTTTATCTTTTTAAAAAATTTAAAATATATTTTAATCAATTATTTTCAATATTTATTTTCCAGCTCTGCTGACTCGACGGTCCATGCAATTAAGTAGAATAAAACCTTCATATGAGTATAGATAAAAACAATTAAAGTGAAGTGCAAAAATCCAAGTTTGACTAGGAACTTACTTCTGGAAATAGAAGAATCCACAGAATTTCGAGGACAATTTACAAAGTTAATTATTAATTTGTCTGTCACATCAGTAATGACTACCTCGTGAATAGATATGCTAAATTGCCATCAAATTAAATTAACCAATTTATTTATATATTGTAATTTTTTAAAGTTTAACTGATATTTTAGAATCACATATTCAGGAAATTAATTAAAGAACAGAATTTTTTTTTAAAGGAAAGATCAAAGGTATTTGTCTTCTTCCCTTTTTTTAATAATTTTTTTATTATTTTAACTTATTTCGTAACTGGTTAAAAGATTGGCAAACTACTTGTTTATATTATAAATATGAATGTATAAGTTGATTAAGTGGCTGAGAACTAATTTTCCATTAATTAATTTGAGCCCATAAAATTGTAACACAATTAACTCGTTCTCTATTTAATAAAAGGAGTTAATTAATTAGCACTAAAACAAAATTACAAATTACAAATTACAAATTACAATGCAATTAAGTGGGCTCCACTTAATTTTCTGCGTGACACAAATTATTTTCTATGTATTGCCACGACTAAAGTCTTATACAAACTTAAAAATAAATAATTAAACAAATACATAAGTTTATGACCATTGTTTGCATAAATATTGGGGCCCAAAAACCATTTCACGTGAATGTTTGCCTAACAAACATTCACGTTGAGCTCCTCCTTTTGTATAGACTAGGTTTTTCCATTAATTTGTGAAAAATAATTTTTTAATACAAATAATAAATAGGGATTTAATTACCAATTATTTATTAATTAAACACTAATGATAAAAGCTTCACAATTAAAGAGGAGGTGATAGAGTTATTACACAAACGATGTTTTATTATATTGTCAACCAATCACAGATTTTGGCGGCAGTCAACACTTTTTGCTATATATTTATATTTTTTTTTTCATTCAACTGAGTGTCTTTACTACCCCTATTTTACATGGAGCACCCCAAATGGCTTTTTATAATGCAAAAATGTCCCCAACTAAAAGTCCAAGGTTATTGAGGGCTTGAAGCCATGGGTGGTTGAGACTTGTGAGTGGTGTTAAAGATATATATTTATTTTCATTAGGTTTGAAGGTATGTTTTAATAATATTTTTGGAATAGTCAATTGTAACGAGCTCAATTTACCAATAGTATTAATCTAGATTTAGAATGACAAAATTTCATTAAAGTCGAACACGAATACAAAATTTAATTACAATATTTTTTTCTCCAATGTTGGTTCTCCAACTTCCCTTTAAATGAATCGAATCCATGACTAACGAAATCGTATGTGTAAGATGCTTACTGATAAGTTATCTAGGCTCGTCAAAAAATATAGTTTCTTTCATACCAAATTCGACCAAAACTTGAAGATTTGAGCTAGCAGCTAAGTCTCACCAAGAAGCTTATTAAGTAGATTTCTTGTCGAAAGGTAATGAGATAGGAAGCTCTTCACTGAATCTCAAGAAAAGAAGGGGAGTGTCTTTCTATCCTATATAACCCTCTGTCCGTCGAGTTTCTTTCATAGTTCTAGGTTGTTTTTTGAATGTGCGGAATGTTACTTCAAATTATCTTAATTGTAGGCTGACCAAGTCTAGTTGGGGAAAGTGTCATTTACTACAACTCAAGTCTTAGAATTTTAACGAGACATCTTTACAAAATCAACTAATATCCTTCTATATAAAAAATAAAAAATAAAAAATAAAAAAGATCGTAGGGTTTTAGGTCAAGGTTTCTCAAAAGAAATATGTCTTCCCTTTCTAGCTCAGAATTTTGGTCATGGCTACTTCTAGAAGTATGATTAGACACTAGCAGTTGACTGAAATAAGAATGGACTAGTGCATCAAAATTACATGTTCAAGCAATAATAATACTCATTTTTTACCTAGGATTTAGTGGAGGAAATTAACAAGTAAAAGCAAAATTATTGGAAATTGGGCTTCATCATATTTTATTTAAATATCATGTTCAATAATATTATGTAATTGAATACAGGTGAATATGAAATTAAAAAAAAAAACACATAACGAATAAACATGTCCTGTAAAAATGGTCTTTCAGAATTTCTTTGCATTTTTCTTTAAAATCACGCTAATAAAAATATTTTCCGTAGTGTTTCCAGAACTTACACACTTTGATAACCAAACATTCTTTGATATCAATTAACGATCTTGATGCATATATATATATATATATATATATATATATATATATATATATAATTCCATATCCGAGAAAAGAAAAACAAAGCTGAAAACATTGTTTTCAAAAATTGATCAAACCAGCCAATTCGACCGGTTCAAAAGGAAATCGGTGATCGATCCAATCTGATTCACTATAAAAAATTGAAAATGAGGTTGAATCGGTCAAAGAACCGATCAAAATTGTATTTTTTAATGTATTTTTGTGTTTTCTTTTTTGGTTTTTTTTAGGAAGTTTAAATTTTAAATTTAGAATTTGATTATATGTACGTGGTTATTTTGGATTTTAAATTTTATTAAATGTATTTTTTGTTGATTATTTATTTATTTTTATTTTAAAAATTTAATATATAACAATTAATCTAATACATTACTATTTTACACAATATAATAAAAAAATATAATCAAATTTTCATTAATCCGGACTTCCCATTGGTTGAATTACTCCAACCAATTGAACTTATGACTGATAGCAATACCGATTTGATCATCGATCCAATTATAAAAAAAAATTCACTAACATAAATTCTGATGTTTCTCTCTCCTTATTAGGCTAAAAAGTTTTCAAAATCCCTCAAATCTATACACACAAGCCACTCTATCAAGCTCCTTAGGAGGCCACCTGCAGGTTCAATTCTATATAATAAACAGTCTGATTAAGAGCAAATTAATTATAATTACCTAGGAGGCTACTATTCTCCCTTCTACAAGATTACTAAATTAATCAGCAATTAGTTTTGGTTCACTGTATAACGTTCCACCACATGCTTTTGAGGCCTTTTTCCCACACTCAAAGATGGCTAAAAGCTCCAATCTCATCTGTGATACAGCATTATATATAATTAAACTAATCACTTCTACTAATTTACTTATAATTAATCTCATCACTTTCTATATTTAATTGTTAAAACTTATTGATTATTTTAAGTTCACACACTCTTGAGCCATTATAAATACAGACTTTATTCCCATTCTATGCACTCTTTCTACCTACAACTTTTTTCTAGCCAACTTAGACTTATTTTTTGGGAGAAGTCATCGTTTCTTGTAAAAAGAATGGGTGGGAATTCCCCGTGCGCTTCATGCAAGTTGCTCCGGCGGCGCTGCGCCAAGGACTGCGTATTTGCACCTTATTTCCCATCCGATGACCCTCACAAGTTTGCCATTGTTCACAAGGTTTTTGGTGCTAGCAATGTCAGCAAAATGTTGCAGGTATTGGCCTCTTTCTTCTGTCAATTATACTATACTCAAAAACCCTCTTCTTGATCGATACTTTTACATGCTATAAAGGTCAATCTTTAGTCTCAGACTAAGGATTTGCCCACATTCTTGTACCTGTATCAACTTAAATTAAAGGAGGTGAAAAAAGGCGAAAGACTAGCCGATGATATATAGCATCAACTTCTGTCGTAACCCAAAGGTCACATAGACTACCCTTGGGCCCTCCAATATATATCCCTACTAGGTCATAGTTATGGCCAACCTTAAAAAAAGTGAAGTAAGCTAGAATTTAGTAAGTCGTGTGTTAGAAGATAAGCATCAATTTAGAACAGAAGATTGAACTATTTAAGGGGTCACTTAGAAACATTAATTAATTGTAAACTACTTGTCATAATTAATGTATCAGTACTATGTTGTTATTACAGGAGCTTCCGGTGCAACAAAGAGCAGACGCAGTGAGCAGCCTAGTGTACGAGGCAAATGCAAGAGCAAGAGATCCCGTTTATGGCTGCGTCGGCGCCATATCCTACCTCCAAAACCAGGTCTCTCAGCTCCAAATGCAGCTGGCTGTGGCTCAAGCCGAGATACTTTGCATTCAGATGCAGCAAGATCAGCAGGCTATGGCAACCACTCCACTGATGCTCGAGGCAGATGAGAAATCATTTTTCCTCCAAAACAACCTGCCCCAGTTGCTCAACTTCACCTCTTCTAACAGCAATGTAATTTATGACTCTTTCAAGAAAGAATCCCTCTATGGACATGACATGGTTTCTTAATTAGTGAAAAAAAAATTAAATAAAAATGGAGGTTTCATCATTTTCTACTTACTCTTTCTTATCGTTATTTGCATTTCGTGTTGGAGCTATGCTATATATCATCGACTAATCTTATCTTTTCTTCAACTCCTATTTTATAAATGGAGAATTATTAGTAATTCTTTTAGCTAGATAAATTTGACTTATCAATATATATATATTTTCTAAATCAAGAAAGATGTGAAAAAAGTGTGATACATAGTATGTGATATACAACATTTTTCATCATGCTAACCATTTTTCTTTTAGTTATTATAAGTTGTACCAAGTTGGAGTCTTCCGTCGTGATTAAATTATATATTATAAACTTGTACAATTCTGTCTATCTTGGCGAAACTTTTGTCCATACCTACTTTGTAAAACTCAATAGTTATATGACATTATTTTTTTTTATGACAATTACAATTCTATGTATTCAATGATTGATTATTCACTTCCTATAAACCTAAACAAGTGTAAATTCACTTGTCTCGTTAGTTTTGGTCCAACTATCTAGATCCAATGCCCTTAGCATTCCAATACAATTTAGATAGGCACAACCAAGTATAAAAAGGGAACTTTCTGAGCCAGAGAGTGAGAGAAAGGACAAACATATATACACACACCTATTGGAGTATAATTAAAGAAGAATTAAAGGGTAGAGCTACAAGTATGAAAACAAGGGTAAGATGATAAGTCAACCCTAGCATGTGGAACTGAGGGAACAAAAGAAATTAATTGTATTAAACAATAGGGTTTCTCCCACAATGTAAAATTAATGAGAAAAATGTTAGAAGGGCGGTACCCTCTCAAACATATTGTAAACCTACTACCAAGTATGAACCAGACCCTTAAACAACTCCCCCCCCCAAAAAAAAAACAGTTTTGAGAAAAAGGAATGAGATGAAAGAGCAATGAACAGCTCACATTTTCATTTTTGCCTTGTAAAGTTGACTGTTAACACCCCCACTAACTAACGGTGAAATGCTAATTGATTTAAAAAGGTTATACTAAGATGGTAAATGGCATATATACCCTTTTATAGTGTTGGAACTGAAATAATGCTCATTAGCATTTGTATAATAGGTTAAGTCATAAAATTATATAATCACATTCAATCTCCAAAGTTTTAACTTACTTTCATACATTCTTTTTTATATTTAATCTTCATGGTTAGAATTTTTTTTTATTGAAGCGACCATTATGCCGAACTTTTTCAATTACTAATTAATCATAAATAATGAATAATCAAATACCCACACGTACTGCTGATGGGAGTCGAACCAACACTTCATACTCATATATAAAAGGTGTCATTGGTTCTTCATACTTAAAAAATTGTTCATTACATTTCAAAATAGGATTCAAAAAGATAAGAAATATATTTTTGTATTTCAACAAACGAGGGAGATTAAACTTTTGGCATGATATATACTTCAAGTCAGATTCTCTATTTTTAAATGATAGTTTATTTTCTATTTTAAAATTATAAATACATGCACGTCAAGTATATAAAATAATATTATTAATTATGTATTGATATTTTTTTAGTAAAATATAAAATATAATGTAAATTGCGCGACAACCAATCTTCCTAAATAGCTTGTTCACGTGGGGGTTGGGTGGAGCCGTGGAGGGGAGGGGTGTTGAGAAGTGGTCAGTTCATGGACTAACACAAACAAGAATTGAATAATTTTACAATTAAATATACTCCTTGCCTATGACTAAATTTTCTCAAATTTATATTCATTTCCTTCTTCAATTACACGTCCAATCAGCTGCAAATTGTTAAGAAAACAACGTAGGCAACAACTGGATAAATTAATTAAAGATTCCTCAGTTTGCTTTGTCTGATGTAGAATTGTTTTTCCAAGTCGAGCAAATGCAACTTTCTTACTACCATCAATATAATTAGAAAAAATATCACATGCCCTTTTTTGTTGGCCTATTTTGATTAGTCACTTGAGATAATAGACTGTCTTTTGAATTTCTTCTACCTTCCAATGATATCCCATTATTGTGCTCTCTAGCACTTGAATTATGGTAATTTTGACATATTCCAAAACTTTTTTACTAGCCATATAAACCATAGGTTTCTTTTGTTACACATTTCAATCTCAAATATATATTTCAATTAAAAGCACCCCTCAAATAATTATGTAGAAATATAATGCATCAATTCCTAAAATTCACGGTTTTCTCGACTTTTCATGGTAAGTTTTAATGATCTCGTGTCCATCAAATATAATTATTTTTTATGAAAATTAGTAAAAATAGTAGTGAATTCTTGTAATATTTAACGGCCTTTTATCAATTATTTGTATTTGTATTATGCAACAATTTGCTCAATGGTTATTCCTCTAGTGGGGTCAGATTGGCAGAAATTTGAAAAAGAATGGATGCATCTCTATGAAGAATTTATGGGAAATGTGACGTAACTAGGTCAAGTACATGATGGAAAAGGCAAAATGGGTCAAAAATAAGTTGAGACTATAAGATAAAATCATGGAAAAATCAAAGACAAAATGTAATGATATAAAAAGACAAAGCACCTTTCTGTTTTTATATATCAACCTCGACTTTTGCATCTTATCAATTGAAGGCAGAAGAATTTAGATGAGTGGTGAACATATTTCTTTTTTGAGGGCTCGAGGCCAATATGCTTCCAAAATGATTGTCTCCTTGGCTTTTGTTTTTCAAACCTCATTCCCTCTTTTCTTCCTTTTTTTTGTTTTATGGTTTTTTTTATTCATTTTGCAATTTCTTTTAGTTATATGTTGTCATTTGGTTTTTTTTTCAGACTATTAATTAAGATGTTTCCCTTTATAAACAATCAAATACGAGTAACATTTATAAACATTATTCTCAAGAATGAAGGAGAAAAATATAAGTAAGACTTGATATAGAATATAATATCTTTAAATATGCTTACATTTAAGAAAAAAAATTTAATTGATTTATCACGACTCAAATGCTAGGTGGGAGTTTGACATTGACTCCTACCAAATTTGTATACGTACATATTACATTCTTATCATACGTACATATTACTTTCTACTCAATAACAATGATAAAACAAGTTGCAAGAAGCACTCTTATTGACTTTTATTGTAATGCTACAACATATGTTAACGTCCACATTCTTCTCTTATTGTACTTAGCAATTTGACTGAATAATGAGAATTAATCAGATTTATGAATCCTCAACTTGCAGTTGGAGGAATGGAGAATCTTCAAGCTTTTGGCAAGCCCCATCAAGCCCGTATACTTGGATTATGAATTTCAGACTAGAAGTGCCAGAAGGAACTTCCAGGTCAGAAATGTAGAAGGATTTTACGAGTGCCACGCCAAGATACTCGTTAGCTAGTTCAAGCATTCGACTCTGATTTCCAGACGAACTACTGAGCTTGTCAACGTATATATTGTACTTGGGGAAAAGATCAGCTTTACCAACTTTAAGTTGCCAGACGATTTTGACACTAAGGTGTTTGGACCCTTGAGAACCTGAAGTCCAACTCACGAATTCGCTATCAACCAGCCATGAATTAGATGGTGGAAATTTTGAATTCTCTCCATCTGTAGTAATCTTAATATCTCCAAGTACTGCATAGTATTCTGATGGACCACGAAAAAGGGTCTTATCAGCTGCAACTGCAACATATTTTTCTGGCTTTGATCTGTAGCATACAGCCCGAATTTCTTTTAATATGTGTCCAGCCATATCAATGCTGCTTTCCTGTATGACCCATCCAGGTTCTTCCTCCAGCTTGGTTACTTGACGTGGCATTATCACACTAGTAAAATGGCTTGAGAACTGGTTCATGGTTAGCAAGGTATTTCCTGAGGCGGCAAGAAATATGGACCTTTTCTCTTCTGTGACAGAAGAGAACTCAAGAGCAAGACCTAACAGAGAGTTCCCACTTAATTTAACCTGCATAAATAATATTCATTAAAAAATGAGTAGAATAACCCAGCCAGCACATTAAATTTTGCTAATCCGATAATCAAGTCCACAATGTAAAATGGTCACTGTATCATCAAGAGTGATATAAGTTGTATTGGCTTCTAGTTGTAGGCGTGACACCCAACCTAAAAGTTTTGAGGGTCCCTTTCGAGTCAAATTAACCGTTTGTTTCTTCTTTATTCCATGTTTAAACCATCTTTCCTCTGGTCCTCTCTCTGAATTAATACCACAAACAACTGCCTGATGGATATAAAGCAGCAATTTCTCAGGAATATGAGATTGTACAGTGTACCAGCTGGGAAAATTTTCACGAGTTGAAATCGTATTTAATTCCAGAGTTAGAGGCTTACGGAATATGTAAAGTGAACTGGTGAATTCCCCAAATGAAGCTCTCCTTGAAAGAGCCTTGCTGTAAATTCAGCACCATCACCAAGAGTTCCTATAAATGTGATGTTTCCTCCTCCACTGTAAGACGCTTCCTTGAAACTGTAATTAGCATACATATGTCATGTTTCCAAGACTCTGATTCGATCTTAAAGAATGAGTTTCATTATGCTACAAGTTTTACATGGAAAAAGAGGGTCTAATTCTAATTTGGCTATTACTCCATAGAAGAATTTAGAAGGCTACATTATGAGAAGGGCTCACACCACATAGTTATCTTTTCAAGGGCTCAGTGAAATTTTAATTTTTTAAGCAGCAACCTGTATGAGAAATAAATAAATTAAACAGATTTGTTGCTCAACATCATAATTGTAAATATGAGTACGACTAAATAATGTTATCAAACAATGGACAAGAATTAACACCGACCAACATTTTTAAGGAACTGAATAATTAAAGCAACTTACTTAATGGAAACTTGGATTGGCTGAGTCGTAGAGTCTCCAGAATATTCGATAAAAGGCTGTCACAAAGTCTACGAGTTAGGAGAATGGACAAATAAGCCAAAATAATACACAGTGAATTACAACAGCAGCAAATACCAGACAATTCAATATAGATGCATATTCTGGTCTCCCATCACTTGAAAGCTTATATTAAAAACAGGATATGGAATTAAACAGGCGATGGAATTAACGACCATCAGCCGCTAGGTTATGTTCTCCAAAAAAATTCTACTCTGAAGTCATACCAACATTCTTCTTGCTGCTTACTCAAGGTACCGTGAGTGAAATACTGCTTGGTATGTAACAGAAAACGAAAAGGGTTTTTCAGTTGCTTTGAGAAAAAAATCATTCTTCTGATCCATGGATGATAACAAAGAGTTTCCAAGTGTCAAAAGATTTTACACATCTGTTTATATCTATAGCATTATTCACAGCACACAAAGACATTTTCTATTGCTCATCACTCTGATTCTTTCTTTTCTGTGAAAAATGAAATAACTCTAGTACTGTGAATAAATCAAATTGCATTAGGATACACATTCTTAATCATACATCAATTCCCTGCTCATTTAAGTTAAGTAGTAATGAGATCCATAGTTAACCCAAAATGGCATGATTAATGACCATGGAAAACATTCTTTACACGCAGTGATTTGCGCATGGATATTTAACCAGTCATATAGTTCAGGTTTAAAAGTAGCTTCATTCTCCACCAGTCGAGAAGGACCTTTAATGCAAGATGTTGGGCAAAAAAAGAAAGCAAAACATCTGTGGGGCGCATACCTGAAAGCTTTGGAAGAAATGTTGTTCCAAGGCGTGTCAAAAACTTGCTCACCCTCACTATATATGTGGTAACCATGACCCTGGGAAAGAATTGCATATTTTTTATATTGCAATAGTGAGTTAAAAAGAAAACTACTAGCAAATTCTTAGTGCTCATCAAAATCTGAGAACCCCAAATGCATGGTGTACTGATGTATCAATTTGCCTTTATATTTGCTATAGTCGTATATCTCACGACTTTCCCAGCAATCCACCTTCCCAGTTTCGCTGGGGAGAAAAGTGGCAGCAAATAAAGTATTTTTGCATTGTCTAAGGAACTTTGAAGGCTGATGTAAAATGAAGTTATTATTTGTTCTCCTATTTATCTTGGATACAACTTCGTAGGATACCTGAAATCCAGCTAATATTTTCATCTCATTAAAAAGAAACCAGAATTTAGTCATTCCATTACAGCCTAATCAACTCTAAAGGACAGAGGTTTGAATAAATTAGCTTTCATGAAACAATAAATTGAACATTGAACCTATATAAATACTTTAGAGAGAATATCAAATGGAAAGAAAGAAACAAAGTTACATAACATGTAATGGTAGATACCTGATCAAAATTTGAGTAGAATGGAAGTACTTTGGGGTACTTCTGTACAGTTCCCCATGATTTTTCAACAAGTCCCCACCATCTGTTTATTATATCCATGGACATGAGTGGAGAGTAAGAACCTAACGGTGAAACTAAAATTGAATGAGATGAAAATCTTTAGGCATGCTCAACACCAGAAGAGCACTACAATCACTTAAGGTTGCATGAAGATCAGATTGATGAGACATTATAATTGCATCGAGAGGAAATTAAATTTAGAGGAAAAGTCACTCAATAGGACTAGCACAACTTTTTTGCAGTATCCCGCAATTAAGTCAGATTGATGGATCAAAAGAATTGTTGAACACAAAAGGGAACCAATATCACCCCGTGTGGCATACGTGAAATAGAACATCCAAATGATCCATATAAATTTTAGCCTGAGATTATTTATTCAAAAAAAGAAAAGAAAAGAATACTCCCGTAACATTGCCACATCCATCATGTCAGACAAAATGATGAGAAGCCTTGATACACATTCTTCCACAAAGTGGTATCTTAGCCAATCAGAACTTTCAAACAATATCATAAGAAAAATGAACTATTAAACCAGAAGATCAGATATATCAGTACAGGAAAGTGCAAGTGCATTACCGATTTTGAGCAGTTTGAAAGTCGGGTGCTTGCTTAGTCTCATAGACCCACCCAGGTGCAAATATGGCTGCTGAGACATCATCTTTCTTTATCACGTCAAGGGCAACATTTGTCTGCACAAAGAAAAAATATATAGTTTAAAGTACTTTGTGAATTTCCTACACTGAACTCACATAAATTCAGGAAAATGTTTCTAGAAATGCTAGGTCTAAAGGTTGGCAGGGAAAATATAATCCATAGTCTTTCTGAAGTGTTGATGTACATATAAAACTGAGATACAGAACTTTCACATCATCACAAGACCAGTACTCAATTTGGAGATACTGAAATATGCTTATGAAACTTAGATCTGAAAATTTTTGTCACCGCAGTGTGGTTTCCACCCTTATGATATATTGATTCATAGGCAATATCAACCACACGCAAGCAATGGTCAAAGATACTGGGGAATTAAATCCCCGTCTTATTTGGTTGTGCAGGAAGAAAATGTCTCAAATCTTTCAATGCATGGCTGACTTTTGTCGTAGTACATTTAGCCAAAGAGAACATATTCCCTAAACTAATACTTCTCATCAATAAATAAAACAACTAAAAAAGTATTCCAACTTTAAGCCATTCAACTATTCTAGTTGAAAAACAGGCCTAAACACCTGAATTTGATGTGTGAAACATATCTCTGCATAATCTCCCTCTGATTTCCAGGAATTGTAGAATAGGATTATTAGCATCAGACAAAATATTATACTCTAGAAATTACAAATCTGCCTAAAAGATTCACTAAATAAACTAAATTATCAACATAGGTGCTTCCTAAATGGCCTTAAATGCCTTATTTTTGTTTAGGACAAAGATCTTAGTCCATCCTATTCTGGTCAAATTCATAAATATATTTTCCCCCATTTGGTGATGGACCTGTTTTCTCTTCTTCATTATTATCTTAAACAAGCCAACAAACTCACTCTCTTCACATAAAACAAACAAGGAAAACAGGATCTAGAAAATATATCAGTAAAAGTTTTAGCAAAAATCTAGAATATACATGATTATTCATCTCATGGGCAGAGGTAATGTGTTGAAACCTACAGTCCATTGTCCACCACCATAAGTGCCCCTTCCGAAGACATCAATGCCCATGTAAACGTCAAATTTTCTGTCACCAGCAACATCAGCTGACAGCTTAGGAAAATCTTCCTATATCATACAAAAGGAATATCTCAAGACAAAACAAGAGAGTATCAATATATTTTGCAAACTACAAAGAAACTAAGTACCTCCCATGAATAGTTCACAAATATGCCATCGCATAAGTCAAAGAAAGGCTTGTTATTGTCATTTAATTGATTCTGCCAGCTAAGATCACCATCAACAGTAACACTGTCGTACCTGCATAATGAATTTCATAATAAATTGTTTGGTTATACATAACCAAAATCCAAAACTCAAAGCCTATATGAGTTACTCTACTAAGTATGATAACTACCATATCACTAAAGACCCAGGTAGTGAAGAGTGCATGGTCTGGCTTAAATGGCTGACAAATGCTTTCAGATTAGGGATTTGTCCAGGATCCAAAGTGACTTCCATATTGAGCTGCCAATAAAAAGGGACCGTAAAGTTAATCCTTCTGGACATCATATTTTTAGTGCCAGTTCTTTCACTAATCGCAATTATTGTTGAAATGAGCTATGTTTCCTGATCTTATTGACCACATGATTTCTACCTAAAGAAGGAAACTGTACTGCCATAAAAAATACACATGATATGGACATGTTCATATCTGAAATAGTTCAGTATAATTCCTGCAAGCATATGTATAGTAGATACTCTGAAAAATGCTGAAACTATATTTCTCTGAGGCTTGCACACAAAACTGCATAATTCTAACCAAGCCAATAGGTTTAACTACAGACATCAAAATTCTCAAATTGCTAGAAAGGGACTCATTTCTAAAAATTAAAAGATTCAGTTTGCCAAGAATTGCTGGTGTCCAGCACCAATTTTATAAGCAATGTTGAATTATTAAAACAAAGAATGAAGCTACATATCCAGATCGGATAAAGGAAAAAACATTAGCTTACCAGCCAACCATCAAAACCTAGAGCAACAGCAAGCTCCGTCAATCGCTCAGCGTACATTTGAGCAGAATCCCTTGTCGATAGCAGTTTATCAGCACGTTTTTTCCCTTCATCCCACTCCATGATGAAAGTTCCTAATACCTTAAATTTGTACAAATTCAATTAGTAACCTTGCGTATGAATAAGCACCAATACTACAGCCAGTTATTTCAATATAAAGAATTATCAGATAAAAGAAAATCACATCAGTCAAAGATTCACATGGGAAACTCTTTATTGCGCAGAACACAACCATGCAGATTTAGTGTGCCATTGTTATTCAAGCAATACACCTTTCAAAATAACAGTAATTATTTCCTGTTGTTATTACTATTGTTGTTGAGAAGACGATAATCATGACCGATGATTACCATTCCAATCATAGTTGAAAGAACACTAGCAAAAACAGCAACAAAAATAACAGCATCAATGCACCACATCAAAAAGTAAATGAGAACCATACCAAAAATTAAAAAAAAATAATAATAAATCATTTTGCCCAAATTGCAATAAAGTTAAGATATTACTCACCAGATGTAATTATGATAACCTTTCCCAAAAATAAAATCCTATTATGGGCAAGATGAAAAGAAAGGCCAAAAGCATACATAGTTGCAAAAGCAAACAATTTCCCTTTACACATCATACCTTAACACCATGCCTATGAGCAGTATTAGTCCAGCACGGCGGCGGCAGTGTCACCAAACTATGCGAAAAGTAAACAAAAACATCAATCAAATACCAATGCCATATTGCATACGCGTCAGCATTCGGCCCGCCCTGTACAAACCTATCATCCGTATACCCTCCCGCCATGTCATGACAAACCAGAATCCGCGGCCGCTGCGGCAAGTCCGCGCCAGCGCCGCCTCCGGCGGGGGGCAGCTTCACCGCAGCTTGGTTGAACGGGTAGTGAAACGACTTGAAGTAGGCGCGGGACTCCAATTCCTCGAGCGTATGGAGCGGATACGAGATTGGAACCGCGGGTGTTGAGGGATCGAAAGGCGGCGGAGGGTCAGCGCCGGCGGCGGTTGAGGAGCCATCTTGGTTGTTTCCGACGGTGGTTTTTTCCATGACTGTAGAGAGGAATGAGCGGAGGTTTTTCAAGGCGGAGAAGGCTTTGGGGTGATGGGTTTTTATATAGGCGATGAAGGGCATTGGAGGTTTGGAAGGGCGAAGACTCCATGCTCGATTTCAAGTCGTTGGAGTGTACGATGTTTTTTTTATTATTTTTTTTTCAACTTTTCTTCTGTTTTATTCTGTTGGAAGAATTTGTTCGTTGGATTGGAGGTAGAAATAAGAGCATTTTGCCAGTTTTACAGTCAGTTCTTTTTTTTTTTTTTTTTCTTTTTCCTTTTTCCACTTGAATTATGTAAATTGTTTAGGGAAAAATTGCATTTTCGATGGAGTAATTGCTAACTAATACAATGGTTAAGAATATAAATCTCTTGCATGTGAATTGAAGAATAGATATTTTGACAAAATATTGAAAAAGTGTACAATGACGTTTAAATGTCGTGGACTCCATTATGCCTTTGAATATTACTGTTCAAATTTGATTAGACTTAGATTTTTAAATGATAATTTAAGAATTAAATTTTTTCAATCATTAAAAATAATATCCAAATATTCTCAAACTTAATCATTTTAGCATTTTATATAAAAAGTAAATTTTTAATATTTTATCTTTTTAACTTACATTTATCATTACATTTTGTATCTCATTGTCATTTGAGATAAAAAAATTATCGCAATGCTCTTTGTCAACTACCACCAATCATATTTTTTTCATATTTCCACTCAAAAATCAAGAAAAATACAATGAAATATTTTTTTATTATTATTAATGATGAATATAAAAAATATTAATATTTTTATTATAAATAATATTGGTATCTTTGCCTCTAATACTACAATCGATATTATTTATAATAAAAGTATTATTATTTGTCTTTCATTCACCATTGATAATAATAAAAATTATTTTAATATTTTTTATTTTTTTTTACTTTTGCATGGAAAGACATGAAAATAATGCACACCGATGGCTGACGAAGAACATTCTAATAAAAATTTGATGTGGAATTAATATTGGAGGACAAAGTGCTATAATAAGTATAAGTTGAGGGAGCAAAGTGCTTAAAATTTATTTTGAGTAAAATATTAAAATAATTAAATTTAAAAAGATAAAATGCTTACAATTTTTTTTTAGAGGTAATTGTCAAAATGATCAAATTAATGGGGTGAAATATCATTTACCCTTTAAATATTATTTAAAAAATAATGATTGAAATGTCAATAATAACTTTAGATAAAAGAATAGATGAAAAATATATTTTACAAAATAAAATTTTGTTTTTAAAGGTGCCAAAAAAATAAAAGCAATAAATTTGATATTTTCAGGTGAGTATTCCAATGCTATTGGTTATTATCATTTGAATTCAATGATAGGATCATGTGCAATAAATAGGAGTTGATTTTAATGAGATTGTCCAAAATATTACTTCTAACATCATTAATCATTTCAATTCCCACTTCACATCATGTGGACTTAAGAGAAATTAAACTACCACAAGTGTAAAATATCAAAATAATTAAGTTTAAAAAGATAAATACTTACAATTTATTTTTAGAAGTAATTGTCAAAATGATCAAATTTAATGGGGTAAAATGTCATTTACCCTTTAAATATTATTTAAAAAATAATGATTGAAATGTCAATAATAACTTTAGATAAAAGAATAGTTAAAAAATATATTTTACAAAATAAAATTTTGTTTTTAAAGGTGCCAAAAAAATAAAAGCAATAAATTTGATATTTTCAGGTGAGTATTCCAATGCTATTGGTTATTATCATTTGAATTCAATGATAGGATCATGTGCAATAAATAGGAGTTGATTTTAATGAGATTGTCCAAAATATTACTTCTAACATCATTAATCATTTCAATTCCCACTTCACATCATGTGGAATTAAGAGAAATTAACTACACACCTGCAAAATATCAAAATAATTAAGTTTAAAAAGATAAATACTTACAATTTATTTTTAGAGGTAATTGTCAAAATGATCAAATTTAATGGGGTAAAATATCATTTACCCTTTAAATATTATTTGAAAAATAATGATTGAAATGTCAATAATAACTTTAGATAAAAAAAATAGTTAAAAAATATATTTTACGAAATAAAATTTTGTTTTTAAAGGTGCCAAAAAAATAAAAGCAATAAATTTGATATTTTCATGTGTGTATTCCAATGCTATTGGTTATTATCATTTGAATTCAATGATATGATCATGTACAATAAATAGGAGTTGATTTTAATGAGATTGTCCAAAATATTACTTCTAACATCATTAATCATTTCAATTCCCACTTCACATCATGTGGAATTAAGAGAAATCATACTACCACAGTGTAAAATATCAAAATAATTAAATTTAAAAAGATAAAATATTTATATATTTTTTTTAGAGGTAATTGTCAAAATGATCAAATTTAATGGGGTAAAATATCATTTACCCTTTAAATATTATTTGAAAAATAATGATTGAAATGTCAATAATAACTTTAGATAAAAGAATAGTTAAAAAATATATTTTACAAAATAAAATTTTGTTTTTAAAGGTGCCAAAAAAATAAAAGCAATAAATTTGATATTTTCAGGTGAGTATTCCAATGCTATTGGTTATTATCATTTGAATTCAATGATAGGATAATGTGCAATAAATAGGAGTTGATTTTAATGAGATTGTCCAAAATATTACTTCTAATATCATTAATAATTTCAATTCCCATTTCACATCATGTGGAATTAAGAGAAATTAAACTACCACATGTGTAACTATCCGATAAAAAAAAACAAAAGAGCAAAAACTATCACACATGTTCATAAAGAATTGGGATTCTTATTGAAGGATTTTAACAATAAATAAGAAATACATAGGCTATGTTTGGTTTTGCTTTGAAAAGTTTTAGAAAAAATATTTTGGAGAAATATATTGAGAAATATGTACTATACTTGATTTTATTTTGAAAATGGTTGATTTAATAAAATTTTAGAATAAATTGTGTTTAGTTTTATTTTTGTAGAGATATTTTCTACTGTAAATGTCATATTTGATAGGATTTTATATAATTAGTAGTGTCATATCATTATTTTATATTAATATATATTATTTTATATCATTATTTTATATTAATATATATTATTTTATATTAATATAAAAGCAATATTATATATATATATATATGTAGTGATTGGAAAATATAAATATATATATATATATATATATATTATTGATGTAATGATTTTAACATGTCATATATAAAAATATATAATAATTGAAATGCATATATATACAAATATATGTATATATAGTAATAATGTGATGTTTTGAAAATATTTTTAAGAATAAAAAATGTGTGTTTAAAAAAAATAGTATTAAATATGTGATAATATTTATGTGGGAATCAAATGGCTCATTTGGTTTTTTATTTGGATGATATTTGTAATTTCCAGCATATTTGGGGTTTTAATATTAGTTTTTGTGTGAAAAATAAGAATATATTTTATTTATATATTTTTATATAAAAATATATAGAATTGAAAATGAGATTATGTTTGATTTTGAATAAATTTAGAGATTTTTTATATCATAAAAATGTGAGATATTTTTTAAATGGTGGGAGTCAACATAAGTTGTTTAAGAGATTGTGAGATGATTTTTAAATGGATTAGCTACATGGGTCGGGTCCCACTTATTTTTATTGATAATATTGTACAATATTAGAGTGGGACCCACAAGTTTTGTTTTTTTTATAGTATGCATGTGGGTTAATGTGAAAATGCAGGAACCTGTGTTCTTTGTCAACCATGACAAGATTGACTTAAAGACTCAAACCAAAAGTAATTTTGGATCCCAAGCAGTGAAAAATTAAAAAAATCCCAATGAAAAAAAAACAAACAAACAAACAAACGAGCTGAAAACATTTCCTTTGAAAAAGGCAAAAAGAAAAAAAGGCCTATTCTTTTGGGAACGTGTTCAACATGCCCGATCTTTTCAAATTGGGCCGACCCATTTATGGTTAGTTGATTTTGAACTTTTTGTATGAATTACTTTTAGATGGGTGACAGGTTTAAGTGTTAGAATTTTTGCTTCACTTTCTTCAATAATAGTTTGACATTCTGTTTTATGTTCACTCGGAATTTCAAGAATAATTAGTTGATTAGTAGTTACTTTTATTAGTTTAATTTCTTTATAAGATATCATAATTAATTTCAATCTTCACTAACACAAATATTCATGTTTAATCTTCAAATTTCTATTTTCTCTAATCTTTTTATTTTTATACATGTCTTACCTACATTGTTCTATTTCGTCTTGTTTCGCACATCTTCTTCTCAAACCTAACTTTTCTTCACCATATTTTGCCATGTCCGACCACCTCCATGCACTAATTCATTAGTATTTTACTTAAGATTCCTTAAATTGATGTTTTAAGATTTAATTGAGTCTCTTACGATGATCTCCGACGTTGTTCGCTGAGCACCACACATCTTTGACGAAATAAGTGACTAGATTACGGTCCTATATACTTATACTATGTAATATTTATGTTACATCCAGTGTAATCTATATTGGGTATTTGGATAACAGATAAGTGTATTATTTCTTATGAAATAGGGTATTCGCACATTATCCAAATACCCAATGAATGGTCTATTGAGTTAGCATTTCAAAGAACTCAAGGACTCTTGTACAGTTGTACTAGTACTAATATTGCTACTATAGTTCTATATATTTCTACTACTACTACTATGGTAAGTGAAATGATCTATTTCTCCATATAGAGTGGAGCATGAAGATGTCATTTGAATCGACGAGAGTCAACTCCTTTATATATTTAAAGGAATGATGAGTTTTTGTTGTGATATGAAAATCCTCTAACGAGTAAATTATGAAAGAGAGATTGTAATATATTGATAAATAAAATAGAGTTATTGTTGATGAATTTTCTGCTTGTTCTTTATGAATAGATGCAAGCTTTTGAATGAATTTTCTGCTTGTTTTTTTATGAATAGATGCAACCTTTTTAATGAACATTTCAGATTCAATTGAAAAAATTGAATTTTAGTTATAATTTAAAAAGATGTCTTGAAATAAAAAGACATCTTTTGAAGGAAAACTTGCATTAATTCATACCTTATTACTATTTAAATGTTTCCAGATTTTTATTTTGATTTCACTTAAGTTCTGGAATTCAATATTATTGGTAGATATTGAATTCAAGGTTTGTTGTATCTTGTGGGTAATTTGCTATAAAAACTCTTTTCCAAAATTTTGAAAAGTAAGGGTAAATAAAACCTTAAAGATTGTTGAAGTATTTTAAAGTCCTAAAATTTAAATGTGATAAACAAGCATGCCAAATATAAAAGGAAGCAACAACGTAAATATAATTCATCACTTTATTATTATTAATGCTAAACTTGTATACCATCACAAGAATATCATTTTCCTACAAACTCTCCATTCTTAGTCACAATACATGTATTGCCTTCAAGTACAACTTTTATGCCATTTTTATACATGAGACTTACACATACAAGATTATTCTTAATGTCGGGAACATGATAAATATTGGTTAAGGTCAATTTCTTTCCATAGGACATTTCATTTTCCAACAACCATTGCATTGGCATGATTCCCTATAAAAATTGTTTATCCTTACTTTTCCACTTCATATGACGAGAATAACTTCTTGTCATTGTAGACATGAATAGTAGCTCCAAAATCAAGCCACCAATCATAGGACTTAATTGCAACCATGTTGGTTTCAATGACAATTCCAATTTCCATTTCATAAATCATAGCACATATTTCAACTTTCTTTTCAACAACATTTGCCTTATTGACATTAACTTCTTCCCTCTTCTTATAACTGTAGTCACTTATTCGATATCATTTCTTTCCACAATTAAAATAAGATCCAGAGAACTTTTGCTGATCATTGTCGAACCTTTTGAATTTCTTGTCATTATTGACTTTGAATTTTTTTTTGAACTTACTAGCTTCAACAACATGAATCTTGAAAGAATTAACAATTTTATTCTTATGATCATGAGACATAGTCTCTTATTCTATCCTTAAGTATTTTTGCAATTCTTCCAAAGTTATGTCATCTCTCATATGGAGGAGTTTCTTTCTAAAACCATTCCAACTTTTAGGCAATTTAGCAATGATAGCCCTCATTTGGAATCCTTCAGAAATTTCAACTTTTAATTATAGAAGTTTAGAACAATGACTTGCAACTCATATATTTGATTAAGAACGGACTCCATATCAATCATGACAAACTCTAAATATTTTAATATAAGAAATTTGTCTATACCTTTATTTTCAGATTTGTATTTATACTCAAGTGCATTCCAAATCTCCATTGGTGATTCTATTGAGTTATAGAGATCATAAAACCTATCGGAGAGAGTGTTGAAAATATGTCCACGACACATCATCATGTCATCTGCTCGTTTCTTTCTAGTGGTCTTGACTTCATCCGAATCACTATTCTTTGGCTTCGGAAGAGGCTCCAATTTTGGATCAAGAACATAGGCGATTTTGAGGATGGTGAGTAGGAAAAATAATATTCCTTTCTAATGGGTGATGTTGGTGCCATCAAATTGATCAAGTTGAACATTTGGATTCAGAAAAGATGTCATATTCTTTTCAGCTTCCATTGTAAAATAAAGCCTTAAAGATTGAAGAATAGACTGTCTCGTAATCCTAAGAATAAAATTGTTAATTCTTCCAAGATTTATGTTGTTGAAGCTAGCGAGTTTAAAAAGATTTTCAAAATCAATAATGAGTTCTCTGAACTTGTTTTAATTGTGGAATAAAAGGGCATTGAATAAGTGGCTATAGATATAAGAAGAAAAGGGAAGAAATTAATGCCAATAAGGCAAATGTTGTTGAAAAGAAAGTTGAAGAAATATGTGCTACGAAATAGAAATTGGAATAGTCATTGAAACTATGGTTACAACTAAGTCCTATGATTGGTGGCTTAATTCTGAAGCTACCATTCATGTTATTCTCGTCATATGAAGTGGAAAAGGAAAGATAAACTGATTCTTATAGGGAATCATGCTGCTGCAATGGATGTTGGAAAAGGAAATATTGAAATCAACTTTTCTTATGGAAAGAAATTGACTTTAACCAATGTTTATCATATTTCCGATATTATGAAAAATCTTATATCTGTAAGTCACATGTGTAAAAATGGCCTAAAAGTTGATATTCAATTTTTTTTTTTATAACCCAAGTTCCAGATTTGTGCCCAACTAATCATGGGGGAGGCCGACCTTCCTCCCTCGACTTCAAGGAAAATGATATTCTTGTGATGATATGTACAAACTTAGCATTGATAATAATAAAGTGATAAATTATGTTTATGCTGATAATTCCTTTGATATTTAGTATGCTCGTTTATCAAATTTAAATTTTAAGTTTTTAAAATACTTCAACAAATTAGACATTCATTAAGAAAATATAAAGAGATATAAATGAAAAAAACAGTAAATTTTGTGATCAATTGAATCAACCCCAATATTAGGGAAAATTACTAAAAACTCCTTAAGGAATGTTTCTAAAAAACTCGTTTCAATTCAAAAATCCATTTCACAAAATTTTCATTCAAGAAAACCCTGCCTTCTTAGCTTTTACATTAACAACATCAAGATTTTGTAACTAAATTACCCTTGGGTTTCTTATATTAATAAAATAATGAATTTTGATAGATTTTTTTGTGGGCTGTTAAATATCAAATTATTTTATGTGAATAATAAATTTTTTTAGATTTGTATGAACTTAACAATAATAGGTTAGTTAACTTAAAAACAAATTTTTGAGAAGACTAAAGTTTAAATAAATAATCACGTCAATATAAAATCTATCTATCTAAAGAGTTCAACAAAAGAATGTCCAAAATATTAAATTTAAAATTAAACTCACCATTGAAACAATTATCAATTTGAAAAACCCACGTAATTTTATTTATAAAAAAAGCCCAATTCATTAATTTCTTAATCAAAGAAATCGAAGGTAAATAGTCAAAAATCTATTAAATCTTAACAGTTTATATGAAATATAGCAATTGGAATTTTCGAAATAAAAAATTGGTGGAATAGATTATTGGAAAAAAGAGACGCATCTATAATTAAAACAAAAATCTTTGGGCTTCTTCATTTTTGGAACTCCAATATCAAGTCCTACAAACCATTGGGCTCATTGATTTTTGGGCCTCCAAGTCCCTCCGGCATCTAAGGCCTCCCTTCTCCACAACACCGTCGTTTAGAAGTCTCTGCTCTGCCGATTCTTGATTTCAACGATTCATTTAGCTCTGCAAATGTACAAAGTTTGAAAGTGGGGGTTGGGTGTGAGATTTCTGGAGAAGAAATGAAAATTGATAGGATTTCTCTGAGCCCACAATTTATTGTTCTGGCATTTGCAGTAACGATTCTCCACCGAGTCAGCCTCGACTCGGTGTCCGCTATCTGTGAACTCAGCGTCAAGGACAAGAACAAGGTCTACTACTACAGCTTGGCATCTCCAGTGCATAACTTTCCGCACGGCATCCTCAGCGAAGATGGGTAATTTCTGAATGCTATGCATCTTCTAAATTCGTTTTTTTGGAGGTTCCGGGAGAATTACAACGGTTGATGTGGTGGTGGTGGGACCACGTGGGATGTGTTGTGATTATCTCGGGACCTGAAGTCCCAAGTCCTCTGAAAAATCACACAAATGTGTCTGAATGCTTGTTGTGTGTGTCGATTTGTACACAACATATGCTGATTTGTTTATGTACAATTTACAGGTCCATTGAGGTTAGACGTTTTGGAATATATAATCTAGGTGAAAATAGTAATTTCGAAAGTGAATTTACGGTTATGGATGCTTGTCATTACGTAGTGCAAGAATGGAGTACTACTACAATGGAAAATCACAATTGCAATGTACAAAACAGGGTTTATTCCACTAAATATACAAGTATTGATCTTCGTTTTTTTTTGTTTTTTTTGTCAACTTTTTGATTGTAGGTTTTATAAAGTGGCTGCTAATGGGACTGTGCTTTGGTTTCAGGTTGGCTCTATCAGGTTACAATATTATATTTCTTTTTCTTTTATTGAAAGTACTCGCATTATGTTTTGGCACACAGTTATCGTTGGATTATTTCTGCCATTGATTCTTGAAATCATGCCATGTTGGCTATTGCTGATGTGAAATGAGCTGAACAATTATTGCTTTTGAGTTGGCTGAGATACATTCAATAAATATTTTTGTTAGTTTAATACCTATTTATGTTTGTTGTAATTTTCGTTATTGATTTGGAGCAGCTTTGCGGTTCAATGATATTCAACCACTATCCTCCTATATGTGTTGACTGTAAGGTGAGGACTTTCTTAAAGCAGTAGCATTTTGCTTTTTTGTTGGATATTCTTGATCTTTTTGTTTTCAAGTTAACAATTTCAGGAGGAAGTTAAGTAGCTTTCTTCTAACCATAAATTTATCACTCTTTGGTAGCAGTTGCACAATTTTTGTTGCTCAAGTTATGTTTAAAAACAGAATATGGTACTTGGAATGAGAATTTTTACTGCAACTTGTATGAGTTGGATAACAGTGTTTGGTGGGGGGGGGGGGGGGGGCACAAATACAGGGGAATATTTCTAGAACTAATGGACACACCTTCCTCACTTTGGATTTTTTATTTAGAGATCCAGTCCATGTTAATTTAGGAACCCCTGGACCATCAAAATATTTGAATGCTTAGAAATTGTTGCTATTCATCTAACTAATTGTTACAATGTATATGGTGGTGTTATCTTTTTGTCTATTTTTTTGACCTCACATACTGGTATGTACTATTCTCAACTAATATATTTTGTATCAGAAGATATGTTACTATTGTCCTGGCACGTTGTTGCTTCTATAATGAAGTGTCATCCTATTGATCATTATGAACTATTTTAATTAATTTTATTTAACTTCTTCCCAAAAGATTGGGAGCCTTATTAATCTTTTTAATTGACAATGGAAATGATAGAAACATGAGTACTAACGGCTGACTTCTACATTCTTTACATACATAGGACTGTGGTGGTCCATCACGCTGTGGTATGGGCTGCAGTGCTCTTGTGTCTAACAAAATAGAAGGTAATTACTCATTAATATGTTTACATTGATCCAGCTTAATAACTTATTATCAAAGTTTATGTAGATGAATTGTTAAATTGTTAAAACTGGGTAGATTAAACTTGTGCACTGAATATGAGTAGGATCTGTTTTTTTTTGCAGATGAAATGAGTTAATTGAGAATTTGCGGTAGCCTATAAGGATGCCACCTATTTACAAGATTTCACTTACAATACCCTTTAAGACCTGAAAGTTTGAAATCCTGTACCAATCTGCATTTCTGTTTGATCCCAAAAATTAAAAATAGGAGTATCATACCAAATGGTTTGAACCCTAATATAATTCTTTTCCGATTTTGGAATTATAAAGACGGATAATCACCTCTTTGTATTATGTCAGATTCTTAAATTTATCCACATAATGGGAGTTATTTACAAATACATTATTAGATGGTTTTGTAGATATTCATAAATATAGAAATTGGGGTTGGTATATCTAATTGGAACTTATTAATTCTACCGGTGGAAACAGTATCATGGAAAATTGAAATGATTGAGCAAAGTCAGTTAAGTCATCCTATGAATATGTGATACATATTATGGTGCATGGTGAAGCTATAAACAAGGTGCCAATTCTATCTAGTTGTCAAAATATGTATAATATATTTGAATGGTCAATTATCTGATCGTTTTCTTCTCTACTTTTAGTATTTTATCTATGACCTTTTATAAGGAAAAGGTTATTCAATTTGTAGTTTGTACTGTTCGCCAAGCTTATACACTCACACACACACACACACACACACATATATATGCAGATATATCACCTAATTCACTTTTAAGTTTGAGCTTTCTGTAGCAATACCTTATCTGGTTAGTATTCTAGACGGCGATGAGACTTTGCAGTGTGTTAGAAACTATTATTTTCACAATACTTTTGTATATGATTTCTATTGATATTGAGTGTATGCTAAGCTAGATTATTGTGTTTGTTTATTAGGAATGAGAATAAAAAAATATGCATCTTATAGGAATTGGAGTTGAGAAACACGCGTCTTATATCTTTACGTTTACATTGCATGTTGCAATATAAGGTGTCAAGTCTGGTTTTTTCACATGCTCTGAAGTAAGATCTGGGAACAACAGAAAACAACTTGGTGATGGGCTGGTTAGGACTAATGTCACACAAAAACAGTTATTCTTGACAGTAACTTGTACTTCTTTGCTAAGCTCTTCATTACCACATGGCCTGTGCTAACTGCACACATGAATCATAGGTTTTACATCTCCAAGAGCATAATCGGATTGGTGGGTTTTGCTAGTGAGTGATATATCACAGTTTGTCAAGATCTGATTGCTTGTTACACATAAGTATTCCACTAGTCTGGAGTAGTTTGAACCTGTCACTAATGAATTCCACTGAGGGCCTCCAACCTGTGAAACAATTCTTAATTTCAACATCCCTGATTTGTTTTGCATGGGTGAAGACAGGAGATGGTAGATCCAATTTCATTCCCCTTGGGGAGATTTTGCTATCTCCAGGCAGACATTTGGTCTGGTCAAGTAGATGAAGTAGATGTCATTTCTTGAGAATAGGTACTTGAAGATCATCAGAGTTATAGACTGAGGAATTCGTGGAATTTCTGTGGATCACAATGGGGTTTTTGACTTTGTCGAACTTATCTTTTCCATGGTTATTCCTGTGAGGTTGCTTCTCAACCAGACACCCCAGCAGATATTGGATATCTAAACATATATATGGGTCTGTTAGGAAATCAGATACTCATTGGGTTACTTGATTCCATACTTACTCAAAGGAACCAAGTGTCTTTTCCCTGTAAAAAGTGGATGTGGAAATTGCCCTATTAAGGGAAAAACAAGATTGCTTGTAGAGTTTGAAGATGCAATTTGTTCAAGTTATCTCTGTAAGAGCAGTAATATATGGTTCTCCTAGCTGTTATATGTTTTCTTGCTGTTATCATCCTTCAATTTGAGAACTTCTGTTACTGAAAGCAACTGATGTGTGGCATAGCCACCTGTATATTATGATAACAAAAGGGAGCTTATTGCTTACTGTAAATAAGTGCCTAGGCTGTTTGTTACATCAAATTTGTTATGCAGGTTATCCTGTTTGTACAACTCTTGGTCATCCTTCAAGCACAGTCATTGATGTCCGTGGTAAGTTGTTCTCATTAATTCTAAAAAGAAAAAGTGTGGAACATGATTGCATCATGTGTTTTAGTTTTCTAGCCTTTTGATATTGGCAGCTGCTACTGGGCATCATGATTATGTGTTTTCTGTTACTGTTCTGGAAGTTACATATTTTCTTTCATTGGCTAATTTTGTGGCAGATAAAAAGAGTCCCCACATGGGAATCATTGTTAAGATGACAAACAGTGGCCCAAAGCATAACTGTTCACTCTCTGTATCAGTTATATGTAATTCAAATGGAGTCCAAGTATGATTTTGTTCTTTACTTCCATATAGTGAATTCTCTCATTTCCTCATCTTCATACCTGACTGATTTTGACTATGTGGCCCACATTGGTATTTTGCAGGGTCCTCAGACATTGGAGATTGTTGGGTTATGTGATTATGTAAGTCTTTGAATATCTTGTGGAGTCTCATTAAGTAATATGGTCTTTTCTGACTACCCTAGCCATCTTTATGAAGAGTAACTTAAATTGCGAATTATTGGCGAAGTTTTGTACCTGTGAGCTTGTAGCTTATCCATTTAGTTTATTTATAACTATGTGGCTTACTGCTTCATAATAACTGATAAGAACCACTTTCAATCCCATTGTACTTCATTTATTAGCTATATTGTGGTTGATTGTGCAGATAAATGCTTTGCCCTAATATCTTGTTTTCACAGATTATATTTGATGAATTACTTGAGATTTTTTTGGTTCTCAATCCCTTTGTGAGTATATTAGATCCTATATCCGTGTTGCTTGTAGAATTCAGGGGCTGGGCATTGAGTGGAATAGGACCAAAATGATATTTGGAGATCACTAATGGTTTCTTTAAGACATAGTGTCCGAGGTTCTATTTCGATATGTTACGCAAGGAAGCTATATATATTCAATATATGTCACTTTGACTACTGGGCATGTATGATTTTTATCTTAGTGGGATTTTCATTTCTATTTTGTTGAGATGAGTTTCAAGGTGGTATTAGGGAATGTGTGAGAGAAGAAAATTTATTTAGATATGGTTATTTGTGATGAAAAATTGATGGGGTGTAGAATGAGATTATGTTTGGTTTAATATGTTGTTTGATTGTTTTTGTGCGAAAAAACGTGATAAAATCTAGAAGTTTGGTTTTAGATTTTTAAGAAGCATGTTTTCCATATGCAAATAATATAATAAAGCAAATCATTATTACTAGTAAGGCCTACTCGTATTTTTAAATCAAAGATATTCTAACTAATTGTTTTTGGTGGGTCCCACCATAATTTTCGTTCTACAAGGTATGACTTGACATGATTTGGAAGTGTTTTCTTCATTTGCCATTTTTTTTCTAGGTATATTTAGTCAAACAACATAAATTAAAATGGTCAATTATGAACCGGAAAAATTGAAGCAGTATCCAGCTCGGTCTTGGCTCAAGGCCACCCTACAGTTAGCATCCCCAACTACATACTGTTTAGCACCCACTAACACCTTCTAGTTATATATTATTGCTACACGTGTTTGCAATAGGCTACAAAATATCCATCCATACATCCATTTTGTCCACACAGGGCATACACATTCGGGGGTGATTGGTATGCAGGAATGGAATTAGACAGGAATGAAATGAAATTGGGAATGAAATGATGATAGGAAAGAAATGGTATGAGTATACCATTTCCCACATTTGGTATGTACAAGGAATGAAGAAGGAATGGAATCGTTGTTCCTTGTTTGATTCCAATTCCATGATTGGTAATTAGAAATGAATAGTAGGAATGTAATAAAATTATTTTTAATGATTAAATTACCCTTTAGTAGAAAATCTTTAGAATAAAATTATTATTTGATATATTGTGTATAATGGGGTTGTTTTGATTTAAGTAAGTGTTAATATATATATAAATATAGACAAAATTTCAAACTGATATAAATATTTTTTTCATTGAAAAAAACCAACACATAAAATTCCTTTATATTCTTTTTTTTATTATTGATGGGGTTAAGATAAAGAATTGAAGAAGATGATGCAAAACAATAAAATATTTTTTTTTGTGTTGGATACAGTGGGTCCGAGTAAAACTTGGACCACCCCGAACCCGCCTCACTTTGGGCAGGTTTTGAAACCACAAATGAATCTTGAGGTGGGTTTTAGATTTTAGTTTTAAGACTCAAACCCGTGAATAAATATATGTATCTTATATATATATACTCATAATAAATATAAATATAATACTCTTATAAAATAGTAAGATAAAATAATATACAGTTAAATATATAAAAGTAACAAGTATATTTAAACTTTTTTATTTTTTAAAAATTAAAACATGTATATATAAGTGAAATAATTAGTTATTTGTTGATAATATTGTTTTCTCATATTTAGAAAGTTATGGTAATATTTTTTTTTAAAAATATTTTTTAATATTCTTAAAATTATAAATTAGGTTTAATGGTTCCAACCCACTGATTATCGGGTTTGGGTTTATAAAAATATTAAGGGTTGTGTTTTGGAAGACCCGACCCGACTCGTTATTACTAAATTTTGTCAAACATTTTCGTTTAGTATAAAAGGATAAATTTGTAAAAAATAAATATAAGTTCATTCCTGACTGATTAAGAATGACTAAACCCATGGGAGAGGGAGGGAATGACTAAACCCATGCTTTTAGGAATGATGATTCCGTTGAAAATGGGCATTCCTAACACTAAATTATACCAATTATGTGTTTTGGAATGGACTTGGGAATGCCCATTCCATTCCCACTCCATTCCTGCATACCAATCATGCCATTAAAGTACAAAAAATCTTGGATATATTCTTAAAATCTTTAATATGGCCAATGATAGGTCGTGCTTATAACCTGGCAAAATATTGACCACAAAAAGTTCCCCACCTAATTGAAACTAATGACATGTTAAAGCCAAAATAGCCACGGGAATAAAAGCTGTGGGAATCGAAGCTACATAAATTGCCTACTAGTACATGGGAAATAGGGTTAACTCCAAGCAACAGTCATATCCCTATCATACCAAAAAAAAAAAAAGAAAGTTACAACAATTAAAAATAGTCCAAGCATGTCACAACATGCTTCTAGTGTATCTAAAGACACCCATGGATATATTTAAGTGTTAAAGTTATAGTATCTAATGTATCAAAGGGATATCCAAACAACATTATCATTTCAAGTAAGCTATGACGGAACAGTAGATAACCTATTACTTGATGCTTGTGACATTCAAGTAGGCCATGACGAAGCTGTAGATAACTTATTGCCTGATGCACATGATAAGTGCGGTGAACCCTTCGGTTTGCATAGATTGTAGCCTTCCTTGCAAGTATTGGCCTCGTGTGTTGTAGTAGCATGGTTAGCCGTGCTTCTCTCATACATATTCCGTGGTGCAAGTTGCATGGAGCTATATTTGCGTCAATTACTCCTGCAGCTTAGAGGTGTAGACCGCCTTACAACTATCGGTAGTTGTGGGTACATTAGAAGATGTGTTGCTTATTTTGAGGGCGTAGGGGTGCCATTGCATACTGAGGTGCATCACACCCAGCCACCCTTGGGGTTGCAAGGAGTGGATGGTTAGATCCCTACCTGAGGGTGGAGAGCTGCAGTGCATTGAGTTAGGTTCTGAGCATTTTTGCTTGGTCATCATCTGAGTATCGATACGATAATGGGGCCACTCAGGAACTAGACTATACTGATTTTCTGGAGGTGCGGGAACTGCTGCTAGGGGTTGTGCATGTGTTATCACTTTATTCTTGTGAAAAATGAGTCGCAGTGCTTCCCAATTTGGAGGGGCCTTGTGAAAGAACATGTCCACCCAAGGATACACCTATAATTGCACAAAAATCTTTTCAGTATGTCACGATATGCGTATATGACGGATTTTAGGGACATGTAACTGTGACAGTGAGAAATTTTGGGTATAGTAGTGTGTTACATACACTACCTCGTTCGCTGCTCAAAGGGTGGATACACAAATTTGATCTCTTGTGTATTGCAAAATCATGGTAAACATCTCATATCTCCGCGTCAGCTCTGTAAGCTTGATTCATACGAAATCAAGTGGAAAATCTCTAGCAAAGTAGTTCTCTAAACGCGCCTCTTAACCTGATGTGTAGTTAGTTAACAATAAGGTCACATAATGAAATAACCACCCTCTCCTCCAACAAAAACTTAATGAACTTATCTTGCTCCATCTGACACTAGTGGGGACGGTGATGTGGCGAAAAGTCAAGGAATTTTCTATCATCACTATCTTCCCTCATTGTATCATTGCACCATCGACAGTTGTAAAGCAACCCACATTGTACCATCAGTAGTTGTAAGGCGACCCACATGTTAAAGGCACGGGAGTCATTGGCGCAAATACAGTTCCATGTAGTTGCACCATGGGATATGTCTGAAGGAAGCAAGCAAAGCACGGTGAAGGTCAGCAGGAGCATTCTTCCCAACCTACAGATATGCAGCCTGCATGTCGGGCTGATTGTTGTAGGGAAGGCTATAATCTTTGTAAATCGAAGGGTTCACCGCGGTATTAGGTAGTGAGTTATCAACTGCTGCGTTATGGCCTACTTGGGAATGATAATGCTGTTTGGATATGTATGGGTGTCTTTTGGATACACTAGAAGCATGCTTGGACTATTTTTATTTGTTGTAGCTTTTTTTTGGTTTTTTGGCATGAGAGGGATGTGAGTGTTGCTTGGAGTTGACCTTTTTTTGCCATGTACTAGTGGACAACTTATGTAGATTCAGTTCCTACATATTTTCTTCCCCATGGCCATTTTTGTTTCATCACCGAGTTAGATGTTGGTTCAATTTTTTCAGGTCGTACTTGACCATTTTAATGATTGTTGGTTTGATTAAAAATAACAAAAAAAAGTCACATGAAGAAAACACTTTCCAAATCCTGTCAAACCATGCCTTCTAGAGTGTTTTTGGGTCCTTGTTTACATTAAAAATTTAGGGTGGGACCCACCAAAAGCAATTGATTAGAATATCTTTGATCTAAAATTATGAGTGGGCCTATTAGTAATAATAATTTGGATTATAACATTATTTGCATATGGAAAAGATGCTTCTAAAAAATTTAAAACCAAACAAATTCTTGATTTTATCGCGTTTTTTCGTACAAAAATAATCAAACTACATACTAAACCAAACATAGTCTCAGTCTATCAGTTTTTATCACAAATTACCATATTCAAATATATTTTCATTTCTCACATATTCCCCAATATCACATTGAAAACTCATCTCAACAAAATGGAAATGAAAAATCCCACTGAGACGAAAACCATACATCCCCATTGTTTTTTATAGGAAATGAAAAAGTAATTTGGCATTTAGAATGTATAATTTGAAACAGATTTTTGTCTATCTTTTTCTAGCATCTTTGCATTGTAGTGTGAGAATACTATATGCTAAATCCTTTCCAGTGCCTTGAATTCTCCTTTGTCATATTAATGAGATATCTTACATTTTTCTGTTCTTGACTTTTGAACCTGGACATTCAGGTTTTTAATGTTGGAATTATTTGGAGATAATTTGTTTTCTTAAATAAATGGGTCCAGTGCTTGCATGCCCCTAGTATTAGTTTTACAAGTTTATTATTTTTTCCCACTGACAGAATACAGAGCTGAAGCATCCATTAGGCTGTGCGAAGATTATATCCTCTAAAGGAAATGGATTGGGATTTGGTACCTTCATGATCATGTAATTATTTTGATTTTAGGACCTTCATTTTTTTGCACCTCTTGTAAAATATTGCTTAATATATTAATATTGTTTGATTTGGTTTTCTAGAATCTTATGCCTCTTTGGAGGTTACTTACTGGCTGGTGCAGTTTACCGGTATTTCTTCCTTCATGTTCGTGGTATAGATGTACGTAGAACCTCTATATCTTTTCTTTTTAAATTATGCATATTTTTATCCCATTATTAGTCATCATAACTATCATTATCTTTTAATCGAGTCAATTTTCTGTTTTAGAAGTATCTTAAATCTCAATATGTTTGGTGCTTTATTGCATGGTCTTCTTGTCCTACAAAGAGACTTATTTCACATGAATCTCTGATTCCTATGAAGATTAGGAGAAAAAGGCGCACTTGGAAGGGGTGAGTGAAGAGAAAACAAATAGCGGCAAATTTTAAGGGCGAGTAACCATTGGCAGAAAATTTAATGCAATTAAGTTTACTCTTTGTTTCAGGAAATGATGTTCTTTGGGAATTAAAAAGTGAAGGAGTAACAGGGTTGTAATTAGTCTGTCTCTTTTCCTTTACTACTGGTGTTTGTTTTCTCGTATATTGTGTTATCATGAGTGGGAAGAGATGATTGGAATAGTTTTCAATTATGAGTGGTTTGTGAATATTGTGTCTCTTTTCTGATGTCAATTTTGCTAGCCTATCTACTATCTACAAAATTTCACTGTACCGCATTTTGGTGTTTGAGGTAAGATTGCTAGAGAATTTTAATGTTGGACGTTAAGAAATACTGTGCTCATGCTCTGCATGTTCCACTACTCTCTGGGATTATAATGGTTTCTTCAATTTATTGTGATGTAAGCTATGTAAGATTTTCATATTGTTATATAACATAAGGATAAAAGTAAGCATCATTTTCTCCTTCCTCTTGGAAAATATATATCTGCTGATACTCAGTGTTGCATCTGAGTATTTATCCTTTGGAAGCAGCATTGTGTGCTCTATATGGTGGGGGTATACTTTGGTCTCTCTCTCACAAATAAGGGAGAAAATAAAATGTACATTTGATCAAGTCTAAGAAGAAAAGAATTAGTTTTGCAACAGTACCAGTTTTTGCTTGGTAAGATTGTATTGATTTTTATATTTCCGTTGATTTTCAATTTCCTCATTTTACAGGTAATTCCAAACTTGGAGTTTTGGGCTAGCTTACCACATAAAATACAGGTACTTCCATTGTGATAATTGCATGTTTCCCTTCAGTTAATAATTAATCATCTACTTTACTATACGGATAGGATTTTCATATTTGTTTTCCCCCTATCCTTGCCAGAGTTTGTTTCAGTCTTTAGTGCGGAGAGTCAGAGGACCTTCGCAAGGTTACAGGAGCTCATATTCTCCAGTTAATTTTTGAGCTGCGGCATTCCCTATCACTGTCATGACAAATCACTGAATCTGATGCGTATCCAAGATTAAAATTCTGCAAGCATAACAGCACAATTTCATGTACGAGCAGTGGCCCCTATGTGGTGAAAGTTATTTGCTTCCACTTATAGTTCTCCTGTCTTACATGGCATCTGTTTATTTGGTCCTGGCAGCATACTTCTGATACTGTCTGCGAAAGATCTACTGAACTTGCTGATGCCATAGATTGTCTAATTCTTGTTCAAGTTAGTCACATTCTTTGTAGTAGATGTGGTAGCATTTTAACTTAAGCATATACTTATTCAATTGCTCGTTCTTGTTAGTGTCATTGACAATAGCTGATCTTAGGTTTGTGGTGATATTTAAGCTCATCAACTTTCAAAACTTCACCTTGTGCTCATATCTCATGAACTAGTTGTGACAATAGTCTAAAGATGTAAAAGTCGGCGTTTTAGCTGGCATTTGAAAGGTTCTGTGTTTTATAGTGCTACTTTTGCTTTTGTTTGGGAACCCCACGTCCCTTTTGCTGGACTGAGAGCCGTTGGGAAATTTTTGTGCCTTCTGTGGTCATTACTTTATAAAGCAAATACTTTGTGATGTGAATTATTAATAATTTGTTTGTGCATTTCTTAAATTTCTCCAATTGTGCTACATAATCTTGTCAAGTTG
This sequence comes from Paulownia fortunei, assembly GCA_019321725.1. NCBI lineage: Eukaryota > Viridiplantae > Streptophyta > Magnoliopsida > Lamiales > Paulowniaceae > Paulownia > Paulownia fortunei. Next base: position 5,666,804 of record CM033114.1, on the reverse strand, counting down.
AAAGATGCTGCAGTTGATTATACCACAACTTGCCTTGGATGAAAGAGGGGTGTAAAATGATAGGAGGGCCGTGGGTTTGGTGGTGCAGTGATGGTTAGCAAAGGCAGTGTGGTGGAGGTGGTACTAGATGTGTAGTGAAAATGAACCCCCCCCTCCACCTCCACCCCCCCCCCCCCACCCAATGCAAGCACCCAACCCCACCAGAAAGAGATAAGAAACTAACATATGGTTTGGCAGGGAGTCCAAACTATAATGAATTACAGCTGCAAGATTTTTGAGCTAAGGGCAAGGCTACCAGAAATTGACCAAGAAAAATGTTTGGAAGCATAGGACAGCCAAGAAAAGGTTGGCAGAAAGATTTCTTCCAGTACTTGATTAAGAAATCTTGTAGCTTAAATTAAAGTTGTTTGGTTGTTTGCCTTCAATTTTGTTAATAATTTCATGTCTTTTATTTGCAGCTGGTATCATTGCTTGAATGTCTTGATTTTTTTAATGTTAATTGAAGTATTTCCTTCTTAAAGGCAATATATAATTGAAATATAATTAACCTTTTTTAAGTATTAAGGCTTTGCTTTTGTGTTAGGTTGTATTTGGATTGATAAATTTGGAGTTTTGAATTTTAGATTCATAATAATAAATTCATTTAATTTGTTTTGATAATTTTATGTTCAATGAATTTTAAATTATCGAGCTCTTATTATGAACTATTTAGTATACCCTCTTCATCGCAAAATTAATGTTCTTGATATATTACAATATGAAGTTAAAGTGATTTAATTCTTGACAAATAACAATCTTTATGCTACAAAAAATTTCCATACTAAGATATTTGATGCATTGATTCATATTATCTTAATCGACTCAATTCATAAATAGTTAAATTGATTGATCAACAACAATAATAATATATATATTTCTGGAAAAAACAATACTAATGATATATTCGTTTCTGGAAAAAAAAATACTGACGATATATTCATTTCTGGAAAATGACGTGTAAAGATTACTTTTGTCTTCAAGAAATTGAAAATCCCTTTATAAAATGTTTATTTTCATCATTAAGCGCAGATACAATGGGAGTTGGGACCATGACTGGCACTTACAACGCATAGACAATATTCTTTCCTAAATATAATTGAACTACAGAGATTCAGCAATCCCATTGTCTGAAGGTCTCTGGGTGATGACAGAAAATCTCAAGTCTGGGCCAAAGCATACCAACCACTGAAGTTGAAGTTTTACCAAAAGCACAATTACTCCCCACCAAAACCTTACCAAATCTTTCATACTTTCTTCACTTCTTTGGAAAAGCTACCTAATTAATTACACAATCCAAAAGTGAAGAAAATGATTTACAATCTTTCCACCACAAAAAAACCCTTATCTTAGAAGCCAAGCAAAATTGAAGGTTCTCCCTCTGTCAATGCCATCATTGTAGTTATTTCATTGTACTTCATAAATCCATATCTCTGGAAAGAAATGATTGAAGGAATTGGATATAGATAGAGGTGCATTTGGTGATAAAGAGAAAAAAAACTAATATGTATTTGTTGCCGAGATATTGTATAAACAATCAAAATCGAAATTTATAGATCATATAAATATGAGGTTTTTAGTTCAAATTCTATGAGATGTGTATGTGTATGATGTTGTTATGTTACTATTTAGTATGTGTATTGAAAATTTTATGGCTAAGAATTAAATGAAAAACATTGATGATACAGAAAATTGATCTCTCCATAATAATGGATTTAGCTTCTATCAGAAATCAAATGTTTCCTGCATTAGGCAGATGGTTGACCTTCAAAGGAAATCATTGCTATATCAGCCTACAAAACAAAAGATTAGTCCCTTAACTTAAACAAAATTTCTTGTTTCCAATAATTTAAACAAGGCAGCCATATAAAATTTGTTCTATACCAGAATCTAAAGCCGTGATTAACAAGGTCATTTTTACAAAATGTAAACCATAACCATCCAAAGTCGTCGAACCGATTTCTTTTAAAATATTATGATTAGTTTGATATACAAACTTAACTATATTTTAGTATTTCTTATGTTTCACTTCACAAATGCTATAATTGAAATAACCACTCTTTTTCCAGAGATTCTCGCATTAAAATTTCTCCTACCTATTGCATACTTGTATTTATTCAACCACACTCCACTTGTATTATCAACAAACCACAATTTACAAGCACAGACAGAAAAAATTATCAGAAGGGCTTCAAACAAATGAAGCCACCACCATCTTCTTCTCCTTCCTCCTCCCTCCTCCGGAAGGGCCGTCTCTCCCCTTATCTCTTCACCTTATTAGCCTTCATCCTCTTCGTCACCATCCTCTACGGCGAAGACTTCAGCTGCATCTTTGGTAGCCAATTTGATTCTCATCATCCCTCCCACCTACATCAAAGCTTGTCATCAACAACTAGTGAGTTAAACCTTACACGTGTCTTAGAGCATGCGCGCGTGCATGTCTATCTGTATGCAAATACGACACATGTCTTACTCATGCGCTTAAATTTTACTTGTTTGTGCATAAATTTTATACTAATATGCGTGTGATTTCTGGTTCTATTTTTGGTGTTAGAAAAGAAAGGAGAAAAGTTGCCTTTTGCCATTGGAGAGACTGAGAATGGTTGCGATGTATTCAGTGGAGATGGGTGTGGGATGATGCTCGGCCGTTGTACGAGGAACGGGAGTGTCCGTACATTCAGCCGCAGCTGACATGCCAAGAACACGGCCGGCCGGACAAGGACTATCAGCACTGGAGATGGCAGCCTCATGGTTGTTCTCTTCCAAGGTTTGCCATCATTTTATTTATTTTTTAATATTATCACTAGCTGGGAAAAAAGCATATGCTGCTTCTTGTTTTTCACAATAGTTCCATTTTTTTATGTTTGAAAAATACTAAATATTCGCAACAATTATGCTTGAATTCTTCACCTCCAAAGGCTTTTTTGAGGCTATTTCTTTGTTTTTAAGCTTTGGTTAATGTATATTACCACCTCTCTGGTTACTATTCAATTTTACATTTGAAAATTTTTGATATTATTCTTCTAGAAGAACAAAGACATTTGGATTTCATAAGGGAATTTTTTTTTCCCTGGTCTCATAAACATGCAAGGCACTAACCTGATTAAAATCATTTTTTTTTTCTTCTCATAAACCGCAGATATGAATAATAGTCTTGAATAATTATTCCATAGACCAGCTGTCTATCCACCATCATATATCGGTTACGTCGATGATAATAAAGTGCTTGATTTGGGGGAGAAAAAACAAGTTGACAATTTCAGCTCATTGTGCTCCCAAAATTAGCACTAATTAAGTGGAAAGAACATTGTTTTCTTGCTAGAAAAGAAGAAAAAAAGGCATAAAAATCATCGAAAAAATAAGCTGTCTGGCCTGCTTAATGAATAAGCTACTAACACCCTTTCATTAAACTTGAACAAGTCAAATTTCTGTTTGATATAATGCATCAGTACACAATATGTTAGTTCAACTGTTCCACCTGCTCTTGTATATAATAGCTAATTAGTAATTGTCGTCTTCCGACCACTTGCTTAACTCTCCAAGATGCCAGAAGTTATAATCTCACTTGGATTTAAATTGATGATCAGCCACAGATTTAGCTATACCATAATTTCTATCCATGTTAGAATTGAACCAGTGTGGATTATCATTAGATGACTTAAAATCTGTCCCAGAACTATGGAAGAGCAGTTTAGTTTTAAAGGAGACTCTCATTCCATCTTCTTGTAAATGTTGTAGCTGGTTCAACTGTATTCTTATCAAATTCAATTCATAAAATTTGGTTCATTTTTATCCCTGAAATTTGTTTCAACACACGAAAAATTTCGATAACTATGTTCATGGCAAAGGCTTGACGCTCTCTTTGTAATACATTTCTTTTTACAGTTTCAATGCAACATTAATGCTGGAAACCCTTCGAGGCAAGAGAATGATGTTTGTGGGCGACTCTCTGAATCGGGGGCAGTACGTTTCCATGGCCTGTCTTCTTCACAGAATTATCCCTGAGAATGCCAAATCCATGGAAACTTTTGGTTCATTAACTGTTTTCACAGCCAAGGTGACATTGATTTCTTTCTCAAATTGTGTCTAGTATATATGCCCCTGTATCTCATTTTTTCCATAACCAATTTCAAATATTGTGTGAATGAGATAGACGTTGAGAACATAAAGTCATCCAACACTTACTGATAACCTTGCTTGATTGTTTTCAGGATTATAATGCAACAATTGAGTTCTATTGGGCACCATTTCTGCTTGAATCCAACTCTGATGATGCAGTCGTACACAGAATAAGTGACAGAATCGTACGAAAAGGGTCGATCAACAAGCACGGAAAACACTGGAAAGGAGTGGATATAATGGTATTCAATACTTATCTATGGTGGATGACAGGCCTGGAATTCAATATACTGTAAATGAATCTTCAATCCCTTCATCTCATCAAGTCCTCCTTTTTATTTTTCTGAAGAATTTCTCACTTCAATATTCTACATTTACAAACAGGCAAGGATCTTTCGATGATGAAGAGAAAGATATTGTCCGGGTGCCAACAGAGGAAGCTTATCGTATGGCAATGAAAAGCATGTTGAGATGGGTTAAAAAAAACATGGATCCCAAGAAAACAAGAGTCTTTTTCACCAGCATGTCACCTTCTCATGGAAAGTAAGCAAAAATACTCTTTCATAGAACAATCTCTCTCTCTGCTCTTTCATAAGTTGATATGCATGAAATTTACAGGAGCATTGACTGGGGAGGTGATCCCAAAGGCAACTGCTACAATGAAACAACCATGATAGAAGATCCTACGTATTGGGGATCAGATTCTCGAAAAAGCATAATGCGTGTAATTGGGGAAGTGTTTAGCAAATCCAAGGTTCCCATTACGTTTCTGAACATTACGCAGCTCTCAAGCTATCGAAGAGACGCACATACATCAATTTACAAGAAGCAATGGAGCCCTTTAACCCCTGAGCAGCTTGCAAATCCCGTCAGCTATGCGGATTGCGTTCACTGGTGTTTACCTGGGCTTCAAGATACTTGGAATGAGCTCTTGTTTTCAAAGCTTTTCTATCCCTGAGTTGTCTGAAATGAATGGATGCATTCAGGGAGTTGGATAACTGAAAGAAAGGCTACTGTATATTGATTGATGTAGTGATTGATTCTTGCACGGAATTACATTGATTTTTTTCACTAAAAATTATCATGTTTTTGCTGGGGCAATTCATTAATGATGTTTCTAGCAATGCTAAAAACAAATCCAGCACAATTATGAACATTTAGTGGCTGTGAATGATTGAAAAATACTTAAACAAACTACTCTTATTTCTGTGTGATTAAGCATATAATTAACTGTCAAGTAGAAAACGTTGGGATTTATTTAATGGGCTGTATTGTTGGGTGTAATGGTGTACATATTTAAATGTGAGATAACTTGAAATAGATAGAAGACTGATATTACAAATGTAACATTATAATTGAATAGAAATATGCTCACTATTTGGGATTACAAACAACACTTATTATTTCTATTTTATATTTTCAAACAGCCTTGCTTGGCTTTTTCTCTCAATATTTGTCTAACTTGCTTTTTCTTGCTTTCTTTCAAATACGCAACAACATTGTTTATTTATAAACTTAAGCATTACTTAACACACATTAAAAAGCTAAATTAAAAAAAAACCACACTAAAAAAAAAAGTGGTTGATCGATTGTCCTAATCTACAAGTGTCATTTTTAGTGCATCATAATTATGCACTATCCATTCTTAATATACATAATTATGCACTAATCAAGCATAATTGGTAAATGCTCGTATTACAATTACTATTTTAACACATCCCTTTAATTTATAATTTGGACATTGATATGTGAATTTTATACCCATTAATTGAGTATCATTTACTTAACTTTTTAATTAATTTTCGAGTGTTTATGTTACTTTTTATGCATTTATTTGAAATATTATAGGTAATGGTAAAAGGAGAAAAAAATGGAAAGAAACATAAAACTTGTCTAAAATTTAGAAAAACCCTCTTTATAGTGCAATTATGAGCAGTGTCCGTGTTTCAATTATAACTCTTCATTCGAATATTATTTTGACTTGATTCTTGAACGATTTGAAAGATAAGAAATTTATATATAACTTATAAAATCCAGTTCGTTCGATTTCAATAAGAAAAATTAGGTTAAAGAGTTTGCACTTGATTAAAATTTTCTAGTATGACACATCTTGGTATTCTGGCTATAACTCTTTCCACCGATTTCATATGAAGTTGATTCAAGTGGATATGTAAAGCTATGATATAGGGCTATAATTCATTAGAAAATATCAAAAGCCAATTCATCCTAAAAAGAGGTCAAAAATGAGTTGAAAGGAGCCAAACACTGTTAGGGAAGGAGGAAAACAACAGCAACGGCGCCTAGGCACTAAACAAAACAGAGTGCACGGTGCCTAAGTGTCAAAATAGGGCGCTTAGGCGCCGAAAATAAAATGTGCAGCACCTAGGCGTTGCCAGGCAGACAACCAAGGCTAAAATGGGTATTTTACCCTCTATAGGGCATTTCAATCAAATTTTTAAAATCTCAAGAGCCTCCAAATGAGGAGGGAGGAGGATTAGAGACAAAGAAGGAGATAGAAGATTATGGAAAAAGAAGAACAAGATAAGAAGAAAGAATTTTGAGGAAGATGGGAGAATTCTTCCAAACTTGAAGAAAGATATCTACAAGGAAAGAAAAGCTCCCCCTCTTTGAAGTTTGATTTTATTTTCCTCTTTTCATTTAAATATATGTATGAATATTGTTAAGATATCTTTCATTGCCACCATGAACTAATTTTCTTTTCTAGGGTTGTGATGTAATCTAATTAGGATGTGTTGAATACTTTTATTAATTCAATTCTCAATTTATTTATTAAGTTGAGTTTTCTATATTGTTTTTAATGCTTTCAATTACTTGACCACTAATTGAATGATTTGCTAATCATATTGACCCGAGATGTGATATATGTATTTAGTTCTATGTGTAGAGAACTATAAAATTACATATAAGATAGAAATATACTTTCATGATTTGTATAGTCTTGTTAGAGATCCATAGAACTAAATGAATTATTGATTGTTGTAATTCACATAGGAATATAGTGAGTTAGCAATTAATGATATTTTCATTAGATCTTGGAAGTGGCTAGTGGATAATTTATGGATTCTAGATTATCACTTGAGAAATAAGTTGAAATTGATGAGATAAATTATTCAACTCAAACTAATTATGATGAAATCATAACCTTAGGTTTTTATAATCATTGATATTCATTTTTATTCAATTTTTGCGCATCACGAATTAAGAGTAATTTAAATTCATTTGCATTAACTAACACTTGCTTTCGTTTGTTCAAATAAAATTAGAATTGACAAAATTTTGATATTTAGTAACTCAATAGTCTTTGTGGAAACAATAATCTACTCATCATTTTATTACTTATAACGATAATGTGCATTTGTATTCACAAATTTTTGCAACAGACATTATTTCGAAACTACTCCATCTTTTCAAGACTGATTTTGCTTTGGTAAAACCATCTACCAATTGCTCCTTTGTGTTTACAAACTCCAATTGAATTTCTTGTTTTGTTCACAAGATTCTTGATGAAGTGATGGCACAATTCGATATGCTTTGACCTTGCATGAAAAAATAAAATTTTCGTCATTGCAATAGTTGACATATTATCACGAAAAATTATTGTGATAGTGTATTGTTTCTATTGAACATCAGTCAAAATTCTTTGTAGCCAAATTGCTTTACAAGCGGCTTCAGTGGCTGCGATATATTCTGCTTCTGCTGATGAGAGTGATACTCTCTTATGCTTATTAGATGCCCATGCAATTAATTTTGATTCAAAACAAAATACATATCCGGATGTATATTTAAGATCATCAAGTGACCCAAACCAGTCAGTCAATGTATCCAATGAGCTTATTTTCTTTCTCTTTGACATACTTGATAACAAGTTTACTCATTCCTTGATTGTATTATAAGATCCTTTTTGCTGCTACATAGTGTAGTTTGCTCAGATCGTGCATGGACCTTGATATCAAGCTGACTGGATGGACAAAATCAGGTATTGTGTTTGGCAAGTAGATCAAAGATCCGACTAAACTTTTGTAAGTCTTTGCTTTAACTTTGGTTGCACCATCATTCAACTATAATTTTTCATTAACTGCGAGTGGAATCGAGATTGGCTTGCAATTGTTTATCTGAAATTTCTTCAATACTTCTTCAAGATATTGAAAAATAAATATTTCTCTTTTTGATTGGGGAATTTGAATCCTAAGAAAATATTTCATGAGACTCAAAGCAGTCATCTCATACTCTTTCATCATGATTTTTTTGAATTCTTCCACCATCACTAGATAGTCCTTGTATAAATCAAGTCGTCTATGTAAAGACAAATAATAAGAAATTGCACACCTTTTTACTTCACGTATAATGATGATTCACTTTGACTTCTTTGAAATCCATTTATCAATTTTGATGTTCGAAGCTCTTGGTGCTTGTTTCAATCTGTATAATTCTTTTATGAATTGATAGACTTTATCTTCTTTGCATTCGATAACATAACCTTTTGGTTGCTCCACATAAACTTATTCTTCTAAGTCACCATTGAGAAATGTTGATTTAACATCCAATTGATAAACTAGCAACTCCAATTATGCTGCTAGAGCTAGGATAAGTCGTATTATTTCCATTCGAGAAACTATTGTAAATGTTTCGATGAAATCAACTCCTAGCTGCTAAGAATATCCTTTTGCAACTAAACGAACTTTGTGCTTGTGAATTGAGCCATATTCCTTATACTTTGTCTTGTAGATCCATTTTACACCGATCACACTTTTTTCTTTGAGAAAGTCTACTAGCTCCCATGTCTGGTTATTCTCAATGTTGCAATTTCTTCGTTCTTTGCTATTTGCTAAACTTATTCTTTAGTAGATTCTGCATAAGTCTATGGTTGAAAAATGCTACATCACACGATTCATAAATTTCTCTTAAGCTTCATACTCTTTTGACTGGACTTTCAGATTTTGGATAAGATTCTCTAGCTGATCCTGATGAATTGGAGCTTGGATTGGAACTTGAGCTAGTGGTTCCAATGTGCTTGGTTGATTTTCTTGATTTGTTGGTATAGTCATCGGTGTAGGTACATATACAATCTTTGTTTTCATCTTTTTAATTTCTTCTCAATTTCACGACTGTTTTTCATCAAATATAACATCTCAAGAAATAATGAGTTTATTTGTTTTTGAATCTAATAAATGATATCCCTTGGATTCGTTACTATAACCAACAAAGATAAACTTTTCTCTTTTACAATCAAACTTCTCTGTCTATTGGAAATGAATATGTGAATAAGTAATGCAGCCAAAAACTTTGAAATGATTTTCCTGTGGCTTTCTTCGATGTCAAGCCTCATACGGAGTCTTATTGAGAACTACCTTTGTCGGTAACCGATTCAAATATAGACTGTTATATTTACTGCTTCTACCCAAAAACTTTTGGAAGTCCTTTTCCTGTCATTGTGTTTTGTGTCATTTCAACTATTATACGATTCTTTCGCTCTGCAACTGCATTCTGTTGTGGGTTGTAACAAACTGTTAGTTGTCGGTGGATTTCTTTTTCTTTGCAATAATTCAAGAAAATTTTTCTTTTTCTTTATTTTTCTACCACTTTGATTTTTCACGTTTATCTTGAACTCCAATTTTTTTGGAAATGCATCTGACTTCTGGTTTAAAATATAAACCCATATCATACTGGTGTCTTCATCAATGAATAATAGAAAATTCCTGTTATTACTGAGAGATGACGTTTGAGTTGGTCCACAAATATTTGCATGTACTAACTCGATAAGAGCTTTGACTCTATATGTTGTTTTTGAAAATGGTAGATGATGCATTTTACCAAAAATACATCATTTACATGACTTGTCTGGATCTGGAATATTTGGAAGGCCAAATATCATATTTTTCTTTTTTAATAAATGTAAGCCTTTACAGCTCAAATATCCATATTTCAAATCCCAAAGGATGTAATTTTCATTTGTTGTACTCTGATTTACGACTTTCTCAATCAATGGCATATTAAGAGAATTTTTTTTATTTGAACTCATCTTAATTTTAGCCATTGTGAGATTCTTTTGCTTATCAATAGTAACGCACTAGTCATTAGTGAACTCCACTTTGTAATCTTTCTCCAATAGCTAGCCGACATTCAATAAATTTTGAGTTAAGTTTGACATATAAAAGATATCCTTAATAATATTGGCTTTGCATTTTTTTGTTTGAACTGCAATTTCTCATTTTTCGATAATTTTGTTTGCTTTGCCATCTCCTAGTTTTACTTTTCATGAATATGACTCATTGAGTTTCACGTATATTTTTTTATTTTGATACATATGATTGTTGCAACCGCGATCCACGTACCAAATATTCTCAATTTGTTGTTGAGAGTTTAAGCAGAAGTAAAATACATGATTAGCCTCGTTTCTTTCCATACTCTTTGTACCAACAATCTCCTTGGGAATGATTTGCATTTTTTCATCTTTTGCATTTATTCAATAATTTTTTGTGTCGTGACCGTTCTTTCTACATATTCGACAATACAAATTTAAATTTTGATTAAAATTTCTCAGACTAGACATATCTCTTCTTCCTTGTCTTCATGCTTGAAAGGTTTGATATCTGCCACAAATCGTGCACCTCACTAAATTGAGTTGTTCTTGTGGCCATCTTGCTGATTTTTTTACTTTGAAATATTAATCTTTCCTTAACAGGCTTGCTCCAAGCTTTGACTTGAAAATCTGCTCATTTTTTTTTTCATGGGTTTTTAGTAATCCCATAAGTTCACCCAAAGATAATTTTGACAAATCTTTGGATTCTTCAATATCAACGACTATATGCTTGAAATTTGTTGGCAAACTTCGTAGCACTTTTTCAACAATCTTTGGGTTTTCAATAGTATCGTCATATCCTCTGATTTGATTTACTACTGTAGAAACTCTGGAAAAGAATCTATTTTCGCTATCTTTCATAGCCAAATTATCAAAATCTCGTCATAGATTTTGTAATTTGATAGAGATAATTTTTTTATATCCGCCAAATTGATTTTTCAAAATTTGTCATGTATTTTTTGATATTTTAACACCCATAATGCGCGGAAGAATGAATCAACTTATACCTTGGTGCATAAAGGACAAGACTCTTGCATCTTTGATCTTGTTCTTTTTATGTTGTTTTTTTTCTGCTACTGCTAGCTCGACTTCTTCATCTAGAGTATATGTATTATATCCCTCTTCAATAATATCCTAAAATTCAGGGGATATGAATAACGTGTGCATCAGGGCACTCTATAACTTGTAATCTTGACCAATAAAGATAGGAACACATTGTTGGGAATATGTGAAAACAAGTTCACTACTGCTGGTTGAAACTATATTTGTGTATATGAGGGGTTATCAGGCCAAGAATGATTTTGATACCATAATTGTTGGGTGTAAAGGTATAAATATATAAATACGGGAGAGCTTGAAATACATACAAGACTGATATTACAAATGTAATATTACAATTGAATAGAAATATGCTCACTGTTTAGTTTTACAAACAACATTAGATACTATTTTTATTTTGTACTTTCAAATAACCTTGCTTAGCTTTTTCTCTCAATATTTGCCTAACTTGCTCTCTCTTGCTTTCTTTCAAATATGCAACAACATTGCTTATTTATAGGTTTAAGCATTACTTAACACACATTTAAAAGTTAATTTAAAAAAGCCATATTAAAGAAGAAAGTGGTTGGTCGGTTATCCTAATCTACAAATGTCATTAGTGCAACATAATTATACACTATCTATTCTTAGTGATAATCATGCACTGATCAGACACAATTGGTAAATATTTGTATTACAAATTACTATTTTAACATATATATTGTTTGTTGATTGAATAATGTCGTTTAGTTCATTGAGAAAGTGTTCAAGTAAATAAAGCGTTGCACGTAGAACACATTTTTATAATATTGGTATGAGTTTTAATGTGTAAAGATAATAATATTTTATTTTATTTATTATGTTGGACAGCAATAAAATAAAATAAAATAAAATACGATTTAAGTTATGGTCCTTTATATACACTTTTGTATCCCATATCCCATCAATACTCGGAGAGTGAATGTTAGAATGGGTACATCTACAAAACCAAGAAAGCAGCATTGGCGAACTTGGATGACAGCATAATTTGGTTAATATGATTAATATAGGAAAAAACTTGTTGAAAAGAACTGCAGTTTCATGTTGGCCATGTTGGCCAACTACACGGTGTTCATTATATTCACAATGTTTCAACGTTCAAAACCGGATTGAGTGGAGCAAATTGCATTATAAAGCTAAAACTTTTACTCGCATTACTCAATCATTTGAAAAATTATACTAATGCATGTAATGGTATAACTTAATTTATGTTAAGACAGTTGCACGATAAGCTAACTTATCTGTCATTCTTATTGTTGCCTCATCTGCTTTCCAGTTCCACTAAACAGCGATTATGGGAATTTTTTTCCCCTAATATATAGGGGGTTTTGCTTACTTTTAAAAATAGTTAAAATTTAGCCTTATATATTACCCTATAATTTATGAGATGCTACACTCGATGAAAAATATATCGAGTATATAGATAATTGACAAGTACTCCATATTTTATATGAAACAATTATCAATAATTCAAGAACAGCATATATATTGCACTGAATGTAGCATGAATATTACGTTAGCCTATCTTTGCACATTTTGTCTCCCCTTAATTTTTGGAGAAAAAACTATTGTATGGTTAGGTTGAAGTTTAAAAGAGAAAAAATGTAATTTCAGGGTAGATACTTTATATATAATTACAAAGTTATCAGTAAGTTATTTTATTTTCTCTCAATTTCTATCCTTTGAACTTTTTTCTCCCCTCTTTTTGCTATTTTTCTTATACTCCATTTTCATTGTTCTCTCTTTTCATATTTTTCTCGTTTCTTCTTTTGTTTTCTTCTTTCTTCTTTCATTTCCCTTTTTTCCTTCTTCTTTACTCAGTCCTTTTCCAAAGATTTTCCTTGTTCCTCTTTTTCTCTTTTCTTCTTTCATTTTTTATTTTTCTCTCTTTTTACATTTTTCTATTTTACTTTTCTGTATCCTTTTTCATTTTTTCTGTTTCGTTCTTGTTCTCTATTTGTCCTATTATTTTTTTCTCTTTCCCCTTTTATTTATCATTTTCTTTCTTCATTTTCTACGAATTGTCTCTCATCTCCTCTCCTCCGCCTCAGGACACTAACCTGCACCATCTTCATTGACCTTTCACACTCGCTTCTATAGAATAACAACAAAGCAGTAAATGCTATCATTTTTAAGGGTATAATAAAAGAAGAATATGAATTTAAAATTTTGATTTTTTTTTGTGTATTTCAGAACTTATAATAAAAATTGTAATGGTATACCTACAGTTGTTAAGAAAAGTATGTTAAGATATTGTTAAAATATATATTTTTTTAAATTCATTCCAATATTTGCACAAATTTTTTTATTTTTTTTTGCAAAATTTTGAATCCAATAAACTCAATTTTTTAACCTTTAGTTTGTAATATATGCCATCCCTTTGGATTTGTACTATAAGTTTATTAACATGACCACTATATCTTTGGATTTGTCGAATTAAAAAAAATAAAAAATTGACTTTTTCAATATTGATTTTTTCTATCTTTTCCCATATTATAATTACAAACTTGAGTTTAAATTTTATGCCATATATTAAAATTAAGAAGTAAAAATTACACCAAACAATACTATTAAAATTTTGGGTAAATTTCACTTTACCCACCTCCACTTTTGTTGAGTATTACTTTTTCTCCTCATACTTTCAATTATCTCACTTTACCTCCTTTTACTTTCATTCTATCTCACTTTATCCCTTGCACTCTTATTATTTTATTTTACCCCCCTATACTCTAAAATAATTAACCAAATTACCTTACCTCTTATTAATAGTAAAAACACTTTAAAATATTCTAAAATTAATAGATTTATATTTAAGTTCTAATATTTTTTTTAATTTGATTAATTAATGCTTGACATTAAATTAATTTAAAATTTTATTGTACTTAAATTTTAATAGTTAATTTTTAATTTAACATAATTTTTATCAAATTATTATATAATAAATATTTTTTATTAGCTAATACAATTTACTTTTGAATTTTCTACTCAATACAAATTCAAAAAATATATAAAATATTTTTAAATAATATCTTACTAAATACTTAAAATATCAGTAATAATTTTTTTATTATTAATAGAATTATCATAAGTTCATAAAAACTATGTTAAATTAAAAAATAATATTATAATCAAGTAATAGTAATAAAATTAGTTAGTATAATGACTATAATTTTTTTAAATAGAACATAGTGTCTATTAAATTATGATAATTTGACTATTTATAATTTATTTAATGGTATTAAATTATACATAAAAATATTTTTTTTATAATTTAACAAATTTTTTTATGAAATTTTAATAATTTCATTAACAATGAGAAATTTATTACTAATATTTTATGTATTTAACAAAATATGTTATGTATTTTTTATATTTATGATAAGAAAAATTTATAAGTAAAATATATTAGTTAATAAAAAATATTTACAATATAGAAACTTAATAGGAACTATATCTATAAAAAATAGCTATTAAACTTTAAAAATAATAAAATTTAAAATAAATTTAATATTAAATATTATTAATTAAGTTGAAAAAATATTAGAATATAAATAAATTCTATTAATATTTAAAAAAATTAAAGTACTTTTATTATAAATAATTGATTAGGATAATTTGGTTAATTTTCTTAGAGTATAAGGGGGTAAAGTAAGACAATAAGAGTATAATTAGGTAAACTGATATAATTGAAAATATAAGGGGATAAAATGATATTCAACAAAAGTAAAAAGGGTTAATGTGAAATTTATCCTAAAAAAAATTTGGAGAGTTGGTGCGGTGGTGAAGGTGCCGGGATGAGGTGGAAGAGAAAAGACAGAAATTTAACATAATAGAAGACAAGTAAATAAAAAAAAGAAAGAAAATGAAATAAAAAAGAAAGAAATTTGAAGAAAAAAAAGAGACCAATAGAAAAAAAAAAAAAAAAAAAAAAAAGAAAGAAACGAAAAAGGGAAAAAGAAATGGTAGAAGAAAAAAGAAAATAGGAAAATACAGAAAAAAGGAGAGAAAAAAAAAAAAGAAAAATAGAAAAAAGGGAGAGAGGAAAAAGAGAAAAAGGGCCAAAAGGAAAAGGAAACAGAGAGAGAGAGAGAGAGAGAGAGAGAAGGAGAGAGAAAACGGTAAAGTGGAGCAAAGAGGGAATAAAAGAAAAAGAGAAAAAAAGAAACAAAAGAAGAAAAAAGAAAATGGGAAAATGGGGAAGAAAAGAAAAAAAAAAAGAAAAACGAAAAATGAAGAAAATGGACAGGAAAAGGAGAATGTGAGGAGAAAAAAACAAAAACAAAAAATAGGAAAAAGGAAAAGGGGGAGAAATTGAGAGAAAATAAAAAAGAACCAAAAATTAGAAAAGTTGAAACTTTGTTATTATCTATAAAGCATGCATCCTGAAATTAATGTTTTCACCTTTAAACTCCACCACTAACAGCACAATAGTTTGTTACATCTAAAAATTAACAATTAAACCAAAAGTACAAGAGAAGACTGATATATGAAATTAAATTTGGTTATTTTTGAAAACATAGTACTAAACTTGCAAATCTCCCTGTATTTTGGGCCAAAAAACTAATTTTTATTATTGAGGAAAATTACATTCTGGTCCTCTAGAATTGACTTGTTTTCAACTTTGGACCTTTATGAATCCAATTACTAATTTTAATCTGTTAAATTTTGATTCAGTAACAATTTAATTACTTTTAGTTGATATTCATATTGTGGCCAATAAGTCCAAAATTTGGTTGAAAATTCAAATTTTGGCTCAAAGTTCACAAAATGAAGGAAAATTGGGCGAGAGATGATGTGGCATGCCTTATTTTATTTATTTTTTATCTCTTTTCTAAAAATATACCCAACCCCATCTTCTTATTTTATGTTCCATTTGAATTGATAAATTTAAAAATAATAATTTAAAATCCATAATAATAAATTCATTAAACTTGTTCGAATAATTTCATGATTTAATGAATTTTGAATTTTTGAACTCTTATTTTGAAATATTTTTTGAGTTATTGTAGCGGATTTTAAATTCATCTTATTGTCATTTGAATTCCTTCACTCAACTCATTTTCTTAAATTCAGATCCTTTTAACCAAATACAATCTTAAGATTTTGCTGCCATCCAAACCCCAATCTACTATTTTCAAAATTGATTTAATCGGGAATTGATAGTCAATCCGATCCATTTGACTATATATAATCAAAAATTCAGTTATACCTTTTTTAACCGGATGAACCGATAAGAATTGGAAAATCCACATATCTTAAATAATTGGTATTTGTTTTTTTTTTTTTTTGAGGAAACTTAAACTTATTTTTTGATTATATATATATGGTTATTTGAATTTTGAATTTTGTTAGATGAGTTTTTAATTAGTTATTTATTTTTTTTACCTTTAAAAGTTAATACATTATATTTAAGTTATTATACTTCTATTTTATATAATATAATAATAAAGATATAGTCAGTTTTCATTAGATCAGTTAAACCGACAACTAAACCAACCTGACCAATTAAATTAATAATAAAAAATAAAATTAATTTAATCGCCAATTTAATTATAAAAATATTGCCCTAACCCATTCCACCACCTGCCACACAATCTCATCTCACCCCACCACCACCAAATTGCCCACTATTGCCACTTGAGTCTTAGCTCATGACCCACTCCTTACTAGGGGTGGACATCGGGTCTGGTAGTCGGATTTTCGGGTCGGGTACCCAATTTGTCGGGTAGAGTAAAATGCTACCTGACACCAATTCGAAATTTATGGGTACCTGACATTTCGGGTACCCGACGGTTCGGGTTCAGTTTTTTTTTTTTTTAAATTGAAATTGAAATTGAAATTTTACTGCACCAAAAAAAGAAGTTTTATTACTAGTTACATACTCAAATGATGATAATTTGATGCAAGGAAGATGAATCATTAATGTTATGATATTATTTCGCTGAATATAAAATAACCATAAATTAATAATTTAAAACAAACTGAATTGAGTTTTGATCTATTTATAGCATCATTTAAATTATAACTGACTTGTCTGCCACAAAATATAGTTATATATTCATTAAATTTATGAAAATTACAAAATTACAAAATTATCTTCCAAAACAAAAAAGTAACAAAATTCCCAAATTATGTTTGTTTGTCCATCCACCTTCAATGTAGATTGCTTGCTGTTCCACCTTCAAACATCAACAATTGTTGAATCTACCCCCAACTTTGACAATTTTACAAAAGAATAAAAAAAATCAAGATATAGGTTATAAAATAGAATATAATAAATATATGGGTATAAATGCATTTGAATAAAAAAACAACAATCAAAAACTAAAACGTAAAAATGATAAATACCTTGATCAAGCTTTTCAACTTCACTCAATTCCCCCTCCACACTTATTGGCTTGGAATTCAAACGAAGCCAATCTTGAGCACAAATAAGAGTTTGCACTATTTTTGGAGACAAAGAACTCCTAAATGCATCAAGAACACGCCCACCAGTGCTAAATGCAGCTTCTGAAGCAACTGTGGAGACTGGAACTGCCAATATGTCACGAGCTATCTTAGAGAGAATAGGAAATCTATAAGAATTTACTTTCCACCATTTTAATACGTCAAAATCTTCATTATCATCCTCAAAATCCTCACTTAAATATTTCTTCAACTCCGACTTTACATATTCACTTTTTCCTCCATACTTGTACTTATTAAACTGATCTATCAAGTTTCTAGATGGTGTTTGAGAGTTATCCACATTTTCCTTAGATACAGATGAAGAAGATAAAGAACTTAACGAGTGGGTCGAACTTCCTAAAGTTTCATATTACAACTTATATTTATCAAACAACTCTTGCATGTCCTTATTCACTTTGTTTTTCATCATCATACTCTTTTCAACATCAACATATAATGAGTCAAATGAAAACTCAAGGAACAAAAGTTTACGTCGTGGATCAAGAATCACTGCATAATAATAAATCATGTTCATTTTTTCAATTGATCCCCAATACTTGTCAAATTTTTCTTTCATCTTTTCGGACATCTAACTCAATTCAAAGTCATCACTCTCCAACCATTGCCTTAGAAGCATTTCTACTCTACTTATTTTATGAAAAATATTATTTGATGTGACATACAACGAACCAGAAATGCGTAAAGTAAGCTTATAGAAATGACCCAAAAATTTCAACAATAACTTAGCCCTCTCCCAATCATAATCCGTCGGAATCCCATCATATGGTAGCTTTGAAAGTTCATTTGCATAGCCAATATCTAAATAGTGATAAGAATCAAAAGCTCTTCTAAGGCATGTTGCCGACTCCAACATCAAGTAAGTGGAATTTCACCTAGTAGGTACATCAAGACTTAATAATTTATTTATTTCTAATTTTTCAATCTCAACACATTCTAGAAATTTTTTGTACCTAGCTGGAGAGCTTCTAACATACCTTACGGCTCCTCTCTAATATGAGAGATAGTCAAATGCTCATCTTTGTTCTTCATATCATCTTGCACAATGAGATTGACAATATGTGCAATGTAACTCATGTGCACATACTTCCCACCTAAAAAAATTGTACCCTAATGATCAAATTTTTTCACCAAGTATACAATTGCACCATCATTTGAAGAAGCATTATCAACCGTAACAGTGAAAATTCTATCAATACCCTAATCAAGTAAACATTTTTTCACCCATTTACCCACTTCTTCACTCTTATGTCCAGAAATTGGGCAAAAGTTCAAAATTCATTTTTGCAAATTCCAATTATCATCAATGAAATGTACAGTGAGACACATGTAGTTAACCTTTTGAATTAATGTCCATGTGTCAGTACTAATACAAACTCTTTGAGAGTGGTTTCGTATAAAAGCCTTTAACTTATTCTTTTCATCTATATATAAATTATAGATGTCTCTAGTTAAGGTTCTTCGTGATGGAATCATAAACATAGGACATGCAATCGACAAAAAATGCCTAAACCCCAAGTTCTCAACTGTTTTAAAAGGAAGCTCATGATCAAATCTCCATGAAACAAGAGGTACTTCCTTATCACCCACCCAAGATGGCTGAAATAAAATTCGAGTTTGACTAGTTGCAACTTCATAAGGTTTTTTCTTGCAAGATTAATATTGGTTTTTAAGTGGTCTAGTCCTATGTGCCTTTGGATCAACCTTTATTTCTCTGCCACAATATTTACATCTACCTTTTTGCACATTCTCAACGTCACATATAAATTTTTCAAAATGATTTCAATATTGTGACCTAGATAAAACCACTTTTCTTCTTTTTTTTAGATTGAGATATAATATTATTAAAATTCAAAGAATCAAATTGTGTAGAGTCCTTTCCACTAGCAATATTACTAACCTCTTCTCTAGGATTATCTTCCCCCAAAAAATCCTCAAATATATCTCGTGAACCTGACATCTGCAAGATTCAAGAATCACAAAATCAATAGAAAGAAAAAATAAAACAAAAAATAAAACAAAAATATAATTCAAATAAAATATAATTACATAGAGTTAAAAATGTCACATTGACTTAATTTCCCTAGTATGCCACAGTATCATCAAAGACTGAATCTATTAATATTTTCATTGCAACTAGGTATTAAAACATATAAACAAAAAGCTATTTAAAAAAAATTGTTCCCAAAATGCCAAAAATTAATGCTTTGTTTATTTTCAAAACCTCTACTACTTTATCATATTTCTCAAACAATTGAAACTCGTCGAGACCACAATAATGGTTATAAGAATTTAATAATTTTTAACATACAAAAATAGCTTAGATATATATCACATGAATATCAAAAATAAAAATAAACGACTCATATTTTCTTCAAGATTATTGAAGACATTCAACTCAATGATTAATAAAAAAAAGACAAACATAATTAAAAAAATAGTAAAACATACCTTTACCAAGTAGAGTTTAGAGTGAGAGTGGGTGAAGGATTTGTACGGGTGAGGGTAAGGGTGAGGGTGATTGAAGTGTTAAAAAAAAAAGAAATAATGAGAGAAGAAAAAGAGAACAAAAAGTGGAGAGAAAGGGAAAAAGTAGAGAGAGAGGGAATCTGGGAAAATGAGGCAGACAAAAGAAATTTGCAATGAAGATGAAACCCTACCAAGTTCTAGAACCCCCTGCCGGCTGTCCCTTAACTATTTTTCCACCTATTTTTTAATTTTTTTTAAATTTCGAGTACCCGATTGGGTTTTTGAGTAGAAATATTTATACCCAAAAATCAACCCGATTTCTTTTAATTGGGTATCGGGTAACCGATATCCGATTATTTTTTAAAAAAAATCCGACCCGATCGAGTTTTACCCGATCGGGATCCAAAAACCCGAATCCGAATGCCACCCCTACTCCTTACCTAATACCCCTCCTCGTCCACCCCATATCAGGGATGGAACAAAAAATGGAGGTGAGGGAGTGAATTTTTTTTTAAATAATAAATAAAAAGATATTTTTAATTTTTTAAAAAAATATAATTTTAAAATTTAATATTTTTATATATAAAATTTATATCAATTTAAAAAATTTATGAAGTTGAGGAGGGGCGACTGTCGCCACCTACCCCTCTGGCTCCATCTTTGTGGCACACATAATAATATATAGATGCAGATTTACATATAGATACACACACACACACACACACACATATATATATATATATATATATATATATATATATATCATATTATGTATAATTTTAGGACAAAATATTTTTCTATCTTTTTAAATCACCAATTACCTTTACATGTGTGAGAAGCACATGGGTAGATTCTTTCAAAAATTTCAACATGGTATGCCATGTCAGCAAAAGCCAACAATTTTTCCTCCAATCAGAAAAAGTCTCCAAATTTTGATTTTTCCAACTAAAATTTGGATATTTCCAACTAAAACGACCTAAAAATTCGATGAAAATTACTAATTGGATGCAAAAGGTTTAAATTTAAAATAGACCAACTTAATAGCCACAATTTCATTGCTGGTCAGTAAGCAATGACGAAACAAAGAGTGATTTCTATTCCAACTTGTGAGTGACATGCACTTTAATCAAAACAAATATTAAAATGTTCTATATGTGTCAAGATTTGGATAATTCACTTATGCACCTCGTTGACATTCAAGGAAATCATTCTTAGTCTTTAACACGATACATTTTTCACATGATGAATTTCCCTTTCTATGTATTCATATGTTATGTTGCATACATACTTTTAAAAACCTGTTTTACTCGTACAATACAATTATGGATTCTCTAAGAACAGGTGTTTGGCACTAATGGTGTCGAAAAAGCAAGAAAAAGAATTTTCATGGATCAATATACGACTGTTCAAACACATATATTTGATAAGACGTGTTTGACATTGATTTCATGTAAAGACTATAACATGTGCTCTAAAAATCACAAATCTCATGATTTTACATTGCCATATACTGTTGATTTAGACTATCAAATTACATCTTAATCATGTAAATGTATATATAAATGTGTGTAAAATTATGCGTACGGGCATTTTTTACAACACAATATCTACATTGTAAAATATCTTAGGATCTTAACTTTGTATAAATTTAAACATGTACTTAATGAATGTATCATTAACTTACCGTGTCATATTTATCTAACAATTATTATGTCCTCATATTTATATCATGTTATGTTAATATCATCGCGTCCGTATCGTATCATATCAGCACCATTGTATCCCTGTCCCAGAAAGGAAAATTATTTGCTTAGATTGTCAAGTTTTTTCCGCCTCTAGCATTTCTATACATGTATATTTCCTCTCCCACAAAACACATGGTAACTACAAATCATTCGTCAAGAAATCCAAAATGCAGAAAACCGCAGGAGACATGCTGATGAAACCATCACATTCTTCCTCCATCTTCCGAGAAACGCTTCTCTCTCCTTTTCTCTTGTTAGCCTTTATCCTCCCCGTTGCCATATTTTACTGCACCGACTTCTGCTACATCTCTCGCCTGCAAGATCATGACCATAACCCCACAAACCAAACAATATCAGCACCTGGTGAGTTATGTAACTGTGTTAAAAAAACACCATCAACTTTTGCACAGACATTGCTCAAGATACTGAATATATATATATATATGTATGTATATTCTTGGCAACAATCAAAAGGTGGTTATACAAATGTTTTAAAAGCTTGTTGTGGATTCAGTGCTAATAGTATTGGTTCTGAAGAGGGTATTTGTTATTTTATATGTTTTTTTATTTTTCTGGTGTTAGAAAAGACAAGAGAAAAGTTGCCTTTTGCCATTGGAGAGGCTAATAGAGGCTGTGATATATTCAGCGGGCGGTGGATCCGCGACTACACTCGGCCGCTGTACGAGGAATGGGAATGCCCATACCTTGAGCCCCATTTGACATGTCAAGAACATGGCCGGCCAGAAAAGGACTATCTGTATTGGAGATGGCAGCCTCATGGTTGTTCCATCCCAAGGTTAGCTAAGTGTTTTTTTTTTCAAGTAATGGTTTGAGCAATTGCTATCATTTTTTTTTGTCCATTAATAGGTACAGCCATATTAATTGTGTTGAGGAATATATTTTTATGTTATAGCAGAATATATATTAACTAATTAATATGAAAGACCAGTTTATTTTAATGGAGACTCTCATTCTATCTTCTTGTAAATGATGTGGCTGGTTCAACTGTGTTCTCATCAAATTCAATTCATAAACTTTGATTCATATTTATCCCTGGAATTTGGTTTTGATACACGAAAAAGTTCTATAACTAAGTTCATGGCAAAGGCTTGACACTCTCTTTCTACTACAATTCTTTTTACAGTTTCAATGCAACATTAATGCTGGAAACCCTTCGAGGCAAGAGAATGATGTTTGTGGGCGACTCTCTCAATCGGGGGCAGTACGTTTCCATGGTCTGTCTTCTTCACAGAATTATCCAGAGAACGCCAAATCCATGGAAACTTTTGGTTCATTAACTGTTTTCACAGCAAAGGTTGTGTGAAGTATATATGACCCTGTATCTAACTTTTTCCACAACCACTGCAAATCTCAAAATATTGTTTGAATGAGACAGACACCGAGTATATACATTCAGAACAGAGTGCTTGGATTTTCTTTTCAACTCATCCAACACTTACTGATAACCTTGCTTGGTTGAGTTCAGGTATATAATGCAACAATTGAGTTCTATTGGGCACCATTTCTCCTGGAATCCAATTCTGATGGCAAACTCGTACATAGAATAAGTGACAGAATCGTACGAAAAGGGTCGATCAACAAGCACGGAGAACACTGGAAAGGAGTGGATATAATGGTATTCAATACTTATCTATGGTGGATGACAGGCCTAGAATTCAAGATACTGTAAATGAATCTTCAATCCCTTCATCTCATCAACTCTTTTCTTCTGACAAAATGCTCACTTCAATTTTTATATGTTTATAAACAGGCAAGGATCTTTTGATGATGAAGAGAAAGATATTGTCCGGGTGCCAACAGAGGAAGCTTATCGTATGGCAATGAAAAGCATGTTGAGATGGGTTAAAAAAAACATGAATCCCAAGAAAACAAGAGTCTTTTTCACCAGCATGTCACCTTCACATGGAAAGTAAGCAAAAATTCTCTTTGATACAACAATCTCTCCCTCTCTCTCTCTCTGCTTTCATAAGTTGATATACATGAAATTTACAGGAGCATTGACTGGGGAGGTGATCCAAAAGGCAACTGCTACAATGAAACTACCATGATAGAAGATCCTAAGTATTGGGGATCAGATTCCCGAAAAAGCGTAATGCGTGTAATTGGGGAAGTGTTCAGCAAATCCAAGGTCCCCATTACGTTTCTGAACATTTCGCAGCTCTCAAGTTATCGAAAGGATGCACATACATCAATTTACAAGAAGGAATGGAGCCCTTTAACCTCTGAACAGCTTGCAAATCCCGCGAGCTATGCGGACTGCGTTCACTGGTGTTTACCTGGGCTTCAAGATACTTGGAACGAGCTTTTGTTTTCAAAGCTTTTCTATCCCTGAGTGTACAAATTAAAAAAACAAAAAAAATTGACGCATTCTAGGAGTTGGATAAGTGAAAGAAAGGCCCCTGTATATTAATGGTAGTGATTGATTCTTGCGCGGGGAGAGGAATTACATTGATTTTTTTTCACTAAAATTTCTCAAGTTTTTGATGGGGAAACTCATTTAGAATATTTCTTGAAATGGTAAAAACTTATGGTTATATTATCTTATTAGCTCTTTTGACGATCTATTATGTACCAGTGTCAGCCCCAGGCACTACAGACTTGCGTGCTAGCACGCGACTGCTACTGGCATGGTGCAACACCAATATTTTAGTGAAGTGTTGGTGCCCTACTACGGGCTGCTTGGCAGCACAATGGCACATCGATTTAAGGCATGTTAGGCATTTGGAGGTTCCCAGTATGTAGTTGGGCAGTAGCTAGGAAGTGATTCCTTTGGTGATGGCGGATAGTGCACGAAAGCTGGCAACACATTTTGGTGTCTGACACTAGGCATAGTCGGTTGGTTTGGAACTTAAAAAGTTAGACTTGAAAGTAAAAACAGACGTCACAAATATTACATAAGAATAAATGATGACTCAATCCGATGTCTAGAAGTTGAGATAAGGTGGGTGTGTTTTCCCAAAATGAATTATATTTTTAAGCCTATTATCAGAGGAAGGGTCTTGGAGGCCCATCCTGATTAACGCCCCTAGGGCTTGACCATGGCTTGGCACAACTTGGTGGGATGAACTAGAGCTTGGCCAGAAGTTTGTCTTCGGTTGACCCGCTGCTGAGCTGGGCACACGATGTGTGGGTGTTGGTTAATGCTTGTCGCACATTAGCTGGGATATACGGCCATTTGTGGGCTAGCTGGATACTATGCGGTATTAGCTACATGATGGGCAAGTGTTGCACGCAAGGGGCTGGGTTTGCGCGCAAGTGTGCTATATGTCCTGGCTTTGGGTAAGCTATGTGCAGAAGATTGTGGGAAACAATGGCCCGATGCATGCAGGAACTAGCAAATACATGTGCACAGGCTGACGTGTGCCGAGGCGGGCACACGCCAAGGTAACGATGGGCGGGCACACAGTCATTCATGCGTAGGCAGTTGAGATATGTTAAACTCAAAAATGCATGTGGGTCCATCGGTTAGGTTATGAAAAAATAAAAAATAAAAAAATACATTTTTTTCTTCCCTTCGTCATTTTGATTGGTCAAAATAAATTAAAAAAATAAAAATAAACATGAAGATAAATTCCTCAAATTTTGCGATAATGGTATAATCCTTTTGCGAATGCCATGAACCGTTACTAATGACTGGATTCCGCCTCCCGGGACATAACTCAACTGGTGGAACAATCAGCACTAGATTTGTTTTCACCAGTAGGGTGGAGGTTCGAAATTCAGGTGGGAACCTGCTGTTGGATTTCGATATGGAGCAATCACTTTGGTGGGACCTACAACTGAATTTCGTTATGGAGCAATTACTTTGGTGGGACCTACAACCGAATTTCGGTATGAAGTAATCACTTTGAGTCGGCTTCTTGTGCGCACAAATGTACAGTCGGTGAAGGGGACTTGAGATCCAATTGAGGCATATCCCGCGATTTAACCCCTCTAAGGTTTTAGTGGTAAGGGTCTTAGAGTACACGCTTTAGTATGGCGAAACTAGAATACCTGAATATAAAAAAAAAGAAAAAAATGACTGGATTCCTTCTTCATTAATTTCCACCAAGTAAGCCACGTCAGTGAAGACAACAATTTTTCCTCCTATTTGAAAAAATCCCAAATTTTGAACATTTCAATCAAAATTTGAATATTTTCAACTAAAGACCTAAATAACTACTTAGTTAAAAGATAATAGATCATAATTACTAGTTAGATACACAAAGGTTTAAAGTTGACAAGAGAACCCACTTATAAGACTAAAAATACAATTTTGCTTTTATTACCTATATTCATTCAGATAGCCGCAATTCTTTGCTGGTCGGTAAGGAATGGCGAAACAGAGAGTGATTTCTATTCCCACTAGTGTGTGACGTGCACTTTAATCCAAAGAAACATTAAAAATGTGACAAGATTTACTTATTGAACTTATGCAGCTCGTTGACATTCAAGGAAATCATTTCAAGTCATTAACATGAAATATTTTTCACATGATGAATTCCCCTTTCTATATACTCATATGTTATGATATATCCATATATTCTTTTTAAAACGTGTTTATTTATACGAGTATTCAAAAATCACGTATTTGGCACTCCTAACGATGTCCAAAAAACAAAGAAATTAATTTTTTTGGATCAATGGACGACCATTGAGACACATACGTTGATAAGACGTGTTTGATATTGATACATGTAAGACTATAGCATGTCCTAGTAAAATTACAAATCTAATGATTTTGCATTGCCAACCAACATGTATATATAAATGTGTATGAAATTACATCTTAAGGATTTAATATGTGTATAAAAGTGGGTGTGAGTGTTTTTCACTCATAACGACGCAATATATAGAATGTCCAAATTGTAAAATGTCTGATAATCTTAAGGTTGTATGAATTTAAACATATATTTTGAACTAACGTATCTTAAACTTATTCGGCCATATTTAGTTAAAATTTGTCATATCGACTTATTTATATCATATTCCATTAATGTCATTGTGTCCGTATCATGTCATATCAGTACCATTATATCCCTATACAAGTATACTAAGATTGTTTAAATTTTTTTCCACCTCTAGCTTTTCTATACATGCATATTTCCTCTCCCACAAAAACACACAATATAATATGGCACAGAACTACAAATCATTCGTCAAGAAAACCAAAATGCAGAAAACAGCAGGAGACAAGCTGATGAAGCCATCACATTCTTCCTCCCTCTTCCGAGATACGCTTCTCTCCCCTTTTCTCTTATTAGCCTTTATCCTCTCCGTCGCCATATTTTACTGCACCGACTTCTGCTACATCTCTCGCCTGCAAGATCATGATCATAACCCCACAAACCAAACAATATCAGCACGTGGTGAGTTATGTAATTATGTTAATTAAAACAAACATCAAACTTCTGCACAGACATTGCTGATCAAGATACTGAAAAAGATAATACTTTTTTCTCTTTGTAATAATTAAAGGTGGTTATACAAATGTTAGAAAACCTTGTTATTGATTCAGTGTTGCTAACAGTTACTGGTTCTGAAGAGGGTCTTTGTTGTTTTTTTATTTTTTTATTTTTCTGGTATTAGAAAAGACGAGAGGAAAGTTGCCATTTGCCATTGGAGAGGCTAATAGAGGCTGTGACATATTCAGCGGGAGGTGGATGCGCGACTACACTCGGCCGCTGTACGAGGAATGGGAGTGTCCGTACCTTGAGCCCCAGTTGACATGTCAAGAACATGGCCGGCCGGAAAAGGACTATCGGTATTGGAGATGGCAGCCTTATGGCTGTTCCATCCCAAGGTTAGCAAAAAAAAAATTTCAAGTAAAAAGGTTTGAGTACTTTGCTGAAATGATTTCAATTTGATATATCCATTGATAGTTAGAGCGATATTGATTATGTTGAGGAATTGTTTTAAGGTTGTAGCAGAATACATATTAACTAAACTAAAAACTTTTGGAAGCCACTTTTACGTGTCTTTTGAAATCTTTACTTTATTCATATAGAAATGTAATTTCTCGGTTGATTATCAGAAATTGTCAATTTTCAGAATTGAATATCCAGTTATTGGTGTTAACCAATAAACTTGGCTATTTTTATAAGTACAATATCAAATAATTTATTTAATTAAAAAGCTAATAATATGAGAAAAAAAATTCATACAATATGGTCTAAAAAGTTTTGTAATATTCAACAAAATAGGTTAGTCAAAAGATTAGCAAATTTGATTTCCAGTGTAAATAATTGGATATCCAAATGTGGATAAAGAAGTAATCACCTGCTAGCAGAGATGGATCTCTGCCCCTCAATTCCGTAATTTTTTTAAATTAATATAAATTTTATTTTTAAATTTATTAAATTTTGTATCTTTTAAAATATTAAAAATATTTTTTTATCTATTATTTTTTAAAAAAAATAAATCTCGCACCCAAATTTTCATTTTCCGACTCCATCCTTGCTAACTAGCTAGTATTTATTCACGCGCTTGCCTTCTCAAATGCAGAAATATCTTGCGTACATTAAGTACTAAACGACAAATTCATAGCTCCTCAGTGACCATAAATCACATTATGGTTCTTGAGATTAATGACTAGGATTTGATCACTAGACTCAACTGGGAAATTTGGGATTCACTCCATTGTTGTCTTCTCCCAGATCAGGAATGTGACAGCTTCTACACACGAAAAACAACACTCCATAACAAATTTACAAAATTTATTGTGCTATCATGGAGAATACTTCTCATGTTTCTCACAATTTGCGCAGTTTTAATGCTACATTAATGCTTGAAGCCCTTAGAGGGAAGAGAATGATGTTCGTCGGTGATTCTCTAAATCGAGGTCAATACACCTCCATGATTTGTCTTCTTCACAGAATCATCCCTTCACATGCTAAATCTATGGAAACTTTGGATTCGCTAACCGTTTTTACAGCCAAGGTGACTAATTCTTTTTTCTTTCCTTTTTTCCTTAAACCCATTATAGGAGCAGTTCGGATCTCTATTCCAATTTGTTGCTTCATCTCGTCATTCCTTAAATGTAGACTTTGACGTGCGTTTGTGATATGGAATACGAGATGAAGTATAATAGACTTATTTTTCTTGTTCCATATTTTGTATGAGAAATAAGAAAAACACTAAAAACATAACTATTTAAAACTACAGAAAATTGGTATATATATGTTGTATATATGTAGGATAACAGTGGTTCTTGCACTTATAATCAGGATTACAATGCTAGAATTGAGTTCTATTGGGCGCCGTTTCTACTGGAATCAAACTCGGATGATCCCTTCAAGCACAGGGTGAGAGACAGAATTGTCCGAAATGGTTCGATCGATAAGCATGGAAAACACTGGAAAGAAGCAGATATACTTGTATTCAACACTTACATTTGGTGGATATCAGGATTAAGGATATTGTATTTTCTCAATACCCTTCATCTGAGATTATATAACTTTTATCTCTTTATTTCCCAAATCATGAAAAAAAATTATTGTAAATATTGTGTTTGCCTTTATTTAATTTTTTCAGGCAAGGCTCTTTTGAAGATGAAGTAAAAGACATTGCAGAGATAGCAATGGACGACGCTTATCGCATCGCCATGAAGAGTTTGATAAAATGGATAAACAAGAACATGGATCCTACAAAAACAAGAACTTTTTTCACCAGCATGTCCCCTACACATCAGTGGTAATAATCTAATTCTTGTTTTAGAACTATTATGTGTTCATTCCTTTCTAAAATAAAAAATTTCATTTGATTTGAATCGAAGTTTTAAGTCAAAATTAATATATTGTGTATCTTTATATATTACTCGATAATTGAGAGTTGGGTCATTAAGGATGGAGCTAGAAAATGGATATCTAAGGATGAATTTTTTACAGTAGATATAGAAGTATTTTTAATTTTTTAGGAGAGAATAAATTTTTAAAATTCATTAATTTTATATATAAAATTCATATTAATTCATGAATTTTTTAAAAATATTTTGGAGGGAAAAGGAAGATGAAAACTTTGAAATGTTTGGTTTCATGTTTCTGGACAATGTTAAAACACCAAACTAAGCCATAATATTTGGGACATGACAGGAATAGCATTCCTCCTTTCTTGTCCAACTTCTCTTCTCAAGAACAAGTTTTCTCAAGAAATAGATTTCCAACAAACTTGTTATTACAGGAGCTACAAATGGGGTGGTGATCCAACTGGCAACTGCTACAACCAAACAACCATGATAGAAGATCCCACATTCTTTGGAGCTGAGGAAAGCTTAATGCCCATAATTACTGAAGAATTCAGACAATCGGCGGTTCCCATAACATTTCTGAACATCACCCAGCTCTCAAGTGCTAGAAAAGACGCACACACTTCAATCTACAAGCAGCAATGGGGGCCCTAACGGAGCAGCAGCTGGCAAACCCAAGAAGCTACGCTGATTGCATACACTGGTGTTTGCCAGGGCTTCAAGACATTTGGAACGAGCTTTTGTTTTCCAAGCTTTTCTATCCCTGACACTACTTGAGCTTACACTGTCATACATTTTACGTACTTCACATTGTTGTTAGAACAAAATTCAATGTCCCGAACAGGGTTTGATCTTTTCTGTTTTCCTTAATTTATAGTAAAAGGTTTGTGAAATGATTGTTGAGTTTTTCATGAATAATGATTTTTGGATGTTTTATTAGGTGTTCATTTCCATTTTGTGTTCCTTGGTATAATTTTTCTGAGAGTTGGAATTTGAGGAATGATAATTTTTTTAATTTTTAATTAATATAGTGATTAAAAGTTAACAGTGTTGATATTGATATGTTGAGCGGAAGGTGTTTCAGGAAAAAAAAAAAAAAAAATCACTTTATAATATAGGGAAACATTTAATTTGAAACAGTGAAAGTAATTTATTTAATTGAAGAATCTATTATTCTATAAAATGGTAGAGACTAGAGACTGCACATCTAAAGAATATGTAAAATGCATATTTGAAATAATGTGTCAATATGTCCTACTTTTCAGAATCAAACTATTCATTTCATTCATATTGTAGAGGCAACAATGATTTTTTGATTACCTAATTTCAGTTACTTTCATTTTTGGTTCATTGAAATGAGATGACAGCGTGGCAATTTTCATATAGTAACTTTTAAATTTCAGACACATTTAGTTCAATTTTGTCAGAAAATTCAAATCAGCCTCCACATGACTCAAAAATTTGAGGATTTTACGATTTTAGAGACAAAATTGGCTAATTTTGCTCATGTGACAACCACGTAAATCATTTTGGAAGGAAAACTTATATTTTTTTTTCTTTTCTCCCTTTTTCATCTCCTTTCTTTTTCCCTTTTTTTTTCATTTTTTTTCCTTTCTCCTTATATTTCTCTCTTTATTTTCTTATCACCGCCACCTTTAGCCACCAATGCCACACCACGCCCTCAACTTCTAATTTCATATTTTGGCATTAAATTTATGAACTAATAAACACTTTTGAATTTTTTTAAGTTTATGAGCTGAGATGTTGAGGGTGACAACAGTGCAATAATACTTATGGTAGACAAAATAATTTGGGAGAGCGCTATGTTTAGAATAATTTCGGAGTGTTAATGACAAAATAATTCAAGAAAATGTATTTGGAGGGTTATATCTGGTAAACATGTGGAGAGTGAAAGTGGTTTGTTTTTCATTTGAAAATTGTTAATATGATGTTTTTCAGATAAAGTTGAGTTTGATTTTTTTTTAGGGATGACAATTTTTAATATAAATATTGTGTCAATAAGATTTTATCTTATTTATTGTCCCGTCAAGTTGTTCTTATTATATTAATATAATTATTGAAAATACATATTTATGTTGATTTGTAAGGATTGTAAGATGTAAATATATATATTTATTATTGATATAGTGATTAGAATTATATAAAAATATGTAATAATTGGAACATAATATATATATATATAGTGATTAGGACCTTTTCAAAATATTTTGTGGGGGAAAGAGGAATGCTTTTGGGGGAATAAAACCCCAAGAAACTTATAAAATATTTGATTTCGTTCCTAAGGAATGAAAACATTCCCGGAACATGAAACTAAACATTGCAAAAAAGTTTGGAAGTCGGGAAATAAGAGAAAAGAAAATAGAATGAAGAAGGGAGAGAAAAAGAAAAGGAAATTGGAGGGGGAAAAACTAAACATGTCTAATGGAAGAAGAAAATAAATTTTAGTTTCTTATTTAATTTTTATTTATTTTAATAATATATTCAAATACTTAGTTAACTATTCACTTATTTAAGTGATTTAAAGAAGAGATAATTTTTTCTTCAAAGTGGTCCACTAGACATGGCATATGAGCAAAATTGGCTAATTTTCCCTCCAAAACTACACAATCTCCAAATGTTGGAGTAATGTACTTGGCATTTGGCTTTTTCTAGCGGATTTTGAATTTTTTTCAACAAAATTAAATATGCCAGAATATTAAAAGTACTCACTCCTAATTTAAAAGAACAAAAGTAAAAATAAACCAAATTACACTGTAAATACAATTTTGCCTACTGTAGACATGTTTTGAAAATGGCCAAATACTTTTGGTAAAAAATGAAAGGTATCTAATTTAGGTAATTGTCAATTAAAGTGTCTAACATAATTTCTTGTTTAAATTCCATTAACCCATATTTTTTAAATCTATATAAATTCCATTAACTTTCATTTGTAAAGCATCTCAAAATTAGAGAATTAGAGAGAGTTTGAGAGAAATCTTGTGAAAGAATTTTATGAAGAAACACTTTATATATTTTCTCATTTTAGTAAAATGATTTGCAACATGTTCAGAGATATAGACACAATTAGTCGAATTCTGTTATCAAATTGTGTGCGTTATTTTTATTGTTATTTTGTATTTTTACTTATATAATTTATCGGGATTTTGCATAATTTCCCAACAAGACATGCATATCAAATTTTATTATAATATTAATAAATTCGATAGTCAATTTGTCTATGAATATTGAATTGTTTACCGTCATACTTTATGAACATATTTAATAAGTACAAGAAGGTATTTAATTTTCATACTTAAAAAAAATTAACATTGATAGAATATACTTTGGAAAATGAAATGCATAAATCAATTCTTTCATAATTGTCAAAAAAAGGATTAAAAAGAGACTAGAAAAAAAAAAAAAACACAGCCGCCAACACATATTCAGATTTTTTTTTTTAATGAAAAATTATGAATCTTTTGATGATAACGAAAATAGAGATTATTCAAAATAATAATAATAATAATAATAGATGAGGGGCAAAGTTGTTCGTTTATATTTTTTAATTTTCTGCCTTGTAGATGGGAGGGAGATGGGTAAATTCCATGAATCCGATGAATAATAAATTCAGATACCAAATTTCACGATTTATTTATGATATCACTAACTTTGAGATTTAAGATTTGGTTTGGAATGCATATTATGGATAATATCAATGAATCCAAAATTGCCAATTCATTTGGCAATGTTGGGTTCATCTTCCATCTCACATTTTCCCTCTTCCAAGACGATACATGTTTGTCACTTGCATTTTGGGTAATAATATGTGTATCCTCCTCAAATACTAATTATTAATTATAATATTAAAATAATTTTATATCTCACTAAATTTCATTAATTATAATAAAAATAATATTGATAAAATATTTACAATTAAAAATCTCTCCCACCAATTACAATAAAATAACATTAAAAATATTTTCAAAAATATATTATATCATTTTTCTCAACAAAATATCCAAATATATTATCATTCTCCATACATTCCCTAATCCTGTTACCCAAAATATATTCTTTCATAATATTTCTCCTAAAATACCAAAAATAATACCAAACATAGCTTTAAGTCTTTCCAAAAGTTTATAGAGGAACCATATATGAGGATTCCAAATGTAATTCTTTTATGAGTGGAGTGGTTTTGTGAATATTTGTCCAAATTCAACTGGGGTAGAATTTAGCAGAAGAGTCCAAAAAACTGGAGGTATGGAAGTATTTATTCTTGAAACACTTGAGACCATGAATTTGGCTCAAAGTAAAGATGCCACCCAAGTTTATAGTAAATGAGCTTTGTTAAGTAGGAACAAATTTCTAATTCCTAGGCCGCTAAAAGTGACAAGCACCTCCAATCTTATTTCTAGTTTTTTTATTGATAATTTTAGCATCATTTAAGAGAATTAGAAGAAGAATCAGGACTATAAAACACTACGAAAGTGCTTAACCCTAATTAAAAACTAAAAATTCACTTTTTTATAATTTTTTCAAACAATATCGAAGTCCTACAAAATTATATAATTTAAAAAATATTATACGTGATAATATATATTGAGTATATATCTCATTATATATTTTATATATATTTTATATATTTGTGTGTGAGCATGTATAATTGTACGATGAGATGCAAAGCATCAACGGAATTAGAGGGTAGGGTATGCCGCAGGAAAACGTATGGCAGGGAATAAGAGTGACGTTACTATTATATTATTGCAAACAAGAACGAGATCATGAATTAAAAGCCTGCTTGCCCACTTGCAAATCCCTTCTCCTTACAAAATTAAAAAATATAAAATAAAATAAAATATATATTGGAAAAGAAAAGGAAAGCCCGAAAGGAAATAGTAATATAGCAAGTTGGCTTTTGTTAGGACACCAAGTTGGGTGTCAATTTCAAGTAGGGGATCGGTCAAGCTGTTGATTCTCCCATTTGGACAAACTCGTACACTTTGATTAGTCTCTCTTCTTTTTTTTTTTTTTTTCCAATTTAGAACTTTCCATGTATGGTGAAAATCCATAGTGTGTACATTTATGTGCCTTGTGGAAAATATTGGTTGTCCATACCTATGTTTCTACTAGTTCTACATGTAATTTCAAGCATAGTACAATCACTATTTATTTATATATTTAGTTTTTTTGAACGACCAGAAAATATTCCTAAATTACTCCACAATAATAGTTTTAGCCTAGGAAAATGCAATTTTTTGGGAGTTTTTAAGATGTTATACTCGTCGTAAGTATAGATCAAAACTTGCATAAAATGATGGGACTGAACTTAAACTCTCATGTATTCCCTAGTTATAGCCGAAAATGGTACAGTAGATCCAGCCTAATTTTGAATCCGCTTCCCTTTTTCAACTGCATTGCACTGAGATACGGTCCGGACTCCCACAGGAGGCAGTAATGGAGAGTTTTATGCAATGGTGAAAGTATGACGGAATGGACAATGGATAAGTGTTTTATTACTTATAAAATTGAGTATTTATCCATCATTCAATCATCAACTGTACAATATACTAGGTGTAGTAGTATGGATATTACTGCCTTTTGAAAAATAAAAAAATAAATTCCTGTAACAAAAAAATTATGTGGATATTTGCAAAAACTAGTTGCTATAAATACAATTAAGCACCAATAGAGAATCAGATTCAGTTGCTAAATTTTTAATATCCAGGTCTGATGCTAATTTAAGACCTTCACGTACGTAAAGCCCACAATTTATGTTACTGACAATTGTTTACTAAAATTAATCCAAATATTCATGATCATTTTAAATTATTTCCAAGAAATGATTTCATCCTCAAAGATTTGGTTTTCTATCAGTTTTTTAAACTTACGATGAAGAAAGGAAACTGTAGATAAAGAATGGAAACTGTATACGCGTGCAAAAGACTATCAATTATTACTTGTACGATTTAATTAATATAGTAATTTCTTTTACGAAAAAAATTCATTTTATTTATTTGGATAGTATCTAATTAGATTTATAAATCATTGATAATGTATACAGTAATATTATAAAGTAAAATAATGATGTTATATTAAAATTTAATTGTTAGAATTAATTTCCTAATATAGACTTACATATTTAAACAACAATTATATTATAAGCTATCTAATTTCATATAGTCAAATAAGTGATCTACCATATGAGAATTTATGAATATTTTTAGGGTATGGACTTTATAATGTATAGAGACCTAATACTAATCAAATTCAGGATTGATGGGATTATCTTTGACCTAGTATATAAAGAACATTATGGATTATGGTACTCAAGTCATATCATACAATTTTGCTCTTCTCCTCTTCCACATTTTAGAGAGAGATCAATTGAGTATTCTAAATTGATTTAATTGTGGAAGACGCATACCCCAAGTGCTTTCATTGTCATGGATTCAGGTACGCTTTCGATTTACAATTAAAGTATTTTTGATAATTTACATAACGATTTTGGATTATTATTATTGAATCATATTATATTAAAATTCTAACATTAATAACTTACAATTTCATTTTAATAATATCCAAGTGTGATTAAATGGTGACATTCATGATTTTTTTCTCACCATAATAATAACTAGCCTGCAGTAAATGATATAATAAGGGATAGGAATTCTCTACATTGCCCTTTAGAATGGGAAGATCCAAATCAAATTACAAGAATGGACTAACATTGAACAATATATACTATCTGTGGCAATAAAAAATAAATACTAGTATGTATGATAACAATGAAAATAAGTACTTATATTCTAAGCATAAAGCTGATGAAGATTTAATTTTACAAACGATCTTCTACTTATGGATCTTTTCCTTCTCACTTAATTAATCAATGCGACTACGCCTTTTCACTAAATTTGTTTGAATTTTCATGATTCTTTGCATTCGAATTAAGAAAAAGGAAGAAAAGGTATATGTTTAAAAAAAATATTTAATAAAATAACAAAAACCACACCTCGTTGAAGTACAAATGCACCCTATTTACTACTTTCTAGTTTCATAATAATCCAACAAGAAGCAAATAAAGAATCTATTTTCTTTTATTAGAAAAAAAAAAGCACCCGACAAGAAGGCAAATAATGTTTTGAAAGAATAAATTGAAAATAAAATTGTTTAAGAAAATATAAACATATATAAATTAAACAAAAAGAAATACTATATATAGAGAGAGAGATTTGAATGGTAACTTGTAACAGTGATATTGAGGCCAGGAAAATAATCGTGAAGAAATTAGTGCACAAGATTTGGAAGTTCAATATCATTAACAATTTATCATATACTAATTAGCAGCTATTACTCTACGAAAATTAATTCAAATCAGCCAATATAATTCAGAAAATTTACCAATCCACTATGATGTTCATGATCTACAATAAAAAAAAAACTCCTATTCATCAAGATTCAACCAAAAAAATACATAAAGTTAAGATGATTGACTGTCATTTTTGGCCAAATTTTCAGCGATCTGTGCCAGTGACTGCAGATTGCACCTCACAATTGTATCAACAAATGCACACGTTTCTTCTTTTGTATTCCCCTGAGGTACATCCACCACATACGATTCCACCACCACCGTCCCATTACTTCCGCCTCCACTACGCGGCGGCGCTGCATGGAGGGTGGTGACCGACCGGTAGTTATGCAGGCGGTGATCGCCGCCCACCACGCTGAAACTCATCACGTGCTTCTCATCATCCAAGATTTCGAGCCTCTCCGTGCTGCACGCCGCCGGGAGGCCGGACACCACACGCACCTCCCGGAGGGTGCCCACGTCGCCGTCGCCGAGGATGGCGTGGCAGCTCTTGAGGAAGAGCTTGTACGCCTGCGGCTTGTCGAAGCGGCGAACCACGGACCACACAGCGTCCACGGGAGCGTCGATCGCCTGCACCGCCGAGGAGCAGCACTGGTTTGCCTCCACCTCGTGGGTGTGGTAGTGTAGCACATTTTCCGGCACCGAAATCCTGCCGGTAACAGGACAAACCCTGGTGGGCTTCGCCTGTTTCTGGTGCAAACCCAGCGCCGTCCCGGCGGAGCAGGCGGCAGAAGTGATGTGATTTATGGGGTTGATTCTGTGAAGCTGAAGAGAAGAAGGCATTCTTTTCTTGTCAAACTTTTCTCAGACTTTGGTATCAAGAAAAGATGAGAATGAATGGAGATGGGGATAAGATATATAAAATGCAGGCCGTGGATAGATAGATACACACATATATATGTATATATTGAGAGAGAAAGTGAGTAAGAATTCAAATCTTTGTCTAGTTGTAATAAAATTTCGATCTTTCCTGGGAGGAAAAGAACTTCATCATCTCAGGGCTTACGCAGGGGGGAAGTGCAAGTGGATTCGCAAGTTGCACAAACATATTTTGGACGCAGTCATAATTGAAACTGCCCCTGCGATTAGGCTGTAATTACGTGATCTGCCTGGCAATTCGTCATCCTAGTTTTTTGTTAACGTGAAATGACGAGGATACCCCCTCCCATGGTGAGTAAATGCCTGCCGACGGCCGTGCGGGGGGGCCTGATTCGGTGGGGTATGCGGCGCGTGGAGCGAGGAATGGGGGAGGCTCCTCTGAGATTCTGACAAGCAAGGCTAGCTTTTGAATTTCTTCTATTTTCTTCTTTTTTTTTTTTAGGTGGGATTCTTATTTTTATAATTAGGGTTGAGTATTTTATTATTGATAATCTGTCCAACAAATTTAATAAAAATTAATTATATATTTTTATATTATATAAAATAATAATATAATAAATTAATTATTATATAAAATATTTTAAAAATAATAAAAATAATTAATAAAAAAAATATCTAATAAAGTCTAAAATTCTTGGATTTATGGATGGGTTGATTATTGTTATCAATCACGATAATTATAATTATTAATTAATGATTGTGGTTATCTCAAATTTTGTTGGCAATCATAGTTGTTGATTAATGGGATTTATGTAAATTCTGTTATTAATGGTTGTGATTATCTTAAAATCTTAAGTCTCAAAAAATTTCTTAAAAATCTTAAAAATTATATGTTGTGTGTTATTCCACATTGAGTTAGATAATTAATGTTGCTTATCTTTGGGAGATTTTTTAATCACAAGTTTAGGTTAAACAAATCACTAGACATAAACTAAATTAATAAAGTGATACATTGAATTTTTGTACTTGTAACTGTTATTTGGTCTTAAAATCTATAGTGAAGTAGAAAGTGAAACCCCACATCTATTTTTATGGATGGTTGATCTACAAAAATATTTTCACTTTCTTTAATTTTCCTACTTCTTTAGTGACTATGTCAATTTTTTTAAAAAAACTCAAAAGCATATATAATCAATTAATATTTTTTTTCATCACTTAATTTAACTAAGAATTTTTTAAATTAATTAATTTAAAGGAATTTAATAAATCAATTCGTTTTAAATTAAAGAGGAAAAAAAATATCAGTGATTTAATTTCAATAAGCATTCTTGTCTTCCAAACTCTACTGAGGGAAAGGAGTATATAAACAATAATATTCATTACTTGGGTATTTCTCTTATATGAAAAAATAAATAAATGTCGAATACTCACTCCCCATTATGTTCCATTTCACTTGTTATGGAACTTTAGATAAATATTGAAAATATTAAAAGTTTTATGCACTTTTACTTTTATACATTTTAAACTAATGTGTATTACATAATTATTCCAAATAATATGGTACTTTGGTTAAAAAGATTATTTTAAAAAATAAAACTTTATTTTGAAACATCTAGAAAGAAAATATAGAAACAATAATTTTGGGATAGAGAATTAAATGCATCCCTAGAGTGTAGTACTTTTTTTTTGTATTAATTCCTCACAATCTGCCAATGAGATCTCCTCCAAAGGGTAAAATTTGAGCTTCATCCTATTCATCCATTTTTATTTTGATTTTTAAAATCATAAAATACTTTTCCTTTTTATTTTATGAAGTTAGAATCAATAAAATATATTGACTAGAAAACCCACCTTAATCATATGTTAATTAAATAAATAAAATTTTGCATCTTTGCACTTTGCGCCCTTAAATTGGAAATTTTGCATTTTGCACCTTCAAAAACATCTTAGTTTGATAATGTGCACCTTCACTCATAATTTCCTAGGGATAGCAATCGGCGGATTTTGGACATGTTTGGCAAACTCGAAATCCGCCCCACCAAAATAAATATAAACTCGAGACCTGCTCACTCTGCCCTGCCCTGAACCCTAACCCCAGTAGATCTAACTTTTATTAGATCTGTAAACTAGCTAATTCTAATACTTTAGTTATGTACTAAAACGAAAAATCAACTTATTTAGAGAACAAAAAAAAAATATAAACCTGAAATTTTTACATACCTTCAAATGAAATTGAAATTTTTTAAAGAACCAACAAGAAGTGAAAGAGTAAAGAACCAACAAGAGGTAGAACAAAAGATACCGATGCCGGTGTGCTCATGGCAGCAAGGACAACGGTGGCCAATGTGGAGTGAAAGGCAGAACAAAAGAAGGGTTCTCGCAACATTTTCTCTAGCATTGTGTGGTGGGTGCTAGTGCCATGGGAATCCTGGGCCAGGATGGCAGAGGATCGTGACCGACAGTGGAGTGGAGGTGAAGCTATAGTGAAAGGGACAAGAAGACAGAGAAATAAAAGTCTAGCGATCGAGAGACAAAATGAGTCAAATAATTAAAAAGTGAAAATCCTATTTTATTTATACATTTTATATATAGGGCGGGTTTGGGATAGGTCCTATTGGACCCATTACCCTTCTCAAACCCGACGAATTTGAAAAAAATAAACTCATTACTCGTTCTGTTACCTGCTTATTCCCTCTAAACCTATTCCAAACAGGATAGATTTATGGCGGCTCTGAATCCATTGTAATCCCTCTAATTTTCATTGAAAAATATTTTTTAACGTATCACTGCTTCTTTCCATCCACCCACCCACCCCACCCCTGTTAACGTTCTTTAGGCCATTTCCCACCTCTCCACTTGGTGTCAGATGGGCACTTATGGTAATTAACGATTATTATAGATAATAATAGAATGAGTTTAAATTTGAACTTATCTCCATCACATTTAAAATAAATTTTTATTATTGTAAATGAATTGATCATCCTCTTCAACTCTATAATTTTTTTAAATTAATATAAATTTTATATATATAATTATTAATTTTAAAATTTATCCCATCTAAAAAATTAAAATTATCTTTTCATTTACTATTTTTATAAAATTATAAATCTCACCCTCCTATATCCATTTTTTGACTATGTCCCGTCAAAAAAAGTTTTCTCTTGAAAATTTCCAAGGAAACATGAATGAGAGTGTACATTGCAAAACTATGCCAAAATTTCAACTTAAGGTTGCAAGGTTCAAATGAAGTTATTCAGAGAGTGGAAAATGCCAATTACACACAGTAATTCATTTGTTCTCTTCATTTTTGCTCACATTTTTCTTATGTTTACTACTTTCCAAGTTGTTCAGAGGGAATGTATAGTTAATGAGGTCTTGTCCAAGATTGAAATTCAACAATTTACAAATATGAAGTATTGAGTTCAAGTCCTATTAAATATTTATTAATGTGAATACTGAATATGTTGGGAATATTGTGGGATTTGTGTTTAAATCATTTAAATCAATTAAATCATAACATGTTAAATGTAAAATTGACAATATCAATATAAGTTATAAAATAATATCTCAAAACTATATAAAAATTAGAAAAAAAAAGTTTGACCAACGGAGAATCACGACAATTTTTACTATTCTAAAAGCATAATTATATCTACATACAAGTTGTGACAACGGATCACGATTTCAGAATAAAATTTTATTTGCTTGTCGTAATATCTCAATCTATATACATGACCACAAAAACACTAGGAACCAATCCTTAATGTGCCAAATAGAGTGTCTCAAGTAATTAGAATCAACAATAGAAAAGTATAAAATTAAAGAGCACCTTCAATTTCAATAGTAATATCAGCCTCAATAGCTTCCAAATTTTAAATTTCATATCATGCATATTTGTACAAGTGTAGTGTAAATCAGTAACACATGTTCTTGTAAAAAATACATATGGCAAAGATCTTATACCATATTTGCTATAAAAAAAATAATAATAATAAGATGCTATAATTACTATATTTCCTCTTGAACCAAGGAAAATCCTCACCTTTACCCAGCAAGAAATCTCATTAGTTGACAAGGAAAGAAAAACAAATCAAGTTATTTGATACTCGATTCGAAATTATTTGTTAAAAGTTCGTTTGAATTCGATTCATTAGTTTAAATTAAATATATTATTTTATTTGATAAAATTTTAAACTCGGATCGAACTCGACTTGTTTAGTAAAAAATAAAAAATATATATAAAAAAATTAAATTAATTGAACTCGATTCGTATTCAACTCAATTAAAGGTTGTTCAATTTCAAATCGATTAAATATCAAATCAAGTTCAAACGAAAATTTAAAGTTCGATAAAAAATCAAACAAGCTTTAATTATAATATATTCGGCTCGACTTAATTCATTTACACGTTATAAGAGAGCTTTAAGCTATATTTCTGAATTTTTTAACAGTCAAATATTTACTCCTAACGCCAAATCCAGTACAAATAGTTGAGACAAATGTAAAATGGGATTTGATTCATTTATTTTTAAATGATCTCTTCCAAACCAGTTAGCAAATTACAATATATGAACTTTTGGAAATCACACTTTAGATTCAAGAGAGAAGAATAAAATTGTGGATTTCGTACCATGTTGTTTTTCTAGCATTTTCAGTTCATTATAACAGGAGGGCATCTCTTTATTTCATAGCATGATATTCAAAATTAATATGTGAAGAAATTCATACCATGTTTTCACAAACGTATAAACGTTGATATCCTCGTAGCTAGCTTTGTTTTGACTTTAACATAGTTCTCGAATGTTTTCCATGTAAGAACAGGTATAACTGCTTAAATGCAAATCACATATTATTGTGACTATTGTGTGATTTGTATTTAAATAATATAAATCAATCATATCATTTAAAACATGTTAAGTTGTAAAATTGATGTATCAATATAAATCATGAAACAATATTCCAAAAGTACATAAAAAAATAGGAAATAGAAACTTTATTATATAAATTATAAAATAAATCAAACTAAATAGGCACAATAATTATACAATTAAAATACATAATAACATGATTATTTATTGGAAATTAAGTATAAAGGAGTATTAATCTTTATTCGGAATTAATGGAAAACTTCATGCTAAATTTGTGAGTTATTAAATGTTTACAAAATAAACAATAAAATTAAAATATTAACATCATTATATATAATATGATAGTTCTACGACTCCACTTAAATACACAGTATTCAAGTTGGTTGCATCTTATATACCAGAATATTAAATCTTTTACATAAGACAGACACGCACGCACATATTTGATTGGAAATATACAAAAGGAGAAACAACGTCCTTATCCATGAAATTATCAATTGGGGATATATATATATATATGTTAAGTAGGCTCTCTAGCATAATTAAGATGTCGAAATACAGAGTGTCTCAATCATTAATAACTAGAAAGAATTGCTCGGGTCATTTTTTTTAATATTAAAGCAATAACTTATATAGTGTTTTGCTAAGAATTCCTAAAACTATCATCCAATAATTTTTTTGACAGGATCCACTTTTCGGTAATTTAGACATTCTTAGTAATATAAGTTGTCGAACGATTTTTTTTTTTTTTTCTTTTTACTTAAGAACATGTGATTTAGTTATGCGACAAGGGTTTTTTTTTTTTTTTTGTTCTTTTCTTTCCTTTCTTTCTCTAAATTAAATGCTTGTTTCTATACATGGAACACAATTGTAGGTTTATTTATTTCGTCAAAAAGATAATTACAAATGGCTATTTCAGTAATCCCAATAATCAACTATTTTATTTTTTTATACTTTAAACCTATGATCCTTTTATTAATAAAAAAATCAAATTTTATCCATCTTAATCTGTGGGCTAGTCGTTGTTTTGCTACCAATTTATTTTTTTTACTTTTTCGTACATCTTTTTTAACTCCAATTTGGCAATTTCCATGACCCCTTTCTTTTTTGTCCATTCCCACCAACTTTGATCAACTTGATCCTTTTTTATAAGTTGAAACCCACGCTTTACAAGCTGGTTTTGTCTAAAGAAGACCTATCAACTTGATAGTCTCCTTAATATCAAACCCTAGGGCTCCTTTGACCTCAAACCACCTAATTTTATTCAACAACTTGGCAATAAATATCAAATGGTACCTTGCCTAAACAAGAAAAACTAGATACATATACCACAATGAATATGGCAACTCTTGGAAAAAAAAAAAAAAAAACAGATTATCTCATATACGAATAATGTGGATTTTCATGCAACATGATTTTAGAACATGTTTATTGGGTATAACAAAGAATATAATGTACTTCTTACATTGTACACTGTACTGTACTGTCGATATTTATGTATGAATAACATTCTTTTATTATAGTACGTGTTTGATTTATTCTTTGCAGCATAGTATATGTATGAAAGAGATAGAGGCAAGAACATACTATGATTAAACGCATATGAAAATGTCAGCTTGAATTAGCACCAAGTTTAGGCCTAAAAATGGCTTAAGGCAAATTACCAAAGAAATTTAAAGCCAAAGTATCTATTCTGTGGTTTCTTCAATCTTCTGCATTTGCAATCTTTGAAGACATACATAATTATAATATAAAACCTTCATTGTGATACTCTTTCTACCATATAAAGAAAAGAATGACTTAAATTATAGGAAAATATAAGGTAAAATAATAGACCACAAAAATGTACATGAAAACAGATAATATAAATTGAATTAATATATTATTGCTCAGGTCAAGAGTTGAAGTTTCTGATTATTTTTTTCATTTTGGATTTACGATTTAG
Organism: Paulownia fortunei; assembly: GCA_019321725.1. Classification (NCBI taxonomy): domain Eukaryota; kingdom Viridiplantae; phylum Streptophyta; class Magnoliopsida; order Lamiales; family Paulowniaceae; genus Paulownia; species Paulownia fortunei. The sequence goes on along the minus strand of CM033114.1, from coordinate 5,622,049 downwards.
TAAAAGTGAAAATAATAAGAAAAATCAATCGAAATATATTTGACGCATTTTTTTATCTAACAAGATAAGCTTTTTTAGTAGTTTATAATATTTTTAAATGTTTACCGAATATTATGAATAATGAAAACGAAATAAATGTATGTCTTGACAAATACATGCCTTAATTATATTCATAGAACTTTTTCCAATGCATTTTTCTTAAAAACCAACAAATGCAACTATTTTTTTTTTTTTTTTTGAGGTTTTCGTAACTCAATCCTAAGATCCAAACACTGTGACTCGTTTCCCTACCCTAAAAGGACTTAATTCAAGCCTAATAATTGAACAACAAGATATATCTATTTTATAAACAATTACATTAAACAAAGATAATTAGAAGCATACAATAAATAAAACAGTAGAATAGATTGTACAGATAATTATCAATATAAAAGGCAGAAGTTTATCTCCATTCACTTACAAAAATGCATAAGAAAATTATAAAAATAAGAAGGGAAAAGTACATAGAAAAAAGCTAACATAGGGTCCAATGGAGAAGTTAGAAGGAGGAGTTATATAATTGTACTAGTTTTTTAATCAAAGTATGTCCATTTGTCAACTTGTAGGGGTTATAAAACTGGACTTTTTCCAGAAGAGGCAGCCCTAGGGTTGATTCCTTTATCACCAGTTGTAGTATCCTAATTTTGTTTTCACTTGGGGACAAAAATCCCCCAATTTTTATTTTTTTTTATACTTGGGATGACATTTTGCTAAGTACCAAAGCCTAATTAGATTATTTCTAAACCCATTCTTCTACATTGTATGTAGTACAAGAAACATCCTCATTCATGCATATATAAGTCATTTATTAACTTAGAAAAGAAAGGGATAAACAAAACCTTTTAATTTAGTATGTAGCCAAGGAAACAAGTAGTTTATCTGCTAGCAAGTTTGACTCATCAAAAGCCAACATGCAATTATATAAATATCCAAAAGATGGAGCCTTTGAGTCAATTAAATGGATTTAATTGCGCAACAGGGGTGGTGGGGGTTGCGGGGGGGGGGGGGGGTTAATGGCCACCATGCTCATGATCAAGTGACAAGTTGGCATGTTTTTGTTTCAACTTGCCCATTTGATATGGGTGTTAGGTTTTATGAAGATTGCAAAAGAAAGTTGCTTTATTTTTTTTTATTTTTTTTGTCAATTTCTACAAAATTTACTTATTGTTGAAAATCGGGTATGGAATGCCTATGAGGGCTAACGTGATCCAAAAACTTAATGCATATATATTGGAGATAGTGGTTATGATTTGAATTTAAATGCACAAAAGAAACCATTCTATAAAGTTTCCTCAACAGCACAAGTCAAAAGTAATCTACACATTTTTTAAAATGATGTTTTCCATGCAAAAATGAATGTGAAATTGTCACACAATTTCACAAGGAATTTCACTCATATTTGTGGAACATTTGGATTGTGAATTAAACTCCATTCATTGTAATTGAGTTTATACACATAAGTAAACCCCAAAATATGTGAAAGATATTTGAATTTCAATCAAGGCAAAAGTCATATTTTTGAAAGTGTTTTTTTATCATACATTATTTGTAATTTGATTTCAACTATGTCACGAATTATATAGTTAAATGTGTATGTCGTAAAATGTGAGGTAGGATGAGTGGTATACAGCAACAAAGACTAAGTATAATGTGCGAAGATATTTATGAACAGTAAGATGCTGGATGAGAATACACTTATGAAGTAGATTTCAGGCCGTTATGTGGCTTTTGATTATTTTGGTGAGTTTGTCATATTTTGGGATAATTTCTCTTTTAAAATCAGGGTGAATAATTCACTACGAGAATAATCTTAATTTAGCCCTCAAAAATTACAAATTCATATATTTATACCTAAAATATTAGATCATAATTATAAGAACCACATATATACTCAAAATTACAAATATTTTAAAGCGTTTCTTGACTTCTCAGTATTTTGAAAGTGAAACTTAGCATGAATACCAATATATACACACTTTTAGACTTTTGAAAACAGAATTCTTGTTGATCAGGTCATTTTTCAAAAGTTGAAATTTCTTATGAATTTTCAGGTGTGAAAAATAAAAATGAGAAAAATAAAAATTAAAAAACTATAATAATAAGAATAATAAGAATTCCTTGCTTGTTATAGGTTGGTGAAAGCTTATGATTTTGGACCAAAGAAATTGTTAAAAGATCTATCCATGTAATAATGTGATGGTGATGTCCAGCATGGATTAAAAGATCTACTTGCTACTTATTAAAAATAAAATTTATAGTAGTGTAAGATAAAGTGAGCCTTCACTTGGACAAAATTATTGCAATAATTGATTAAAAATCTTAAGAGATTGACAAGATGTTATGCCCAGTTAACAGAAATGCGCAAGATACCCCAAAATACTTTTCAACTTAATTAAAATAATGAAGAAAAAAAAAGTTTTACGCCCCCGCCACACAGTTTTATGTTTAATGAAAAATATTCATACTCTAAAGTTGAATCACAAAATATGCATATAATCTCAATCATACTCGACCGATAATCATAATCTTTGACGAGAAAATGTCAAAAAAATAAATATATTTCTTTACTATATTATAAAGATTTTGGACTTATTATATTTCAGTGCAATATATCTTGGAAAACACAGTCAAAGTCAGGAACACATGCCTAAAGGAAATGCTGCAAGCCAATACCCTTCTGGAATTGAGGTATGTTAAGTGGCCCATGCATCAAGTTGCTTATTGAAGATAAAATCAACTAAAACTGGTTTTCTTGACAATCTATATAATTATGTATACTATATATATATATATATATATATATGGAGTTCTCCAAATATTTGGATCATGTCTGCATCACAATAACTCATTTGAGCATCGAGACTTGTTTCACCAAAAATCATGCGACACTCAACTAAGGATCAGAACAAAAACAGGTAATCACAAAAAACATAATATTATAAAATGTCAAATAAAAATGACATATCTTACAAATGACATGAAGATGGTATTTATAAATGTTTATTATGGAAATTAATCTTATTAACCCTTTTCGTAATTTGGGTGGAGAGGGCCTATTTATCTTATTAAACTAAAATTTAATATTTTTGAATTTAATCAAATTATGTACATCAATATATAACACTGAATAAAACAATTTTTTTATCAATATGTGAACATGCATGCACTCTTGGATGTGATTTGTTTGAGGAAATATCAGATGATGTAATATGCTTGTTTGCCAGCTTCCACTTAAGTCGAAATTTCTGTTCTTACAATCATATGTGTGTGGATCATAGATCAGTTTCCCTCTATGTCTTGCACTGATGCTTTGAATCTGCATATTTTTAGTCTAATCAGCCACTTATGGACTGAAAAAAAGAAGAAAAAGAAAAAGAAAAAAAAAGTTTTCCTAATAGTAGTTTTTATTTTATGAGATTTTTAGTTTTTGGACATATCATTCGTGTTTTGCAGATTGTTATGTCACACATCACGATGCGACAAAACAAAGAAATTTATAGTTGGACTGAGTATGAGCCAACTTATTAATTAAATAAAAATTTTAATCAATCGTACAATAAATATAAATATATTTATTTATTTAATAAACACTTGAATACATGCATACATTACCAACATTAATGATAATGCTCGCTTCCACGATTTATTATTCTAAGATACGTGAATTTGTGATTAAGATAATAATTCACTTTTATTCTAATTTCTCATTAATATGCTATATTCGACAATAGAACCAAAAAAAAATAAAAATAAAAAAAAGGAATAACTTTCACGACTATGAGATTTTGTTTCTGCATTAAGCTTTTCCTTATATCATCCAATGTTAGATGAGATCCAACCAAGAAACCTCATTCCTGAACTTTGCTACGTATATGTGGGATTCTTGAAGTGCCACTTTCAGAATCATAGAAGCCCCAAAGAGAAACAGGAATTTATTACCTTTTTTATTTATTAACGACTATTTATAATAATTAAGAATAAAATAAATTTATTAGATAAAAATTATTTTTATATATTATAAACTAAGTACAAAAATTCAACTATATCATTTTATAGCAGGTCTAGTTTAAATCAATTGATTTATATTATTAAGTGCAAAAAGTTTCTAAAATTTAATATTTTCCTAAAAATTTTGAAAAAGTGGGGTAAATTGAAAACAACTTTTGGAATAACTAGTAAAAAAATCCAACTATTATATCCAAAAAACCCATCAAAATACTTTTTAATCCAAAAAACTCATTCCATCAATTTTTCATTTCAAAAATCCCAACAGTTCAGTTTTTGACTAAATTGGCCTTGACTTCTTACTTAATAGAAAATTTATCTCTGGGTTGTTCAAATTGATTTTTATTGACGATGATTTTGATTTTTAATACATAAAATATTGGAGAAAAATATTTTTTTGAATTTTATAATATATAAGTTATAGTAGAGACAATTTTTAAAATTTTTAAAATTGAATGAACTAAACAAAAAGTTAAAATTTCAAAGTTCATAAATTAAGTTTTGTTAAAAATATTCTACAGATAAATAAATATAATTAAAAGAAAACTAATTTTAAAATTGAATATCAGAGAATAAAAAATTTCTTTATGTAAGAAGTTCAAGGTAAGTAGAATAAAAGTTAATGGTTGGGTTTTTTAGAATAAAAAATATGTGAAATGGATTTTTTGGACTGAAAAAGAATTTCGTGGGATTTTTGGATATAAGATTTCATTTTAAAGGGTTTTTAACAATTTTCTCTTATATATTTTTTAGTTGGAGGGACAGAGTGTTTATTTTCATAGTTGACAGGGCAAAGTGCCATCAGACATAAAGTAGAGGGGGCAAAGTGAAATACACCATTAAAAAATAAGCCGAAAATCGAGTTGTTTAAACACTAGGTTAGAGCAATAATTTCCATACTTAAACCAACTGAATCATCCAGACCAAAAAAATTTAGGCAATTAAGGATATATCCCTCGTACCTCCTAAGCAATTTCAAAAGCAACTAATTACCAATCAATGTGGGATAATCTACTCAGTACATTGTCCCTATAGAAAAAAAAAAGGAAAAAAAAAAGTGACATAATTTATTATTTTTATTATTGTTAAATTAATACAGTGAACTTTGATAGCTAATGTTGGAACCCTGTACCTTGAATCTTGATTTGTGATATAAGAGTTCTGTACTGATTTCATATCAAGTGAATTCTCATATGGTTGTAGTTCAGACAACTGAACAAGCCCATAATAGCTTTCCTTATCATAATTTGCTGAACAGAACAAAGCATTATTGATGAAGAGATACCATTAAGCAGGTCGAAAGTGTAACCATGAATATCATCAACATGCAACCAATAACACACACATGAAATAACAGAGGAGAAAGCATATATATTCACTAGAGAACAACTCTCTGTAATATGAAGGAATAGCCATCTATGGAAGACACATTTGTACTAAAGAAAGATGTGAGCAACATTTATTGCAGAATGACAATGTCTTCAATCAAATTTCGATTTTGGGTTTTATTTTTTTATCTTTCTCTTCATTGGGGAAGTTGGGTGAAGTTCAGAAATTTCTTCAAGAAAACAGGATACATTAGGGACAGACATTTACATTCAACTATCCAACAGTCAAATGGAATTTCACTAATGTCACATTTTCTTCAGCATACCTTTTCCTCTGATCACATTTGAAGCCTTCTCATTCTTCATGATCCGATGGAAAAGTGCAGCTCGGTCTTCTTCCACTATCTCCCTAAGTAGTTCGTCTTCAATTTTTGGCGCTTGCCAACGAGAAGGGTCCTCAACATGCTCATCACTGAATATCATATCCGAAACCCACTCCTTCCAAGTAGTTCTGCTGTGCTTTTCTTCTTCTAGTGTGCCAGTGGCCAGCAGCTGATACACATAAACAACTTTGTTCTGACCAGGCCGGAATGCTCGTGCAATGGCTTGCTTGCTCTTTGAAGGATTCCACTCTGAGTCCAGCAAAATTACCCGCGATGCAGCAGTCAGGCTAATGCCTTCAGCGCAAGCTGTAATTGAGGCCAGCATAACCTTTGATGGTCCCCCTGGCTCCTCAAACTTATCCATTACCCGTCCTCTTTCAAAGAGCTCAATGTCTCCTTGAAGCACCAGCACTTCTCGACCCTTACGCCACCCATAGAACCTCTCGAATATCTGTAGGAACAGATTGATTGGAGCGATGTTGTGGCAAAATATCAGCAGCTTTTCATTTCTGAGCAGACATCGTGGCACGAGGTTCATAACGAATCTGACCTTTGAACCTGACTTCATGTCAAACTTGAATTGCTCAAGATCCTCCAATTCCTCTGGACTAAAGTACTGACCAGAGCATGCTGTTGTTCTGATCAACCAAGGATGGATTGCCCCCAGTGTAATTAATAACTCCAACTCCAGTGGAAATCCCTTGTACACAGGCCTTTGATTCTGAAGTTTTAGCAAAATTTCTTGTTGAAGACTGGTTGACTTCATCATTAATGTATAGCATTGTAAACCAGGGAGTTTGTCAGAGCTTCCTCCCTCGTACACATCTATGAACTTACTAGTCAGCTTCTTCAGTGTTTTTAGAGCTTGTGCTCTTTCTCCCCCCTTGTTTGAGTCGATCTTCTTTGAAATTTTATCAATCAAAAGCTTTCGTCCACGATTCTCCAGTGAAAACTGCGTTTGTCTCTCTTTGTTTCTCTTCTCGTACTTGGGATCGAGCTCCTTCAAAACCTCATTGACGAAGCTTGGCCTTGCTAAGCAAAGGGTGTTGAAATATTCACCAAAATTATTCTGAAACAATGTACCAGAAAGCAAAACTCTAAGCCTTGTATTAACCTTCATCAAAGCTTTTCTAAGTCTTGATTTTGTACTCCTTGGGTTGTGCCCTTCATCGAGTATCAAAATTCCTGGACACTGCTTCAGTAATTGGGCCATATATTTCCTGTGAGCGTAATGTGAATCTTCCCGTGTTAAAGTTAGGAAAGAGGTGTAACCCATGAGCAAGATGCTAGGATGTGAAAGCCACCTCTGCATCTTTTCTAGGCAGTCGAGAACATGCATAACGTCTTGGTTGCGGGGGAGACCTGGAGCTAACTTCATTCTCTGCTTCAAGACTTCGCCTTTGTACGTTTGACCACCATGGATTTGATAAACTGGAATCGGTACTCTCCACTTGATTATTTCTTTGTACCACGTATACAGTGTTGTTTTTGGAGCAAGGACTAGTGGCCTTGATCCAGGAAACAGCTTCAGGTAGCTTACAAGAAATGCGATGATGAGCAAAGTCTTCCCAGCTCCAGGAGTGTGAGAAATGACACAACCACCTCTTCTCTTTTTCTTTTTCTCCATTCGGGATGGTATCAAAGAACCAGCAATATTTCGCCAAAGAAATTCGAAAGCTCTCTTCTGGTGGCTCCTTAATTTATCTTTGAGATCAGGTATCAAGGCCCACACCTTGTTTTCCCCTTCTCCTATGGTTGAAGGAGTACTTGAGGGAGCAGGAATGCAAAATTGCTCAAGGTTTCGATCTTCGCTATTTTTATGCTCTGTATCATCTTCAGTTTTTTGCTCCTTATTTGGAGTCCAGTGTGCGGATGCAGTCTACAGAAGCAAAAAGAATAATAAAGATAATTCATTTGCATGAAGATGAAAAATGTCAACCACATGAAAATGCCATAAGAAAAATGAGTTTAGCTTTGAGCCCCCGGCCAGCTGAAGGTAAAGGAACAGTCACATTACATAGCCCAAGAAAACTGAAATACATTTTACATTTGGCTTTTACTTTTCTGTGAAGCTGCTTTTTCAGGCCGAGTTTAACTCTAAATTTGTAATGGATGGCAAATCTACCTATGTATTTCAAGTTGTGTAGAGATAATAAAAAATATCTGAAGGCCTGACTTCATACAGTTATAATAAGCAGCCGTAAAGATTGAAATCATTAAACGCAAAACAACTTACAAATGGCGGCAGGATATCCTTTATTTCAGTCTCCACAAATCCGCATAATCGGCAAACAGTTCCAACTTGTTCATTGAGTCTGTAATCATGTTCACACTTGTTCTCCTCATTTTCACTTGACTTTTGCACTTCAGCTGTAGGTTGTACATGAGAATCCTGTGAAATTTTCCAAAGACAGGCAGTAAACAATGAAAACATTGAAACAGTACAAAATTTCGTCCATATACAAAAAGCAACGTGCTGATAATTAAGCTTGAGAGTTTTACATAAAATTCATCCATAACCAGCTAAAAGAAATCAGTTTCAGTGAAATATCACATTACTCATTACTCATTATCATATATTGATCAAGATTGTGAAATTGTACCTCGTTATCATCAGGTACCAAGATGCCAGAGCAAGTTCCATTTCCTTCCATAGCATATCAATTTCTGATATTTCTTCCTCATTGTTCACTGAGGGTTTCTCATCTGGTTCTTTTTTATTGGAGAATTTTGTCGACTGGAATTCTTTCCACTGATCAAGCACAGGAGGCTGTATCGGTTCGTTTTTAAGAGTGGCATCTATGTTGTTCATACATCTTCTGATCAATTCCCTGCATAGTTGTGCAGTTACAGAGCCCTTCCTGAAACTTCTCACATCATAGATGCTCTCTCTCACATAAAAGCAATCCCTCTTTAAACTAGCAGAATGGCTACTTCTCCTATGGTATTTCCTACGTGAGCCTTTCGGAGCCCCTCTACTTCCACTTTCCTCCTCCATGAAGTTAAAATCCAATGTTTTCTTCTTATGCGAGGATGGGGATCCGTTCATATAAAAATATTTGGAAACCATTTCTCCGATATCTTTTGAATTATCTTCAGGAAATTTAACATTCAGAAAACTTTTATCAAGGAAAACTGAATCATTTTCAGCAGAAGTATGCGCAGGAACAATAGCAAGTTCATTTTGTTGAGCTCCTTTATCCACAGTACCTGATTGTTTTCGTGGATGTTTAGACACACCTGATTTGTTATTGCTTTTATGTTTAGCCACAGCTGATTCCATATTGCTTCTATATGTTAGAGAATTGCCATTGAACTTTCTTGCATAAGATCTAATCCAGTTGTCAGAACCACCAAATTGCTGATATTCATTATCAGCCTGAACTGATAGTGCCAATGGCATCTCATCATACTCGTCATCATCTGATGAAATTTCATCATACTCCATTCTATATGTCTTGCTTTCTCCTAACCGAGTCACTTCAATCTCATAATCTGGAAGATTATCACAACCCAAATAACGTTCAGGTTGTACATTCCGACGTTTTGACCTCCGCAACTCTATGAGATCATTTGAAGGCAAGAATCCAACTTCACGTCCATCAGACCCTTCCTCAAGGGTAGCTAGAACAAATTGTACAATGACAGGGGTCAAAACTTCATTTTCAACCTTGAAATTCACAGTATAAGTATGATTCTGTAGATCTGCTTGACATATATCAGGGTTATATTCTGAAACTTCATAAACAATATGGTTCTTTATCGATCTTACATCAAAGGCAGTTTGCTTCAGAACAGATGCAACAACGAGCCATGTAAGATCAGCAGAGAATCTCCCACTAAACAATTTAAACTTTTGCACTGAAGAACAGTCTTCAGAGAAGCTCCAACGGTAATATTGAGTGTCACGTGGTTTCTGTTCAAGCTTTTGAAGAACAGAAATTTGATCAATTTTTACCATGCTCGTCTCTTTACTAAGTTTTTTGTTTGCCAAAATAAGATCAGGGCCTTGCTCAATGTAGAAACTGACATAGAACTGGCAATCACATGCAGCATCATGAGGTTTTCTCTCAATAGATCTTATTTTTGCATCAATCCAGACCTACATCACAATGAGACCAGTGAATGAGCTAAAGCAAAGGGAACTTCATTCTTGAGAAAATTCCCTAAAGCAATACAATTAATATTGCAAGAAAATGTTACGATTTACCAATTAATGTTCCTATCAAAAGCCATGTCCTCAAACAATTAATATATGGTGCTTTACATGCTTCTCGAAAACATATTTGTTGGGATTGGAGGGAGCCCAAGCAAGTAATGCCTTCATTAGGAAGAAATGTGCCTCAACTAACTGGCTTAACCACCCATCCCTTTGGCACCAGTAGGTTCTGTTGCTGAAACAAAAGGTCCATCTATGTGAATACAGTGGCTCTAGGTGAGGGTTGTGTGGGAGGGAAGAAAGGTGGAAAAAAAGCAAAAAATATAGACAAGGATAATCCTAGAATCCATAGGAAAAACCCAACAGCTACAGTATTAATTGATCAATATTAAATAATCCACATATAGGAAGAACAACTCTACCATATAATTTGAATGACGAATGCAGGACAACATGCTGTGTGGCAGATTTTAGATATAGATGTTCGGATACTTCAAATTATGTCAAAGTAGAGAGAAATGTAACTCTAAAATAAGTTAACGGCATTTCAATCCAATACTGCATGAATAATAAAAGCAGGCTAACTATACAGAACCAAAATACATTAACGTCCAATCAACAAACATTGGACTTACAGGCGCAGCATTTCTCTTGTCATCTGTATTTTCAGAGTTGTGAGATGTAGAGAGCAAACAGACATCAACTCCTGGCCTTAAAAAGGATGTGCAGTCAGACCCTGTAGCTTTTCTTGACCTTATACGAAGATGTGACATGGGAATGTCCTCCTCAATGACCTCTCCATTATCAACAATATGAGCTGAAATAGCTCCACCACCAATTGTTAAGCGCTCCACAGGTTGCCATGAGCCACACCAAAAAGCCTCAAAAGCTATGAATTGCCAAAAGAATGACGCAAAAGGTAGAAGTCAACAGAAAATTTTAAATATTTAATTAAGATTTGAGGAAAAGTAGGTCAAGAACTCAAGACATTCCTTTCTAATCTCATTAGCAGATGGAAAATTTTCGTTTCAAACCATATGCTGTCTTGAAATAGTCTCACAAAACAAGTATAGTCTCCAAACATGATAGAAATGAATGGAGCAGATTTAGTTTCAGAAAAAGAGGCCCCTCAAGGAATGGTTAGCATTTAGCATGTAAGGAATGAATTAGATCAGACGTTTTATTAGCCTGATAATGAAAGCAACAATGAGAAATCAAGTTCAATACACACCATTGTGTTGGTTGTTTTATTCCTTGCCAACTGTTATTTTTTCTGACTATTATTCTATTTAAGTTATTGTCTGCAAAAATATCTTTCACTTGTCTCATGCAACAAAATTATCGGAAAAAAAAAAGTATAAATATCATGTACTTGAAGCATGAAAGGGACATATGCAAGATAAATTGATTTGATAAGCAAATATTTAATATGAAAATTGAAGATAGGATGAATTAAACGGAAAATAAACCAGGCCTCGTACTTACGATGTGGATCAAATGGATGGTTGTTTTGATGTATTTGCCTCCTCTTCATGAGTCCTTAGTATGCAGGATTAATCTTTTCAACGACAAAAATAAATTAGCGCCGTGCACCTGCACTTATTGCCAATAGATGCAATACAATTAGCACCTGAAGTGCTGCAAACATGCAATAACCTCATTACATGCCTGCTAGCTATATCACATCTTAACAGTACAATATTACCAATTAGACTGATCCCTCCCACAAGAATTTGAGCATTGAGTTTTTACTGTTCATATAATTTGTTCCCAACTCTGTTATGTAAAGATGGTGTGAGTGACACAGATAACAAGTGAGATATTAAGACAGACTTAACATATTCCACTTTTTTTGGCTGTAGACTGGAAAAGAATTTGTCAAAGCTTTTGACATTTTGAAGACATAAATTCAGCTAGTTTGGGGAATTATACTTACTTTACAGAAAAAAGGCATTGCTTTTATGTACTGAATGACAGGTAAGAACTGCTTCATTGCAGAAAAAACATTTTCAAAACTATGTTTAGCATAAAATCCAAAAAAGAAAACCCCATCCAAAATTGCTGTTGTCATAAACTTTTTAAGTATGCAAGAATTCATTTTCTAAGATTCTTAAGGTAAAAATGTTATATACTTCAGCAGAAAATATTTTCATTTAATGAGGATAAAATATACATAAACTACCTATATAGAGTGTCTCTATGTTCTTCTCCTTAATTTGTTCTGATTTCTGAACCAAAAATGTGGATCTTTAAGTAGACAAAATCCCATGCATGAAGTGGGAACACACACATTGACAAACAATTACCACAAAACACTCCAAAAGAGGGGGAAGCACAGAAAAAATCACTTAAAAGCAGAGCTGAAATTCACCAAATTCAGAAAGAATATCAGTCTTGATTATTGAGCTCAATCCCAGAATCATCATGATCAACACGAGCCCGCTGCAAAAATCAAGATTACAGTGATCATCAAAGCAGTTGCCGTTAAACTCTGATCAGAAATCAAAACATAGCAAAATCAAGAATCATGAAAAGGGAATGCAGGGCCATTCGGACTGTAACTGGTAAGTCAAACTCCGGCAAGAAAATTGACCATTCCGGCCAGCTAGAAGCAGCTGGAAAGTTTTTGCTATGGGAAAAAGCCTTTAATGGGCCTCATTAAAACTGAACTATATTCACAGAAGTAATAAATAGCAAATGCGGGGGGGCAGAGGGCAGTGTAAATGAGTGTGGTGGGCAGTGTAAAATCCAGCACCAGAAAGAGAAAAAGACAGTGAAATTCTTGGAGTTTGTGCAAAGTGTCTGCCTTTTCTGCATGGAACCGGAAAAAGAGGCAGCGGGGTTAAAGGGCAAAAGGTCGTTGGGTATCACGCGGGGAGTCAAACGGGAAAAGGTGGGGTTGGTTGAGGGTGTTTTGGGGAATTCATGAAATGGAGGGGTGAGATTGTGAGATTCGATGGATGGGACGGTGGAGTTTTTGTTCTGGTGGGTCTTATGAGTGTGTGAAAAAGAGCACCAAAAGATGCCCTCAAATTGAGAGGGTCAGGTTTTTCTTGACGTTTTTGGTGAGATAAAGAATCTATTGGGAAATTTTTTTCAGATTTTAGGATTTTGAGATATGATATTAAATATGTGAATGATGAATAAATAATTTATATATATATATATAATATTTATTTATTATTTAAATACTTAATAAATAAAATATCAAGTTATTTTATTTTACGATACATCTAAGCACCAAGTGAATATTGTATTGAGTCGTTTACTTCTCTAGTTTGATACCTCAAATTCTTTATCATGCATTAATTGTCAACCATCAAAGCACTCAATGAACATTATATCAAGCCGTTTGTTTTTTTAATTAAGATGATAAATAATTAATAAAAAATATAATAAAATATAAAAGTGATATCAAAAACATATCATATGTATTTCATATAATTGAATAATGTGATTATAATATATTACAAAAATACTCTTTATCATTATTTTTTCTTTTTTCTTTTTTTCTTCTTTCCCCTCTTTTAATCTCATTAGGATAACTCATCACACATATTTCATTGAAAAACTTATAGTAAAAAAATTAAAAATTATCATGAGCGTGACTTTAATATTAAATTCTCATCTCACTAATTAAAAATAAATTTAGAAAGAATATATTAATATACCAATAAATTTATGAAGTAAACGACCTCCAGCATGGATGCTAACGGATTACCTGTCAATTAATTAAGGCTGTCCTTGCAAATAGTGTAATAACGGCTCGCCAAATGTATGTTTGTTCACCAGCTGGGCTTTTAGTTGGACTTTATTATTACTGGATTGAACCTGTATAGTGAAGCCAAAGAGACCAAGATTAAGCCCGTCAATATTGGACCTGTATAAGTGACATAGCCCAAAGCTAAGCCCCTCAATTGTTGATTGTTAATTAATTGGATATAAATATTCTAATCTTAAACTCATATTTTTTATGATTGTTAATAACATAGATGCATTTCGTTTGTGGATGATTAATATTTATTTTTATTTTTTTACATCTTAATCTTATTTAGATATATTATTATAATTATGAACACTTTTAAAAGAATAAATTGAACTTTGTGAAAATTTGTGAATAAAAAAAGATGATTTGTTTAAGTACAAAAATTGTTACTTAATTAGTTAAGATTTCTTCATAAGGAATAGTTTCATTGCCACATCAGCAAGTTAAGAGAACTTTGTCTATATAAATATGATCTTAATTTGGTTATAAAAAATTAATGATTTAGATATATTTTCTTTCTCTTTTGATTATTTTTAAAACATGAGACTATCACTTATTCTTCTTCTCCACTCTCAATGATTATATACTTGTTTGAGAACAACTATTTTCTGACTATATATGTTTTTAATTTCTCTCTTTATACTTTTTCTTTATTTTCATATTTATAAGACAATTATTATGTTCATTATTTGTATTTTTTTATTATAGAACAATTATTGAGAATATGTACTTACTTCTTATTTAACTTTTCTACTTAGATTCAAGAGAAATATTTTCTTTTATTTTTGTCTAAGGTTGTATAACTATTATGTCTTTTTAAGTTAAATTTAATACCTTTTACATTTTGATTACGCTAGGAATTGAATATTCAATAAATCAAAAACAGTTTAAAGTTCAAGAATCTGTAACATATTGATCATAAAATATAGTTTTATGAAATTCGTATTTACTTTCTAAAGAAATGCAATTTAGTTTTATATGTTACCTAACACCTACCGTGGCGAAGTTATTCATGAAGAAATTTTATTAAATTTTAAAACTCATCATGAATGTTGAACCTAGAATAGCAATTAATAAGTTAAGTTTAATATTTATTTATTTATTTTCTTCTATTAAGCAACATTCAAAAAGTGTGTTGGAGTCTTTTACAAAAAGTTGTTCTTCTCTAATACTTATTCCAATGAGTTGGTCTTTCTTAATTTAAAATGTAGATTCTATTTTACAATATATTAATAATAGTGCTACAGTATTTTTCATTTAATTCCTTTCTATAATCTTCTATATCTCAAAATATCTTACTTTAGTTGCAATATCATCCAATTTAACAATTAAATACCTATAATTGAATTTTTAACGAAAAAGTAAGGTATATCAACTAGGATTAATGAAATTAATTTGTGTTAACCAATTTAATTTTTCAAAAGTTTTCGGCCCAAACTAATTTTAAAAGAGATCAGTATTCCCCTAATTCGACCTCCAAATAAATTTGGTAGGCGAGTTTCTGTGCACTCGAATCGGACTTTCACATAAGTCAATCTTTCTTTCGGACCCACCATAAAGCGAGAACAGAACTCGCGAATGAATCAAAAGGCATGCAAAGCTCCTGACTCCATATGAATTCAAACCTACGATTCTCATATTTTTTCATTTATGCCTTACTACTGCACCATGTGGGGTTTTTTTTTGTTTCTCTCTTATTGTAACTTTCCGTGGGTTGTCTCGGGCTCTTGGCAACGTATATTCTTTTCCAATTTATTTTTTGCTCTTTTAGTTAGTCCAACGCTTTTTCTACTCTTCATTTTTCTCTTCTTTTTTTTTTGTAATTTTTTTTCAATTTATCATGGATTGTAATCACATTTGAACTTGACTATCAAAATTCGATTGTTAACAAGTTGAGTGCTGGGGGTAGTCAGTAGTCTCATACCCTGGTTCTACACTTTATAAAGAATTATGTTCCATCAAAAGTATAATTCTATTAAGTTTGGTCTGCAAAAAAAGTTGAGAAACGTATATTAAACTAGCAAAATATTGAGCAAAAGGTAGATATTCAACTTTTAAATGTGCTTAAACAATCGAGTCAATGACAGATTTTTCAATGTCTTTTGTTTTTTTATAACCCTATTTAAAAGTTAGATAAATTCTAATATTGAGTTTATCTTATTAAACTATATGAAATTCTAATTAATACTTTAATACAATGTTTTCATAACCGGACCGGTGACCAAATCAATTTTATTAAAATTAGCATTTCAATCGGTCGGACCGGTTCAACCGACGATCAGACCGGTTTAATGAAAATTAATTATATTTTCTTATTTGATTATGTAAAATAATAATATAATAGATTAATTATTATGTAATACATTTTAAATGTAAAAATAAATAAATAGTTACATAAAAATACATATAACAAAACACAAAATTCAAATAATCACATAAATATAACAAAATATCAAATTTAAACATTTATAAAAATTAAAAAAAAATATTAAAATCGGTCAAACCGATTTTAGTCGGTTTTGACTGGTTTGACCGATTGTTGACCGGTTTTGACCAAACCGGTCAAAATAATTTTTGGATCTAACCGGATCAGACCGACCTCCGGCTCTCGGTTGGACGGTTGAACCTGCCAGTTCGGTCCGATTTTGACAACATTGGTTTAATACATGGATTTCATTTTTTATGTCCTAAGTTTGAAGCAATTATAGTAAACTCGGTGTAAAATATCCCAAGGGTCAATATATATGAACACTAAAAGAACCACTTCACAAATATTACATGAATGCAAAGATGATATTATGTAATAAGGAAGTCAATATTACGTTTCTGAAAGATTAATAGGAAGTCCTGTAATATTCTGTAATATTACATTTCCTATTAATAAGGAAGTCCTTACAGTATACTCGATAATAAGGAAGTGCTACAATGATGATACTCTGTAACATCTGTGATAAGGACTTCCTATAAGGTGCAAGAATAGGGATGACAATGAGCTTGAATAAAATTCGAATGCGCCTTGTATCCGTCTCAAAAAGTGTCAACAGTATAAATGAATTTGAGTCAGATTATGAGTTTGTCATTTTCATATTCGATCGGGCCCGTTTATTTTTTTAAAAAATATTATATATATTTATATAATATTGTAATTAGAAAAATATATTTTTTTAAAAAATTATTATATATATTTATATAATATTGTAATTAGAAAAATATATTTTTTTAGAAAATTTTAATATTAATATTTTTTATAAAATATAATTTTAAATATTTTTAAATAATAAAATGGGTATAATGAATCTATTCATTAGATCCGAATCACATACGAGTTTGGATATGAATCTTTAAAAATCTTAATGAATCGAATCTTGAATTCAGATAAACCCGTGCAAATTTGAACTCCGGCCCAAGAGAATAGAAACGTCGTCCACATATTCCCTTTTGCTCGGACCCATTGTATGAGCCGAGAGCAAGAGCCACAGCTAGTCACTGTTTTCAATGTGTATTGTTAGAGCAAGTGTTCTAAAATTGGATTGTCTAGCAGTTGAGGGAAAAATGCATCTCCTTGATACTAAACTATTTTATAAACCTCCCAATCCAACTTCAGAGTTCTCCGTCTCAAGAATACACTTTTGCAGGGAACACATTCGATGATTCAACTCCATGGAAAGATGCTACTTCATAAGTTCATATCATGTGATCGAAAAATGCTACTTCATAAGTTCACATTATGTGCTTGGACCTGAGAGCAAATTATCCAGACCCAACCTCAATCTATACCTGAGACTTGCACCACCAAAAGCTAGACATGAACTTAGCTCATCTCAGCCCTGCCGTCTTTATGTTCAATTTTACCTACCTAGGAATCCAATTAGCAGCCCAATCATCCTCTACACTAATCCAATAGCATGTTACAAAGAGCAAATTTTCCCACAGGCAACAGAAGGACTCAAGTCCCAACAATACAGTTAACTCTTGCCAAGAAAGTATCTCAGCAAGATCCCACCACCAATCAATCTTCAAACAGGACTGCCAAAATACAAATCTACCGAGACAACAGATCAAATTAACATGAAATGGATAAACCACTAAAGGGCTTCTGATTCTCACATAGGTGCTCAGTCAAAGTGGAATCAACACTCGACCAAAGCTTCCTTATTCATATCACTAGCAGGATTTGCGGCAGAAGCATACCGTTGCACAAAACTTGATAAATTAACAAACTGGAAGCTTAATATGTTTTTCAAGATTAGAAGTCGTAAAGAGTAACCGAATACGCATCCATTCAATTATCAACAGAACAGTAAGCAAATACACATGTATAGACTGATGCTACTTAATCCAGGACATAAAGCTGTACAAGATTAGGATATACTCTCCCTTCAGAAAAACCTACTTTAAAGACCCACAGCTACTCCCTCAAATCTAAAACTTGTGGAGAATCAGCTTTTATGGTCATTTAGAAACAAACAAGAAAAGAAAAGTTAGTACAAAAAGAATACAGAAACATGCCGAATATAAGGGCAAGGTGAAACAGAGAGTCCTCATTTTCACTGGAAGAGCCTACAGAAACTCTATGCCAGCAAGTAACAAACAATGCTATAACTATCACATATATTCTCTTTTCAATTACAGCACGGCCATCCGTTGACACCAACACTTCATATGGCTAAGTCTGAATCCAAATCCAAATCCAAATACAAATCACTCAATAAGATATTATAGTCTTCCTGTCTCCCTGGTCTCAAGAATTCCAAGCCAAAATCATATCCAGAAGTTGCCTGCTCATGCGACAGCCTACCATGCAACTTTGCATCTGGGTGCTGCAACTGATATGGCATATCCGCGAGGACAGCACTGCCATTGGCAACCTGCCCTGCTTGACTATTATATAATCCTCCTCCAACCTGAGGCCCTGAAGCATGATATGGAGCAGAGTCCAATGAAGCAAGCAGCTCATCGACATCAAACATCTCATCCAGTGGGAAGTTGTCAAATTGATGTTGTCCAGCCTTGGCACTCTGGTAACTTATATAAGGTCTATCCACCGTGCCCATGGAGTCTTTCTTGACTTCCTCGCTTGTAGTTTCTTCCTCCCTTGGAGCTTCTTCCAGTACTTCCTCTTTCACTGCACTCATTGGGGTGCTGGCCTCATGCGGTGGAAGATGCCAATTTTCAGCCATCCGCGACAGGCCTTCACTGTCTTCGCTTTCTGTCTGGTTAACATCAGCCTTTGGCCTAAGATCGTCATAACCAACCTCAGAGATGCTAGAATTCATTGAGTCAGACGATGTAGCAGGCGGTGAAGAAGGATCTTTGATATGCTCTTTTGATGAACTGTAACTGGGAAAGTTAAGTCGCGCACACGGGCCATACATTGCCCTTGCAGCTTCATCATAAGCAAGAGCAGCTTCGGGTGCGCTACTGAAGGTGCCTAACCACAACCTGCTTCCCCTGTGTGGCTCCCTAATCTCAGCCACCCATTTACCCCATGTCCTCTGCCTAACACCTCTATAATTGCAACGAGCATTCTCAGGACCCCCTTTTCCTTTCATACATCCTTTTTTCGATCCCTTGGCAGGAGCTCTGCGCACCGGCTTGTTATCCTTGTCAAGCGAATCAAGTTTAGTATTGTACTCCTTCCACTTTGCAAGTATCTCTGCAACACTTTTCGCTCCACCCCTCCGGCTTCTTGATTTCCTCTTTCTTGTGTAGTCGATGGGTTCAGACGCCAAAATAGAATCTTGATTTTGCATATCTATATTTGTATCTCTGCAATAAGAACGACAAACCTTGAGTGAGCTACCCGACTCGAAAATGTTACAAGAAGAAGTTGACAAATCAAGCAAAACCTTACAGTAACAACTACTCAGATCAAAAATCACGGCGCCCAATTCAACCAGCATAGGATACTTAAATCAGTTCAAAAATCATTCTTTGAAAGAACAATCAAAGAACCACATACTAACAGGAATCTGATTATATAATCAGGCAATATGATACCAGAGAATGAGCTGACACTTCTCAATAACTTCACTATTCAAGGCCAAATATAATTAATGAACATAGGGGCTAAGAAAAATCTACCTAAAAGACATCTAAAGTTTCTCATGGATTTAAACTAGTATAAAGCCCTAGTTGACACAAGCCAACTCTTGAGAAAACCCCACATATGAAGAAAGCATATTTCATTTGCTGTCAAGAAACCAAAGCAAAAATCCACAAATTATTAAAAAAAAGAAGCACTTTCTTCAAAATTTACCCAATTCTCAAATAAAAAATTCACAATAAAATGGATAATCCTCTTTGAGACACCCCCTACCCTCCTGAAACAAAACCCCCACGCAAATAAATAAATAAATTCCTAAATCGCCTGGCCCGTAGAATTTGAGAATAGAAAACAAAAGCCGTAATTCAAGAATCAAGACCAAAAAAAAAACACAAACTCAAAAACAGGGCAGAAAAACCAATTAAACCCGACAAAGAACAATCACCACCAAACAAACCACACAAATCAACACAAAAAACAAAAAGAGAAGACTCAAAAAAAGGTATGAAATCACAAAGTATCAACAAAAACTTCAAATCAGAGACCAAATCAACATACCTTTGAACCATCTCTGTTGACATGCGATTTTTCCAAAATAAAGAAACTGTGTATCCTTCACCAAGATTTCAGCTTTATCCTCTTTTCTGCTGTTTACCTCCGCGTTATGCCCAGATAAAATTCCCAAATAAAGAAAAAGTTCGCGTTGGTTTGCGCTGCTGTTGATTTTTTGAGAACTACAGTTACTTTGTATGCGAGAGTGAATCAAGGAAAAAATCTTCCTTTAGACAGAGCTGGTGGCCTATTTATAGCCTTCTCTAGATATTTCCGAGTATACTATATTGCAAATCGAGATTTTTCTATTAGGTTTTTGAGTGGTGACGTGGCAATTTTGGTACCGGAGATTTCAGCACGTGTCACGTGAAGCTTCCCGGACCACACATTTTTACTGATGGAGGGTTCTGGTTGTCTGCTACGACGTGTACTGTTTTTGCTTGGGAGCTAAGCAATGGTCGCAGTGTAATCCTTGGTTTTTGGCGTTTTGACCCCAGTATTGTGGTCAAACTTCGGCTGTTCCCCCAGTTTCCAGGTTACTGCACTGCCCTTGATCCAGTGGTGTAATTAGTTGAGTTTGATAAAATTAAAATATTTTATTTTTTGCGTGTTTCTTACATAAAAATATATCAATTCCAACATTTTAAATTTATGAAGTTTCAAATTAATTGAGTCATAAAATCTTTATTCACTATGATGTTTAGATATTGATTATAATAAAAAATAAATTTTTTTTTATTTGGAAAAGACATTAGTAGATGACTTGATAGAATAGTTTCGTCTATCAAGATCTTACATCAAAATGTAGCAAACATGAAAATAAGTTGATAATTTTATTTGTGGTACAAAATTTAGTCCAATGAACTTGATCTAAGGTAGAGTAATTGCTAGTAATTAATTTCAAATATATAAATACGTAAAAATCAAGTTATTTTAAAGTTACAATTCTACGCTATTTTTTTCAACTCCTCCTTTGATGAGAATTTTATATTTTTAAGTCGGATAATATTAGTTGCTAAAATTCTAAATAATTAGCCCTCAGATTGTGTATTCTCTTGTAATATTAGGTTTAATTCGATTTAAAACATTTCACAAAAATTATCATATTTTTTCTTGAACTAGTACCAAGGGAAAATGGAAAATGGAATATGGAAAATGGTCAACATTCCTTTATAATTGTAGGTTAATTTGATTTGAAAATATATCACAAATTTGTCATATTTTTTCTTTTACTAGTACTTAGGGGAAATGGAAAAATGGTTAATTACGTAATTCATCATTCCTTTGATGGACAATGAAAGGAGAGAAAAACAACAAACCCTTTACATAATATTCTTTTGATTTGGAGATTTTCACAAAGGAATTTCATATTTATCCACTGAGAGTAGAAAAAGGCAAAGAGTAAGCTTTACTGAATTATTCAATATATCTCTAAATATATATACATTAAATATTAATTAAATATTTTTTAATAAAGAATACTGTATGCACACATCAAACATGAAGAAATTATTACTAAAAATATCCATATTTTCTAGGAATTGGAATCTAAAATCCCTAATTATAGAGTTTTGGGATATCATATATTAGTACAATTTTTAGTCTACAATTTAAAAATGAAAAATTTAGAAAAAAAATTGTGGTTTCCAATTCTTTCTTGCTATTAGTCCAGTAAAGTCCCTTCATTGTGTTGTCCTTCTATCACGCATCTCTTTTAATTTTAAAAATGGTTTTTTTAATTATTAATTAAAAAATTATAAAAAATGAAAAACTAGGACCAACTTTTTGGGCAATGGCAATTCTAGAAGCCAATAGGAATTACTAGGGTCCTCTTAAATCAAACTGTCACTTAATTATATTTGACTCTACAAGCAACATTGACGCCATTATAACTGGCCATTATAGTTATAATGGCGTATAATATATTATGGAGCTATTCATATCTATGGTGATAAATTAAAGGGTTCGAATTTGATAAGATAAAAAAAATTGTGGACTGGATCTTAATTTTTATAAGTTTATTTCATTAAGTTGAATTTAATTAAGTTCAATAAGTTGTGGGTTCAAAATGAATTTGTTTGGACTCATATAAGATCGAGTACAAAACATACATGTGAATTAAATTTAAGAATAATTTAAAAATTAATATTTTAGTTTAGGATCATGTTTGCATGGCATTTATAAATTCATAAATGTAATGTCACGATGATATCGGATCAAGTTAATTATAATTCATAAATGCAATGTAACGATGATATCGGATTAAGTTAATTTTTCATCGACGGTTGAATTCATGTCGTTTCACGTTTATTATGTTAAGTGTCCTATTTTTATCAAATAGACATCCAATACACATATATGCACCGACTGCATATATATTAAATACAACATCAATAAGATTTTGATCAACTTATTTTGAATTTGATCAATATTCATTTTTCAATTATGGGTGTATCACATAATTGTTATACTTGTAAAGTTGTGTACACGTAAGCGGGAATGAGAATGGAACGAGTCCAAATTCAGACCTACACTAAATCCATCTAGATTAGGTTTTAGGTTTTTGATTTTTAAAATCCGACTCAACTCTGATCGACCTGTTTAATTTTTTTAAATTATTATATATATATATCATATATTTTTTTAAAAAATAAATTATTTAAAAATTTTAATAATATTATTTTAAAAAAAAATAGATTATAAAAACAGGTCTAACGTGTCTACCCATTGAGTTTGGATCATGAAAATTTAAATCTAAATCTTTAAAAACTTAATCGATCGGTCTCAAATTTAGGCAAATTCAACCCATTAACAATTCACGTCATTTATGTAGTAGTTTAAAAGAATCATATAAAAAAAATTATTTTCTCAAGATCAAATAGATAACAAGTAATTGTGCACCCAAAACAATTATCTAGTGTACTAAAAGAATGAAAGCCAAAAATGTTCAACCATCGAAGCAAGCGGGCAAGATCTCCATTTCCTTTTTCTCTATCCAAAAAAAAAAAAAGAAAAGAAAAGATCCGTAAAAAACTTGATTAACCAAAATGATAAATAAAAAGAAAAAGGAATAAACTAGAATTATCCTGGGGAACAAAATTCAAGACATCTAGACAGCGGCAGTCTGACATCCAGACACCGAATTTCATTTTCTTGCTAAGGATAAAGTGGGGACCACCTCGAACAAACAGCTCCTTTTTAGGAGGAGTGCATGCGCGCCACGTGTCAGCATATCACTCAACCAAAGTGAAAGGTATCGAATGCGTTGACGTGTAAGTTTGTATGATGTCAACCCTGACCTCTCTACAATTTTCTGCAGAAAGCGTGAAAACGAATTTACCGAGCATCGCAAGGGCTGACGAACTATAAACGCGTTTTTATCTCTTTTTGGCAACAACCAAAAGAACAGCAGTTGTAGTGTTTGCTCCCTGGAACGGGTAAAGCACTTCTCTTCATTGACTTGACATATAAATTTTGCTGCTATATAAGAGTAGCTGATGGTAGGGTTGAATTTTTCTTTTGTCTCATATAAAACTTTGTGGATAAGACTTTTAAAAAAAATAGTAATGTTAAAGTTTAAAGTTGGGAGGCGAAATTTATTTATTTTTTATTTTTTAAAATAATAAATTTTTAAATTTTAATAATTATATATATATATATAATTTATATTAATTTTATAAATTTTGTGGAGTTGAGGGTGGCAGTCATCGCTAGCCTCTTTACCTTTGTATCTCTGCTTGTGTTGTATTAGCTTATTACTATAGTATTTTTTTTACAATAAATACGATAGTAAATATTTTAGTTGTAATTAATTAGTATTTGATATGAGATATTAAGATAATAAATGATGTAATAAATCTTTCACCTAAGGTTGTGAAATTCTTAAATCAATTAGATGCAAAATGCTCGATTTATTCTCTATAATCTAAAAAGTAATAAATCGCATTTATTACAGTAGATCGATTATAAACTAACCAACTGAGATTTCATGGTAGAGTGCTGTCTAATTAATTTTTTTGATGATTCTTGTTAACCAATTTTTGCGATTGTGTTTCTAAAAGTGCTTAAATTAATACTCAATTTTCTAAAAAATTGGCAAATTAGTATTAGAGCACGACTTTTGTCGATTACTTTGTTAGGTGTTAATGTTATCATGCAAAAATAGTTATAATCTCATGTTTTAAATGTGGAAAAAAATTAAATAATAAAAAGCCAATAAAATATAGTGGTACAATATTGTTTCAGTTTTTGAACAAAATAATCCAAAGCTGATCGAGTTTGGGTTGGATCAGCTTTGGATTGGCTGGCCCTGAGGTCTTGGCTCGAGCCCGTCAGTGAAGTCCGATGTTCCTATTGACGAGAAAGGGCCCGATAAGAGTATCTGGAATATGTAGTGAGGCCTGATATCGCTGAAAGGTTGAGCCGGACCACATGGATTACTCGAGAATAATGTTTGTCGCAAGATTCAATTATTTTAATTTTTATTGAATTTTAAAAATTATATTTAAATTTAATTTTATTATTAATTAAATAAATTTTAATCAAATCGAAAATAAATTGAATTTGAATAGTTTGATCTTTTTATATATTATATTTTGATTTTACTACTCGAGCCGAGTTTGAGTTAAGTTTAAGATCTTATTAAATGAGAAAATATGTTCAAATTAAATTTGTTGTATTTAATAAATCGAGTTCAAACGAATTTTTATTCATTAATTTTAAATTAAGTATTAAATAATTTAATTTATTTTTCAATCTTAACTATGATTCATATTATTCGAACCCTACCCAAAATTGATATAATATATATATATTATAAATAGGCTAAACGAGGTCATTTTAGAGACTAAATACCTTCTTTCTTTATTGATATTTATACTTTAGATTGATTCTTTCGGCGCTCCTTAACCTTTTGTTTTACAGGAATTCTAGGTCGTTAATTACACTATTCAGCAATACGATT
Source organism: Paulownia fortunei (assembly GCA_019321725.1). Classification (NCBI taxonomy): domain Eukaryota; kingdom Viridiplantae; phylum Streptophyta; class Magnoliopsida; order Lamiales; family Paulowniaceae; genus Paulownia; species Paulownia fortunei. The sequence goes on along the minus strand of CM033114.1, from coordinate 5,596,808 downwards.
AATATTTCTAATTTCCTTGGTGCTGCAATTCTGGTCAGCAAAATTATTATTATTATTATTATTATTTCATTGAAACACTAACCTTTTAATAGAAAAGTGAAAAATGAGTGGATCACTTTGGAGTCTTGGACGGAGTAAATTTATAGAGAATATCCATTTAATTCCATAAAGAACTCTAACCCCTAACCCAAAGCCCAATTAGTAAAGGGAAAGTTGAATGATCCCAAACTTGAATGCAAAAGGGCAAAGCCTTTGGAATACCTAGCACATAACTGACTCCAATTGGGAATATTTAACAAAAGATTGGTATAATAATGGAACGAATTTGATCAAATTTAAAACTTGTCTAATATAAAAAAAAAAAAATAAATTCAAAAATTTGAGAATGACCTCATAAAGAAAAAACTTGAATTCGATTAGTTGTCATATCTATCTCAATTGAGAATCTGTCTACTGTATTGCAGATCTAAAACCCAACGGCTCCAAATTATTCGTACTTGTCAACCTACTAGTTAGAATATTGAGTCCTCTTACGAACAATTTAACATTCTAATAACTACTAAACTATGCACAAATTGATATTTGACTTGTACACCAATAATTATCACCGTATATTACGTCTTACTCTACTACACCACATTTCTCCACAATCAACCATTAAACAATTCTTCAACAATATGGGTTAGTCTTCTTCTTCACAAAAAATAATAATAATAATAATAACAAAAAAATAACAAAAACCAAAATTGAAATAGAAAGTAGAAAAAAAAACAAAAAAAAAAAAAAAAAAAAAAGCACAGAGAGAGACAAAGAAACTCACTAACCACGCCTGGTGGTGGGGGTTGGGGGAGTCTGCATGAAAAATGCGGTGTGAGTCCACTGTTATAGTCCAAATAGTACCGCCTTCGTTTCCCTAGGAGGCCCAACTCTTTGACGCATTTCCGAATGTTACAAAGATTCAAATTCAAAATCCCTAGCTTTTCCCCTCCACAATCAAGAAAGATGCAGCCAAATTTCAGCCTCCAATAATCGAAATGGACAAAAAGGTACGCTGTATCCTGATTGGCAATCTATCAAATTCCTTCTAAAAGTTTAGTACTATTAAATTTCTTTTGATTGAATTATTCATCTTTTGGAAAACATAGGAAATGAACTGTCGAAGTTTCTGTAAGTGATTTACTTGTTCGCTTTCATGCTGGTGTACCCGCGTTGACTCAGTAGTAATTGATTAACTGAAGTTTCCTCTTTCATCTTTCTTGTTGGTGTGAGCTAATTTTGAGTAAGCTATTGAAGGAGTAGCTCACACTGAAAGAAACTGAAACTGAAAGGAAATAAAAGGTGTTTTGATGTAGTAATGGATTGCTTGATTGAGTGAAGTTATTAGTGATTTCTTTGGTAATCTAAAATGGGCTTTTGTAATTATTTTTTGGAGTGGTCTTGCATCTGTTGTATATATAATTCGAACCCAATAAGCTAATCTGCTTAGTCCTGAGAATTATGCCGGAATTCCTCTTTTCTCTGCATTCACTTGCTCATATAAGTGAAAAGAGGCACTACGAAATCTTATAACTGATGGAATGGACATATTGCAGGAGCATAAAATTATTAAAACTTCTAAAAATAATTCTTTCAATGGCTCTGGAAAACAGTACAACAATCAAAGAACATGCCGGGGTTATATATGGTGCTTTGCTGAAGAATGTTGCACCATCTTTCTTGGCCCGGTCCTATATAACCAAGTAAACAATAAGAAAAACAAAAACTAGCCCCCCAATGTGGGGAAACAACAATAGAACTCGAATGCTATGACCAGAAAAATATTGATTGCTCTTCTTGCAGGACACTAGAATTTGCTGTAACATCTAGTGTTAATTAAACTAACAAAGGGGAAGATCTGCAGGAGGTGTCTCTAATGTTTGCAGTTCACCAACACCATTTTCTACCAAGAAAGCCATTGCTAAACCCCAGGTGATGTGGACATCCAAGTGACAGTGCAGCAGCCAGACCCCTGTTTGCGGTTAAACATATTTGTTAGTGGTTTCAATGTGACAAATATGAAACAGAAAATGGAAAATAAAAATGCGTATGCATGTGTTTGTGTCTAGCACGAACCTGGATTATCAGCAACAAATCTGATCACTGTCCATCCACCTACAGGAACACTTGCTGTATTTCGTAGAGGAGGATCTACGAGGTTAAATTTGGCTGTATCTCTGCTTGGATTGAAATTTCCAAAGCCTTCAGCAATTATGTAGAAGTCGTAACCGTGAAGATGAATTGGGTGGTTCTCAGCCGTGAAGATACTTGTTCCCTGCAACACCAATTGCACTGTTTCCCCATATTTTAATGTGTACACCTTAGTCCCTGGAACAGGTTGCCATAGTGACCGGCTCACATTCCCAGTATAATCAAAATTTGCTGGGGGATTTGCTGGAAAATCCTTTGTGAAGACTCCAGGTATACCTTGCTGATGTGCTTGAAGCAAGGAAAAATTGGATGGGAGCACAAATGATACATTGTTCATGCTGGCAGCAAAACGAGTCCCATTTGGACCCTGACAGGTACTACGACTGGCACCAGGGGGACAGTTGTTGAGTCCTAGTCCAACTGTGAAGAACAGATTATGATCAATATTAGTGGGTACTGGCACTTGTCTGGGGCTTCTGAAGCTGGTTGTGAAGGCAGTGGCAGTGGCTGTGTCGTTAAATGCTGGCATAGTTGGCATGACTGGCTTGATTGTGACACCTTTGGCAGGGCAGGGGGCAGATTTATATTCAAGGATGGCTGTGGTTGTGGTATTATCGAATGGTGCACCTTGAGCACTAGCATAGGCACGTGCTGCAATGTAGTATCTTGCCGGTGGCTGATCAGCCGTGATTAGGACATCAGTGGTCTGGCCTGGCCCGAGCATGAGAACTGAGGTGGTGAAGGGTTTCACATAAGAGGCATCAGCTCCAACCACTGTCAGTTTGTGATTGGCAATTTTGAAGAAAAGTTGTTGATTGAGCCCAGAATTCACAACTCTGAGAAGATTTGTCTCCCCGGAGTCCACTGGAACTATTATTGTATCTGCATAAGAATGGTGAGCAAATCTGTTATATCACAGCTCAGTGAATGTGGGATGACCTATTATTCATGTGGTCCATATGACTCAGGTAAAATGTCTTCTATTTTTTTCTGTTAGTTTTTCCTCCCTATTTGACTTGACATGTGTATTGATTTTCCAAGTTTTGCAACTTTTCTTTTTACAGATGACCCATTCTTTCATATGTATATCACTTTGATGTGTATTTACTGACAGTCTGCTGCTTCCAAACCTTATTCTTGGCACTCTCTTGATTTTTACCTCTACCACTGTTTGACTAGTGCCTTTACAATTGCATATTTCGTCTTCTACTGATACTCTGAAATTTGTTTTTTTTTTTTTTGTTAACAAATTTTAATTGAAAGAAACTTGTATAATCTGAACCTTCAGGCCAATTAATTGGTGCAACTCACAGAGTTGCAAAAGAAACAAAGATTCAGAAACCAACCTTTGCTGGAGCAATTGTAAAGATCACCAGGTTGACCATTGATTGTGTAAGCATCGGAAACATTTGGGGCAGCTCCTGTTCTTGTGGCTTGTCTCACAACATCGATGGGATCCGCGTTCCACCATTCACCTGATCACAATAAAAAATCAGTTAAGTCACAATCCAAAATTTAGAAAAGAAAAATTATTATTATTATTAGTAGTACTCAATGAAGAAGCAAATGGATCATGGAAAAAGAGACTACTTTTCTTGTAATGCTAATCGAGAAGGATCATTAGTTACCGAGAAGAAGGGCAGTTTCGCGCTTTGGCTTTTGGAACGGATATGAATCTCCTTCTTTGGGGTGAATGATCAAAGCTCCATAGACTGTGGCTCTGAGCCATGAACTGTGAGCATGCCACCAAAGTGTACCTTCTTGTCCTTGGATGGTAAATCGGTAAGTGTAACTCCCTCCTGGTCTGATAGGGCATTGAGTCACAAATTCTGGTCCGTCAGCCCATCCAGTTCTTATCTGCCTGATTCCATGCCTATGCATTGGTGGGACAAGGTAATCAGATAAAACATAGAGAAGTCTATAAACATACGATATTACTCTATTTACTGATAAAAGTTTTGCTTGCATTACGCATGCATGCATGCATGCATGTATGTATGCAATTACCAGTGAATAGTAATGTTGTAATGAGCTCTGTTAACAACGTTGACCACTAGAGTGTCACCATTGTTTACTTCCAATGTTGGTCCTGGGTACATCCCATTCACTGTAATAGTGCTGCGGGTTATGCACAGCCTCTTCACTGGTGTTGCTTGCACCTGTTTCACAACAACAGTTAAACATATATATCAATCTTCCAAGCAAAAGAAGAGGATAACAATGAAAAAGGCAAGGTAAGTGACATACAACAAAATCATGGTAGTGAACTTTTGCATTTGTTATCGGCATTGCGCTCGTAAAGAGAAGCAAGAGGCCCAAGAACAAGAAAAACGAGCAGAAGGGGTTTCTGCTATTTCTGAAGCCCTCCATTTTCACTTAGTCTTGTGGTTGTAATTTTCTGTGGAATGTGATGTTAACTGTGGTGAAAATGAAGGAAAGAATGAATGTTTACTTGTGAGAGAATGAGAGAAAGGATTTCCTTATATACACAAGAATAGGAGAGAGAGGGTGGCTCTGAGGTTGGCAGATTAGGTTTTGATAGTCAGATTAGATGGCAAAACTTAGTTCAACCCTAAGGAGTTGTTACACCCACTGGCTGATCAAAATCAAGAAAATTTTCGTTTATGCTTGATTCATAAGTCTTTTTCTTGAGGTTGATTTTCAACAAAGACTTTATTATTCTAAGTTGTGAGATTAATTATAGCAATAAGTATTATTGTTTAAAAACTTTCCACGTGATTCAAATATTGCTCATATCCATTTTTCCCACCAAAATACAGGAATTCCATGTCCAAAATACACACAAAGAGCCCAAGTTGTCATCTTGTCGTGTTAAGAATTGTTTCATATTTTTTGCCAACACTTTTTATAAAGTTACAAAAGTCAACGAGGAGCAACCTGTAGGTTGGCTTGGTCTGAAGAAGGGAAGATATTCATCTAATTTACTGATGAATCTTAAATGATTAAACCAAATTAAATTTCTCAAGTAATGTAATTAGTAACTTTCACTTATTGCCAAAGGTTTGTGTGTACTTGAAGAATTCAAGTAGATGTCCAAATCATTTTTTGATTTTCTTTTTGTCTAATTGATTTCATTATATCCAGCAAAATTGACTAGTTCTTGAAAGGGTAGAATACAAACCTGACTACAAGAAAAAGAATATTGATTGTTAAATATTAAGTAATAATGTGAAAGTTGTTGTTAGTTATAAGTGAAAATAACAATTATTTTTCTCTCATAGGCTTAATAGCGAAAAAAATTAATTTTTAAATTGTCACTATTGATAATAAGTAATATATGTACCGTGAAATTTATTGAAAATAAAAATTGTCATTATGGTTTGTGAGGAGATTTATATTGTCAATAGTGATAATTCAAATATAATTTTTATCACTATTAAATTTATAAAATTACTATTATGACAAAATAAAAGTTTTTGTCATTTAATATATATAATTAGTAATAATTTTTATATAGTTACTTAGTATTTTGTCCTTAAAATTATTTTTTTCCTTGTAGTACGAGGTGGATCAGATGGAAAAAAGAGAATAACCCCTTCCCCTCGTTTTTTTCATTTTTTTTGGTTGGGTTTATGGGAATTCAAAATAGCTATGAAGATGCCAGGTCTCATAATTGTCGATAGCTTATATTGTTTGATGTGAAAACATCAAGAATAGATAATAAATATTCAGGGAGGAGAAAAATCCTTATAGATGGATTTAGGAATTGGTAAAAACAATATCAAAATAAGACGAATAAGATAATTTGTTAATAAACATCTTATACCTATAATCTTGTGGATTTTAGATGTCATTAGTTCGAGTCGTGTGGAGAAAATATTGAAAAATATTCTCCTTTAAAAGATTTAAAAAAAAAAAGAACAATAACCAAACAAGGAGTAAGAAACATATATAGTTGTCCATGCAATCATTACAAAAAAATAAATTAAAAAGATAAGAAGAAGAGAACAAATCCAAAAATCAAATGGTCATTTCTTTAACTATAAAGTTGGAAAAAACATTTTTGTTTTTTTCATTTTTAATGGCAAATATTAGTAGCAATATTATTCCATGGTTGTGGAAAAATTTAGGAGAATAATTTCTAGACTTCAATTTTTCCTCGCCTAAAATCCATAATGCACTAAAAACACTGAGCTGTAGTGCACAAGGAAACTTTTTGAGTGCATAAATAGAAAAATAGAAAAAAAATATAAAAAATATGGACACTTATTGCCACCTTAAATATAGCTGGGCCTTCAATCTATTTTTTTCAAAAAATAGATTGAAGGCCTAACTATATTTAAGGTGGCAATAAGTGTCCATATTTATGTTGATGACATCAAAATAAATAAATAAATAATTTATGACAAAGAGTTTGATTCAAAAAATAGATTGAAGGCCTAACTATATTTAAGGTGGCAATAAGTGTCCATATTTATGTTGATGACATCAAAATAAATAAATAAATAATTTATGACAAAGAGTTTGAAACTTCAATGAGTTGGAGTATTCAATAAGGCACCAAAATAATTAAGGTTTTGAAAACAAGACTTGCCATCACTCATTTACCAAAATCTTGCATAACCTTTTAAAAAAATTTAATGTCATATAGCACCACATGAACAACCAATGTTAACGATAAGATATCAAATCATTATATTAAAGATTTTCACTAGTAATTTACATTTAGTAATAAAAATTTTATTTTGTCATAATAATGCCTTTATAAGTTTAATAATGATAAAAATTATGCATAAATTGTTACTAAGAAAAATTGTTAACATCTCACTATTGATATTTAGTAATACACATCATTGATAACACTATTGTCACAATGATAATGTGAAAATATATATGTTGTCCTTGAATTGTATTATATATGTATATATATCATTAATTGTCAGTAATAACAATTTAAATATAATTTTTATTACTATTAATTTTTTTAAGAACTATTATTTTGACAAAACAAAAATAGTATATCATTACTTATTGTTCTTTTACTTTTTATCATCAATATATGTATATATTAAGTTTCTTTTATTTCTTGCAATCTATACTTTTAGATGTGTATTATCATGTTTCTTGAAAATTAAGAACATATAGAAGAAGCTAGGAAGGGTATGAATGGTATTATTCATATAGTGTAAAAGAGAATTCGAACAGTTGTACGACATGGAATAAGGTGGATCAAGTTTATATTTTATTTAATTTTATCAATATTTTTCAGACTAAATGTGGACTAAAATTTCGAGATTGATTATGGGATGATAATCAACATAAGTAGATAGAGAAAATCTTTGTTTCATTGATTAGGTGACAATTGTAATAATAAGACGTTCTTGATTTTGATTTGGTCTCCATCTAACAACTGCAAATATTCAATTAAGAGAAGCCCATAACGACAAGTTAAATACTACTAGTTTTTTAACTAAACTTGAATTAGGTAGCCTGTCCAATGACCAAACAATGTCAACCTTTTTTGTTGTTTTGTTTTTTTATTTCTTTTCACACTTGACTTATTATTTTTTATTTTTTTATAGTTTGCAATATAAACTTTTATGTTTATGATTCTAATTTTAAAACTTATAAGATATAAAGTTTATGATCACATTGTTTTTCTAAGGCTACACTCTTTAGAAATCTAAGAGTAAGAATTCAACCAAGTTTCATAGTTACCAAATAGAAAGAAAGAAGATAGAGTCTAATTTAAAGAGAAATAAATTAATGATTTTATTGTATATTTCTGTTAAAGTATTTGGAAGTATTTATAAACTTTAATAATATATATATATATTATATATATATATTAAACTATAAAGCTTTTCTTGATTTTTCTCTATAATAATAAGGAATTCCATAATGAATTTAGTTATACTCATCAAATCTTCACTTAATTTATAGTACAAGAAAAGCTTTAAAACTCTAATAAATTTAATAACAAACTAGTATACGACACATACAAATGTGTTAAAAATTCAATATGAGACAATATGGGATACCATGTTATATGTAATTATATTCATCAAATATCATAATTAATGATATTTCATCTGTTAACCTATGTTTCTCATGTAAAATAAATCACATTTTGTATTCCTTGATAGTGGTATTGATATTTATCTAATTTTGAATGTCCGTTTACATTCAACTCGAGTTTGTGTTATTGAAACTCTTTTGTGAATAAATACGTTAGCCAGTACTTAGGATGCATGTATACATATATGTACCCAATATTCGTTATATATACATAGACATAATTTATTTTTATTATTGATATTTTTATTTATTTTTCCAATATTATCTTAACATCATAGAGAAAAAGTTCACGTATATGAATTCAAATTTGGTTCAAATAATTAAGTCTAAATTGAAACTCAACCAGAAGCTTATATATATATATATATATATAATATATATATATATATAAGCTAATCAATGCTACAAATATAATGGATGTGAAGTCACTTTGAATGAAAGAAAAAAAAAAAGAGAAGAGTAATGATAAAGATTTAGATGGTTGAACAAGAAAAGAGAGAACGTGAATTAAAGTTGGTAAGTTTGTTGCTGACTTTCTGCATGAAACTTGAAAAAAAAAAAGCCCAACAGATCAATCCATCAACTCAAGTCGTTAAACGAAAAATCAAAATTGACAGAAGAACAACTAAATAATGTTTTAAGGGCACTTTGCTTTTGATCATCACCACCCAATTCTTACACACTTCCGACACAGATTTCTTTTCTTACCAGGAAAGTTGTTTTATTAGGTAGTTAATCAATCAAACTGTGCATAGATTACTGCTTGAAAACCAGCAACCAGCATTCATGGGCATGAGATCATATATAATCATCTTGGCCAATTCAATTCTTATTATTGAATTTTAATTTTCTTTTTTCTCATTCAACGTTTTTTAGGAAATTAATCTCACTCAAAATCCACTGCAAGACTCGTGGAGGATGTTGACTAAGTTAGAGAATGTGACGAACAAATTTTATTATAAGAAATTATATAGTTGGAGTAGGACAAAATACGAATTTTATACGAACGTTCATGTAAATATTACATTTAATAAATATTATAATAATACTCTTTGAGAATTGATTCTAACTTGAAAGCAGGATTTTCGATTCTCAATAAGTGTTCAAATTATTCATTGTTGTTTCGGCTGGCATCAACACTAACTTTATATTTCCAAAGCAATAATCATTCATAAATTGGTCATCTGTCCAATTGTAGAGCCGACATTTTATGATCATCATTTGCTGAAAATACCCTTTCTCTTGATAAAAGGGTCACACAACTTAAATTTTTTAGTTCTTGTTTACTTAAGACTCCAGTTTTTAGCATATCTCTAAGTTGCATGTCAACCCCAAAATATATAAAAAGTTATATCTTATATCCTTTTGTTTAAAACAGGATTAAGAACCAACATGAAATGGAGGACATGATCCAAACAACAATTAGTTTGATTACCCTATCAAGATGGTGGGAGTGTGATTCACAATGAAAGGGCTTGGATTGTAATGAGAAGACTTGAATTCCCTCGATAAGTACTATGAATCACAAATATATATTGAGCGAAATTAGTTGATAAATATTTTGTACCTAAAATTTATTTGATCATAAATTTTAATTACTTGAAGTTAAATTAGAAAACTAATCCATATATTTCGCTTAAAAAAAAGGAAAAAAAAAATCACAAATATATCTTGAGGAATACGGGACTAGTTGGAATGATGAGCATCCTCATGTTGGACGATGTAATACTTCATTTGAGATAATAAATAATGATTTTATTTTTTAGTTACTTTAAATAATTTTTGGAAAAAGACTTATGGGCTTTTTCAAAAATGTCTTAAATTTATATTTGATTGATAAAATTTCGATAAATTAGCCATATCATACTTGTATTCTCCTACAAGTAATTTTTTATGCAACAGAACACTTCATGAAATTATTTTATTTCGAAATTTAATAAAATATCGGCCAACAAATTGTAAACCATAAGGAATCCCAATCAACTAAAACAAACAGGGCCTTAACTATTTTCATTGTGCTGAAGACGCCAAGTCCCAAACACGAATAGTCCTCTACAGTATTCCTAGTACACGTTTTGATCACGTGGCAACACCTCAGCATGCTCTTCCATCTCACATCACTTGACTTGCCGTCTAATCCCCGAAAACTTCATTCCGCCGGCGCCTCCACCGCCTTCGACTTCCGCGCCTCCGCCGTGACCCACCATCTCTCGGCGCCACAACTAACTTCCCTTGCACCCTCCTCCACTATTACTTTATCCACTACAACCCAATCAAAACTTAGAAAATTCACTCTCCAAGAATGTAACCCTCATCAATCCTACTTTGCAAAAGTTCGCCGTATTTTCTCCAAACCTGATTATCTTCCAAATTATAGAATCCCACTTGAGAAAAAGTGAAAATAATGATGGGCTATGAAGAAGCCCATCTCCACTCATCCAAATCGCAAATGGCATCGCTAGTCCTTTCCGACGATCCCTCACCTCCATCCAACGTCTCAAATTCGTTTGTTGACGACCCTCTCTCTTCATCTTCGCCGTTCGTACAAATCCCCACCGATGATACTGATCTTCTGCACTCTCCTCCATCGAAACAAACCCCAAACCCCAGCCACAATTCCATTAATTCCATCCTCGAGCCCCCTTCTTATGCGGAAGCCGTTTTCCGATCCTTTGACTTGGATTCTGTTGATTCTGCTGATAACCACAGCTGCCAGGATCAGTCCGCGTTGGTATCGCAGTCGTTTACATCTGATTACCTCAAAATCTCTGTTTCGGATCCGCAGGAAGAGCAGGAGTTATCAGGGTTTCTTGTACCAGGGGGAGGTTATTACTTTTCGTACTTGATTACCACTTTTACAAATTTGCCTGAGTTTAATGGGACAGAATTTAATGTCAGGAGAAGGTTTAAAGATGTCGTTGCCTTGTCGGACAGGTTAGCAGAGAGTTATCGCGGGTTTTTTATACCATTGAGGCCGGATAAGAGTGTGGTTGAGAGTCAGGTGATGCAGAAGAATGAATTCGTGGAGCAAAGGCGCGCTTCACTGGAGAAGTATTTGAGACGATTAGCTGCTCACCCGGCGATAAGGAGGAGTGAGGAATTACGAGTGTTTCTGGAGGATTCCGGGAAAATGCCACTGATGAGGATGACTGATGTGGCGTCGAGAATGTTAGATGGGGCAGTGAGGCTGCCGAAGCAGCTGCTTGGTGGGGAGAGTGTTGGTGGGGGAGCGGCAGATATGAGTGAGATGATGCAGCCCGCCAAGGGTGGGCGGGATTTGTTGAGGATTTTTAAGGAGTTGAAGCAGTCGATGGTGAATGATTGGGGTGGTGCAAAACCACCGCTTGTCGAGGAGGATAAGGAGTTTCTAGATAGGAAAGAAAAATTGCAGGATTTTGAGGAGCAGCTCAGTAGTGTGTCCCAGCAGGTAATGTCTTGTTCCCCTTTCATTATGCATTTCACTTGTATCAGAGATTGTAACTTAAATTTTATGCTTATAGTCGAATTCAAAAGTTCTGAATTTATGGCTTTGCATTGATTGATGCTTAGGTTTCAAGTAACTAGTTGTAAACATACAGGGTCTATTATGAGGGTTTAGATTATGTTTAGCTTCATTTTGGGATGTATAAAGGTATACATCTTTTGGGGCTGCAAAACCATATGTACTGGTTGTTTAGTATGGCTTGAGCTTAGTTTACACATGATTCATAGAAACAGCTGGTCCAGGAATTCTTTGAAGTCTTTCTCATGTGCTTAAGAAATTTTGGTGGAATGGCCTATTAAACAGCTTTGTTTTGGGTGGAATGCTAATATTATGGTCATAGACATGAATGGTTATTCCAGAAATTTCATCAAATTCTTGAACCTATCTATATCTGGTAGACACCCCTGCAGGTGGTGATGCTACCGCCATTTGGGAAGTTATGGTGCTGGTTATGGATTTCTTGGTATTTAATGGGTATTCAGATTCTAGGGTGTTGGAGATTCTATTTGAAGGATAATTTTTTGGTGGCAGAGATGATTCTTTGTGTAAAAGAACACTAAGCTGATACATATGCAACTTGTTATTCCCCCCTTTTTTTCCCTTAATGGTTAAATACATGTAAATAATCATCTTCTATCTGAAAAAAAAATTTGGCCCTTAAAGTCATGCAATGACAAATTTTCTGCTATTGCTTTACAGATTTAGGCACTATCATTTAGTTATACTGTAATTTTATGATATGCAACACAAGTACATATATGTTTGTGGACTTTACATGGGTTAATTTACTAGCTATGTCTATCTGCAATTCACGTGCCTAAGTCAATTCATTTCTTATTGCAAGACTAAACAATTGTGCCCATAATGTTGTTATGAAACACACATGGTTGCATGGTGTTGTTTTCATATTAAAATCCAAAATGTGTTAGGGTATCTTTTTGTGTGTCACACTCCCAAAGTTTATAACAAGTCCAAAAAGTCCAACTATTTTTATCACACTATCCAGTTGTGTACCCAAACAGGAAGACATGCTTTAAATTAAAAGCATTATTATTTTATCACATGTTTGGGATTATGCTTGGTTTGCTGGCAGACTTACTTTATTGTGAACCTAGAAGATAAATATGTATTAGTGTAATACAATATTAAGTTCTGTAATTTTTTTGTCAAAGCCGTGCTGGGAAAACTGTGAGTAAGTACTTTTGTGGTCTCTATTGTATTTTCAGGCTGAATCTCTTGTCAAAGCCCAGCAAGACATTGGGGAGACAATGGGTCAACTGGGGCTGGCATTTGTCAAATTAACCAAGTTTGAAACAGAGGAAGCAATTTATGAGTCCCAAATAGCACGTGCTGAAGACATGAAAAATGTGGCAACTGCTGCTGTAAAAGCAAGCAGATTGTATCGGGAATTAAATGCTCAAACTGTCAAACATTTGGTAAACCAATTGGATTTCCTTCCTTGTTGAACTTTAAATTTCTATAAATTGGCTGCTAAATTTTATGATCGTAAGATCTGTAATGTGTTGTGTATTAGGATCCTTTTACTTTTCTTGCTGTTAGTCTTGCACTTTGTGCTGCTGGTTTCGGTTACAATAGTGATGTTTCCTTGTGTTGGTGCATTTGGTTCATATTAAAGTATGATTTCTAATCCGCATGTCTTGAACACGTTTCGTCTGTCTAAATCTTTTATGTAATGCAGGATAAGCTTCATGAATATCTGGGAGTGATGCTAGCTGTCAACAATGCATTTTCGGACCGATCAAGTGCTTTGCTGACTGTGCAAACTCTTTTATCAGATTTAGCATCTTTAAATTCAAGAATCGAGAAGCTTGAAGCTGCTTCATCGAAGATATTTGGTGGTGATAGATTGAGGATTTGGAAAATAGAAGAGCTGCGAGAAACTTTAAGAGTAACTGAGGATGCTAAAAATTGCGCAGAGAGAGAATATGGACGAATCAAGGTAGGATCTCTAATCCTGGTAGTTGAAAGGAGAAACTAGGATATAGCCATTTGGTTATAGTCCTGCTGTGAGCTCACGTTCTTTCCAAATTTATCACACATGTTATGGTGCTTATATTTACCCATCAGCATCTTTAGGCTACTGTAAATATGTCTTTGCTGTCCATATCTGAATCAAGCTGTTGGTCCTTTGATCGAGTCCATGAAATTGTTAAAGATCAGGTTATTTGTCAACACCGAAAGATTAGAGTCCAGCTACTGCTTATATGATTGAGTGAAGCTAATATAGTAACAGCTATGTTGCTTTTATCAGGCAAATTCTGTTTGGTAACATCATAAACCTAAAAAGTGAGTGCTTCTGCTCTCTTGTCAAAGACATCTGAAACTGGTGGCATGCTCAAATTATATTTAGAGTCTGAAAATGCTAGGAATTTACTGGGAAGGGCTCAGATTGTTGAATAAGTTAAGATAGAAATGCATCTGGTTCGATTGTAGCTTATGATTCCCTAAGGCTTTTGTTTAATCATAAAATTTGCTAAAAGAATGAGAAGGCCAAGTTTGTTGTAGGAAAACAACTTTCCCAATGTCTTTTCTTATAGAAAGGAATTCAAAAGAAAGTATTTCTGGTGGATGATTAAGAATTAAGAATCAAGAATATTTATAAGCAGAACTATACCTGTCATTTGAACTTATAACTTACTGTTGCAGCCAAATCAAAGATAACAGACCGTTGCTATGATTACTTCAGTGTTGTTCTTATAATAATATATGCATCAAACTTTAGGCTTGAATTCCTTTTGATAGAAGCTGATAGTGTTCCTAGATTTGCTTTGTTTTATGTATTAATCAATTCTATTTTGAGTTAGTTATTCTAATAATCAGATAAGTTGATCAAACTAATAACTTGTCTAACTATTTACTACTGCAGAGCAGAGGAATTTATATTTGCATAATATTTACTAGTTGATCAGTCCTATTATTGTAATTGGTTGGAGTAAAGATAGAGATCATAAACCAATTAGAAGGGATTCGAGAAGCATGATTGGTTGGCTTTAGTGCTTAGTGTTGATTGGATGGCTAAACCAGAATACACCAGAATGAATCCCCACTGCTATCTGTAAAGTATGAATCCTCAAGGGCAATGTTGTTGTTGGGCTTGAATGTAATGAATTTGAGACAAATTAAACAAAGACAAAGAAAGTTCAAGAAAATCGTCCATTTTATTTTTTTACACATGTCCCAGGTCCTGGATTTAAAGTTTAGTTAATGGTTTTGCTTTGTGCTAAATGGCTGGTATACTCTATTACCCACTCCTAGTGCTAGTAACTAGAAGAGAAGGCAGTGATACTAAATGTACTATAGTAATATTTGAGAGATCTACAGGGCTGTGATTTTTTTCGTGGCCTTGTTTGGCTATTGCCAGCTGGTGCTTAATAACAATTATGGCAGTCCAGTAAAATTCCTATGGCGGCAGAAGCTGATTTAGAGCTCGACTGGAAGTGTATTAAACCTTGTACATCTTGCTCAACTAAAAAATATCTCTGTGAGAAAATTCTAATGCAACATTTTGTTGTGTGATTGTGTGAGTGCATTTAGAATTTCAGAAAGAAAAGCCTTTCATGCATCCCTGCTGTTTTTACTAATATAAGATATAAAGCATAAAATTT
Source organism: Paulownia fortunei (assembly GCA_019321725.1). NCBI lineage: Eukaryota > Viridiplantae > Streptophyta > Magnoliopsida > Lamiales > Paulowniaceae > Paulownia > Paulownia fortunei. The sequence continues at coordinate 5,581,472 of CM033114.1, read as the reverse complement.
TGCTGCCCTGCACATGAATTAGAAATGTTGGTTGGTTAGTTCACACTGTTGTTTATGCTCCTTGACACCTAGATGGACATTTGACACTTTGTTTGCTGAATGCTTTAATAAAAGATTTCTACATCTATTCAAAAGTTTGTCCGTTTGTTTAATTTCTTCATTGCTCATGTATTGGTCTCAAAACATAGGTTTTTTTCCCCTTTCTTTTGGCCAACTTGTGAAAGGAGTAAAAATAAAAGGATCTATAAGCTTTAGTTAGTCCTTAAAATATGAGGTCCCAAATCATGTTTCTTTGGTATAGTGTTTATATCATACATTTACTTTGCCTTCTAATAATTTCTAGAGTTCATACACTCATATGTGGTGGACACTTACCAAAACTCTCTCTGCATTTGCATGATTAGGTTTTTGATGGTGACAAAGGGACCACTTGGGTAGGGAAAAAAACCTTGTTTGGTTATATGCGAGAGAAACTTGAGCATTTTTATGCCCCAAAATGGAAAATAGAATGTCATATTTGACACGCAATGTTGATCCTTTTGCCAATTTGAATATTTTCGTCAGTGATACCTTAATCTTTAGTTTTTGAAGATAAATTCATTGTAACAATTGCACTAGTGAATTTTTGAATATTATATTATTTTTTCGTAAGCATTATCAATTCAAGAATGAATAATTTTTAATATGCAGGAAAACAATAGAAATGAGCTGGAGAGACTAGACAAAGAGAGGCATGATGATTTTGTGAGCATGCTGAAAGGATTTATTGTTAATCAGGTATTTCTTCTCTCTCTCTCTCTCTCTCTCTCTCTCTCTCTCTCTGTTCTATTTTTTTGTTTTTTTTGGTGGGGGTGGGGTGTTAGACTACTTGAAGCTTGATTCTGCTTGCAATATTATTATTTAATTGTCTTTTTCATCGTCTGGAACCAAGAGATCTAATAGTCTGAATTTGTTTTGGTGATATTTTGGGATTTTAGAGATTTTACGGTTGGTGGTCTTTTTGTATGCAGTGGCTTTTGTATAGCAACTCAAGATTTGTAAAGGAATTACACCTTATCCTTTGTGAAGTGAACTGTCTTCACTTCTGCACTAAATCACAAATGACATACTGCCATAGACAATCAGAATTAGAACATTTGACTTTCCTTGGGATTTTTCAATTCAAGCCTATGAGATTAATGTATCTCAACTAGTTTTGTTAGAAGAAGACACGAGCTTTTGAGTTGATGGAATATAGAAAGAGACTAGCTGATGTTATATCAGCTGTATTGTGTGAGCTATTATTTGTGTGCTGCCTTGTTGTTGCAATAATGAAAGGACATGGCTGGTACAAAAAACAAACAAACCAAAGTTGAGAACTAGAAACACTATTCAAATTGTGTTTCTACTAGGAGTTCAAACAATCCTTCAAGAAGTTTGTTCTTGGTTATTTTCCCCCCTTTTTTTCACCTTTTTGGGGGTTGGTTGACTGGGTAAATATGTTTAGTACTGTTGATCATCGCACTTGTCCTGCAATTTGTGTATTTCTTTGTGAAAGCTCAATCAAGAGAAGTAAATATCTTTGATGATAACAGGCTGGATATGCAGAGAAGTTGGCAAATGCTTGGGAGACAGTTGCTGAAGAAACTAGTGGATATGTGAAAAAGTGATAGCCGAAGAGCGGATTTTTAAGACGTAAATATTAGTTGTTGATGTAGTTTTTCCTCATTGGCGCCTTTCTCTCTTTTTCACTAACATCCTTCATATATTTCAGGCATGATGTATATTTGAAGCATACCCAAAAATGACATAAAAAGCCATTGTTTATCTCAAAGTTTGAAATTTGTTTTTTCAGAGAGTAGCATCAAGATTCTTACTCATATTTGATGCATGTTGTCTAGTAAATCACTCGTGCATACAACCCTGGGAAAAAAATTAATCATGTGGACATGACAACCTTGTTATTTGGCATACAAGGGAAGTGAGCATATGCTGCAATAGCACCTGAATTTTGCTATCTCACTCATTTTATCAACCTATAGGCAAAAAATACATCTTTTTCTGCTTCGTAATAAATTTTCAGTTCTGTTGAATGTATAGATTCTGCAGCCTTGGCATGAATGGTTTGTACGGTAGCACCAAATTTCCAGCTTTGCTGTAGACTAGAACAGATAATGCTGTAAAATGAATTGCGCCACTAAGATTGGGTGAAAATCCCAAAGAGGCTGCAATTGAACCACCAAAAAAATTGTGCTGGAGGGTGAGTAGTTTTATAAGAGGTTTAAACTGGCTAATTTTTTCAGTGTTTCTGAAATCCAAACCTCCCCATCGATGCTGGATGACTATAACTTGGCTTCGTGAACATTTAATTCCAAGCCTACCACCCGAACAAGCTCCATAACCACTATCATTGAAGCTTTTCAAGAACCACTTTGGATCATCCAATTCATGTTTGAAGGCTTGAAGAGCTTGGCTTTCTGCTTCTATAACAACTAGACAAAGCCCAGGCCAAGATTTGAGAATGACCCAATCACGCAAAAAACTCGTGTTAAGTGGTAGGCTAATTATAGGCAAAAAATTACTACTTATAATAAAGAAAAACAACCAGTTTGTTTGGTGGAGTGAACACTGGTTCAACGAGTCTTCACAGGAGGGTCACATACACAAATTTGAGCTATTTTACATTTTGAACATTTTTTTTTTACATGATATTGGGAATTTGTAGTCAATTTTTTTTGGATGTCCACTATCCCTAAATGCACTCATTTGGTATGCAATGACCATTACACGCCTTATTTTCGACAGATATAATGGTAGTATTATGAAAATTGGGGGTAAAATAAATGAGCATGTTTTTTCTATGTTTGCAATCAGATTAAATAATCATACGCTGCTAATACAAAAGTCTCAGTGTTACCGAATGACAAGTGGAAAAGATGCTGGACTCCCCATTCTCAGTTGGTCATTGAAGTAATGAACAGCCGAAACTCAACACAATAAAATAAGGCATTGTGTACACTCAAATAAGATATTATGCACCAGAAGTTCAAGTGAACGTGTTCAGAAACATGTTAATTATTTTCGAGTAGAACTCTAATATTAAAAGTTAACTGCAAAGACACAATTCTTAGCGGAGCAGCCCCTACTAGACTGTGATTCATCCATATCACAACCACAATATCAACCATGAAAAAATGCAGAATTTGGTCAGCTATAGCCGATGTATTCATCTCCTGTGCCTCAACAGCATCTTATATCTTTGTTTATCAGCACTTTTCTTTGGCTAGAATTTGTACAAGAAGGTATATACACGCCAAGGCAAGGTAAACACCATAACTACAAGCTGAGGATCACACACAGAACCAACAATAAAGACAATCAAAGTCTACTATTGCGTTTAAACAATCGAAATCCCTAATTTCTGAAACGGACAATGGGTCTAGTATTTATAATTCTTCATCCAACCCAGAAATCTTAATAATTGGCAACTACTACTACCACGCTGACAGGATTATTGATAGGAAATTCTCAACTTTCAGCTTACAATTATCTATAGCAAGGAAGGGCAAGCACCAGCATTTGCTTCAAAATCAGAGGATGACAAGGCCCTATTGAGCAAGTTCACAAGATTAGTTCAAAACTTAATAATTTTAGTGATGCTTGAGAATTAAGACTCTACTGTTTCTCAAATTGATGTTCCATTCTCATGTCTACAAATAAATTACATGCATAACATATAAATGCAACTTCTGATCACTTCATATCACACAGATAAGCTCTCAGCTTAATTTTTGTCCCCGATAATTTTATCCAATTTTATTCTCTCACATTTGCATGTAATTTAACTTCAATTTTTCTAATAGTTGAAAGTACACAGTCCATCCTCTAGCTCGAAAAATACAGGTAAGCCACAAAGAGACAAACAACATAAACCAGGCGAATCAAACATTAAGATGATTTAAGGATTGCCCTAATAATAATTTACCAATTGAAGCTTACAAGTCCACATCCAAATCCAACAACCATTCTTGGGTCTCTTAATCCAGCTCCAAATACAAGACTGCTAGATTCACTTTTACAACATTGGGGAGTACTACAAATACAATACCTTGCAAACTCCCTATGTCCTACACTTTCCAGTGCTCCGTCAGATAATGCCCAGGCACTTCTTTCTACATGAACTGGGTATGCAAATTAGAATAGTGATATTGGCTATAAGCCTAATAGTTTACTGCCCAACAGGAAAGATATTTACCATTATACTAAATGTCGGCAATTTTGAGAGATAATGTATAACATAGGCCAAGCTCACTCTGAGACCAGATTGAAATTTCCCTCATGAACCTCTTAATGGTTGATAACCATAACTACGTTCATACCAATAAACCATAATATTATTTAGTTTAAGTGTATCTCAAAAGAGGAGATTCTCCCTGAAGTATAAATCCTTCAAGCAAAAGAGTAATAAGACTAGTGACTATTCAAATCAATATCTTCCACTCAAATGTGCGTCCATGCATTCTGCACAATATTATATACATGTACCCTTTCCATTAACAGTAATGGTGAAAGGTTAGAAAAAACAAGTCAAAACCCATTTCCAAACCCGAACAATAGATATCATAATAAAAAGTCTGCTGGGGAACATCAAGTACTTAAAATTGACATAAAATTTGCAAAACATTCAATTAAAAGATCTTAAATTTTAGATCGTGAATCAAATCATAGATACAAAACGCCTAATTAAATATACCCAGAATTGAACATAATTCCTATATTTCCGTTGAGGGAACAAATTTTACAATTCAGTCGAACTAAACTCAATTAAATTTGAAAATCCTAACTAAATTCGCGTACCTTTTGGTTTGAATCCCATTACGAACAATCAGATCTGATCAGATCCAAATTACACACGCGTGGCAACAGCGGGAGAAGCCGCAGCCGCAGCCGCAGCGGAGGAGGCTGCGCCACCTAGGAACGAAATAAACCCAGAACTAACCGGCTCCTGATCATCCAAAAATAAATCCTCAGGCATGCGGAAAGCGCCGTGCGTGCAAACCACGGCAAGGCCGACAAGCAAGGCGGATATGAGCAGCGATCCTACGCTGGTGAGAAACACCACAACTATAGTAGACACCATCAAAATGCCCAAAATCTCGCGATCCGAAAACGTGCGCCCCGCCACCACAACCGGCTGATCCGAAGGGCGGAACAAGTATAAAAAGAGCCACGCGGCGAGGAGGGATAATAACACAAGGAGGGAAAATGGGTGCGAGAGGAGAGATAGGGCGAGAGAGAGAGCGAGGAGGGATATGTAGTTGATGCGGAAGTAGGAAAAGTTTTTGCGAATGCGAGAGGCGGCCTCGGAGAGGGAATCGGGGCGGGAGAAGGAAGAGCGGTCCAGGAGTTCTAACCAGGGGCGGCGCTGGGAGAGGCCGTGGCGGATGGTGGCGTTGAGGCGGGAGAGGAAGGCGCGGAAGGCGGGGGTGGCAATCGGAGGCTGGGATTCGGATTGGGTACTGGAGATCGGGAGCGTCGGCAGGGAGGCCATAGCTGATTCAGAGAGGGAAAATTCAGGGGGACGCTTATTGGCTGGCCTATGGGATTCAATTATAACGCTCCCCAATGAGCACCTTTGCTTATGTACTACTCACTAGTAACTAGTTTATTATCTTTCTATTTCAATTTCTTTTGTTGGTTTTTTTTTTTTTAATATGGGGGGGGGGGGGGGGGGGGTTGTGTTGGAAGGAACGTCTATTATCGTCAATTTACCTTTATTTATCTATTTGTAAATACGACAATTAAAACAAAATATTATACTAAAAAAAGTAGCAAACTAGTCCCTGAGACAACTTTTTATTACCAAGGGGGTGAGGAGCAAATTTGTCACTGCCGACATTTTAGCAGAATGGGAAAGTTTTATGTTAGATTACTGAAATGCCCCTGGTTGATAAACTAGTGTAAAGTGTACACACACAAAATCAAATTACTAAATGAATCCATATTAAATGAGTAACACTAGTTATATGAAGTCTTGTTCTGCTACCACGCATGGGACTTCATCCTCCTCTCGTACCAACTGCCACAATAAAATCACATATTTCTGTTTGTTTGTTTTTTCTGGAAAAACAACTCAAAAATGCGCCTTGAAAATTTGCAATGGTGACTGTGAAGCTCAGTGCTGCACTGGAAGTCTTGGTGGAAGCTACTGCTTCAGATGGCATTACTTGATACCATGAAAAGATGGCAATACAGCAACGAGGGGATCTCCATAACCAACAGCTTCTGTGGATGAAGTACGAAAATAAGCAATAAGCAGATTATCTTAAACAACTCAAAAAGGCGCATAAAATAAATCTTACCACCATCAGTGCCAGTGTGCCACACAGCTTACATGTAAAGATGGATTGCTCAGTAATTACCAAGCAGAGTAAGCAAAGGAATTTATAGTGCGAAAGAAACACGAGCAAAGGGCAATTTTGTATGAGCAATTTTTTGGTTGAGTTGATGTTACTAATAAATAAACATTTTTTCTAATTTGAGTTAGGTTTGAGTTTTACTTGCCAGGTATCTATGCAATATGAAGTTCATTTTTGGAAAAATTATGTGCAAGGAATTTGACAGACTATCTAGTGAATAAAGAAGATTTTAAGGAGACAATTTTCAGGTATATGCAAAACGGGAATGTAATTTGAAAGAAAAGTGTCCAAGGCATTATACCCCCATCACTGTAAAGGAGCTTCAAGACTTCTCCAGCCACATCTGACTGCTCAGTGATTATCCCAACGTGACCCAAGAAAGAAGAGGGAAAAATCGTTAGTATATAATCTCCAAGGCAGAGCTACAAATGAGAAAGTTGAAACTGAGGCTCACTCTGACAGGAAGTTCAGTGCCAAACTGATCCAAAAAGCCTATCATTTGTCCCTCCTTGATCACATCACCCTGAATGTACACAAAAGAACAAGCATAGTAATGAACCAAATGGAATTTCGTGTCACTAAGTCAATATATGAATATATATTAAATGGTGTAACCTGTGTCACAACAAAGCAACCTTGCTAATTTGGCAAGGCCTGCACTAATATAATAGTAATCTAATAAACAGAAGAAACACAGATATAGGGAGACAATATTACAAAACTTGGGGACAAGGAGCTCTCATGTACATAGAAGAAGAGGTTGAAAAAGACAATCTGAAAACATAATCCCTGTAACCACATAGCACATTTGATAAAGCTAAACCAGAAAATAAGCTTGGAGATGACAGAAACACGATTCTATCCTACGATTCTGACAGATACCACCATTCCTCTCCAACCATATAAAACCAATTTATAGCCAATTTACACGCTGTCATAATATTACAGCCTATTTGCTTCCTCCTAACCCCTAAAACTTGATTTATATCAGATCAAACATATGGAGTATATTGGACGCAAGAAACTTATCAAGCATAAAACATTACTGTTGTGAAAACTTAATGAGCTATGGTGCATAAGGAAACACCATCACCTTATTGTGAAGAGATTTAACTTAGGCATAGTAAGTGATTAACTGAAAAAAAAGTTCACTTGTGCTTTCTGATTTTTGTGGGTGTGAGGGTGTTTTGTATGGAGGGGGAAAGGGAAATACATTACAACTTGAGTAATCATGTAATGGTGATTCTAGACCCAGCATTGCCTTAACAACAGAATTTTCATCTTTTCCTAATAAATATACTTCCGGAGCTCACCATTAGCTGTCAAATCATAATGGATTCATATCCATCTTAATGTCAAAGTGCTCTACATTTTCAAATGTTTGAGGTATAGAAAAGCAGTAAGCGAAATGGATACTTAACAAAGAGGGGCAACTCAAAAGCAGGAGTAAGCATATCTTAGAAGTAATGTGTTGATCAATGGAATTTTAGTGCCTTGTATTAAAAAGTTTCCTTCATCCCCATCTCTGGAAAATATGGTCCACAGCACCCACCACCAAACACAAATAAGGAGAAAAAAAAAAGCCAAGAAAAGAAAGGCAAAAGATAAAGGAAAACTCCTTGTAAAGTAGTACCTCTTTACAAGCAGGCGGTTGCTTCTTTCCTTTTAGAGTCCTGGCTCTTCGGAATGAACCAACCTAATATAGGATTTGGAGAGAGAGTTACCAAAACACGTCCACATTGTATAGCAACCAGCCAACCACTCATGAGCGGTCATGCAATACATACCGTGGGTGATGATACTATAACGTAGCCACTAGATCCAGAAGCCTCCAGTGCCGCCAATTTGGCTGCCTTCTCCACAGAGACATTTGTAAATGGGCTCACCTTTTCTGCAGAAGATTTAGGTGGGGGTGGAGGAACAGCAGAAGTTGATTCATTTGCTGGTTTACTTGGAACAGGTGGTATAGTTGTTTGGGAAACAACAGGTGCAGGGATTGTTGGGCCATCAATATTCCGCTTCATGTGGATTTCAAAGGCTCCAAACTGTTACATAATGAAAATAAACTCATATAAAAAGAATGTCCAAAGCATGGATTGGCACAATCAAAGCTGCCAGTGGCAATATTCTGCAAAGTTATTCCATCAACGTAATTCAGATTAACAAGCCTAATTATACCTTATAGCTGTAACGCACTAAGCAACCATCTATAACCGCAAACCATGTAATTCTTGTAAATCACTAAATACATTAATCAAGCTAACTATTGGGTAAACAACCTGTGAACATGTCTAATTCTAATCTGAGAGATATAAACATACTCCACAGTTATCAATAACTGCAAGGAAATAAGCATTGGTGCTCACATCATTACAGTATAAATGCACAAATATGTAATTATCAAATTGTTACAAACATCTTGAACACATTGTTGCTACATTCAAGATTAAACCTAGTTGACTAATCCTTCAAGAAAACTCTTATCGTACAAATATTGATGGTTAAAGAGGGAATAATTTCTCTCACCTGTCACTGAATTTTGTTTTTGCCTTGTACATATAAAAAGAATAATCCAACATTCGAAACTTTCTGGGGTCTCCCTTGATAACATCAGTATCTCGGTGACAAAGTAATTCATTTCCACATTCTTTAGGATTACTTTAATTTACTAGAAGAAGAAATAACACATCTTTAACTCTATTGAAAAAAAAATTGCAGAGCGTATATATATAACATTATTTACCTTAACTTTAAGCTCAGCGATCTTTGTCTCATCACAGACTTCTGACAGCAGGGCCTGAGATGAATAAAGTAACATGTTTAGAAGTAAATAGAGCAAAAAAAGGAAGATACCTCACTTATAACTAGTATGCAAAACAAGAATTGAAGGAAGAACATCCGCAACTACATGATTGACCCAAGCAAATGCTTTTTTCTGGCGTTCAGGAGTTCTGGTTTGATGAGGCAAAGGCCAAAACACTGCTAAGGAGAACATATCTTTGGAGTGATATTAACAACCAAAAAGCACATTAGCGAATAGCATTTTAGATTAATGCAGTGGATCTACATAAACTTATATTTGCAGGAACTTTTAAACTGAAACCTGTTCTTTCAATGATAAAAAGTGTCATCCTTGTATTACAATTACTGAATACCGATAAAGATCACATGGCAAATGCTAAAAATGCCATAAATGGACCCCCATTCAATTATGTGCTATAGTGAATCACGTGATCCACTCCAATTAACACTCATGGTTTTCACACCACAAGAGACATTCAATTGTTAGAAATCCTGGTAGTACTAATACAACATTACTGACTAAGAAAAGCTCAACTCTGATTGATCACATAGGAGCATATATAAAACCTTACAAATAGTTTTCAATCTGTAAATCTGCTCTCCCATCTTTCAACCCCAAATCATCTAATACAAAACTTTAAATGATTATTTTCTTTGGCAACACTCTGTTCTTCATAGATATAGCAGATTGAAGTTTATTGCTGATTAATATTTTCATTATTATCACTCCCAAAGTCAAAGTTCTGAATGCAGAATAAAGTATTAGTATCTCAACACTTCTCCTATGGAACAAAATACTCAATTATAAATGGGGGAGGGCTGTAGAAAAAGTTACTAGAGCTAAACACCTCAAAACCATTGGGAAAAGTTGCACCAATTGGTGATTTCTTCTCTAGTAACCCATTTTGTTGACTATCTGATAGAACAGCTCCATTGGGGTCACCTGAATTGGAAGTAGACATTATAGATTCTTAATTGCAGCAGGACAAAAAGACATTGAGAAATCAAGACATCTTTTTTCTGTTATTCGCTATCGATACAGGAAAACGGCAAACCACCTTTGGATTTGGCTGCAGTAGCTTCAGAGGTCTTCACACATGACACAAGTAGTGCTCCACGCCTGCTTGTAGATGAAATAATCTTTCCACCACAGACAGGCAATTTATTTAGGTTGCAGAAAGCTGCATTATTCATGGTAATCGTGCCAGGTCTTTCTAGCATAGGCTTCAAATGAGAACTTGAGCTGACCGCATCTGAAACACAATGTTAAGCATCAAATAGCTGCTTCAAATACAGCTGAGTAATTGACAGATAAGGATAACTGCAGCTTAGGTAAGATTCAAAGCTGTTCTTTTACTTTGGACCAATTTATGTAACCAGATAACTACACAAATTTTACATGAATGATCAATAGTTGAGTCTATTGAAGACTTAGTCCATCCAGGCCATTCTTTCACTTATTCCTTCACATACATTTCTACAGTTTGGCATGAAGATGTGTTGCACATTCCTGTCTATCCTAATTTTTTGTTACTAGACACACAAAAAAAAAAAGGAAAACTCAAGCTGTCGACCATGGTATGATTCAGTTCTTTTTAGAACAACAAACAGGTTTCTGAACATACCAGAGAAACCCACCCCCATGATATCTTCCAAGAGAATACACAGAAGTAACACACATCCGGGCACATCTTTCTATATGCTTTTCACTCAAATCCCACAAAGACTGAAGGAACTATATAAATTTTAGTAGAAGATCGAAATAGTTTCCAAGTAGATGCTATAATTCAAGAAAAACGTGAACCTTGAGGCCCACAATTGTATATCAGCAAATCGATTTTAGACAGGATCCAGAAACATCTAACTTTGATCAGAGAATTGTCTGAACTAGTGATAATTGCATTTTCTCCCTTTCTTTGCAAGAGAAAAATCAAAAATAAAAGATTTTTGAAGAATGTAGTAAGTGGATAAATTAATAAACTGTAAGATTAAAAGAATTTTAGAGAGCTGCTTTAAAAAAAATTAAACAAACTTGCACATTTACTGAGTTACTTTGGATATATTTAATCATAAAATTCAAAATTAAAGAGCAAAAGAAAAGGTTAGAATACTATTCGGCGCCACATGGTAGCATTTTGCTTAATTAAAAATTGTGACCAGTCAAACAAAACTTGCTAAAATAAGATATTGAGACCACCAAAACATGGAATAAGTACAACTATCAACTTCCCCGTAGACTTAGAGAACAAGATGTTTAAGTTAGTCCAATCAGCCTGTGCTTGCTTTCTCACAAATCCTCAAGTACCAGCAGCTAATTTTATTTTTAACCATGAGGGTTTAGACACATATAACGTGTATAATGTAAATTCAACTTTTCAAGGCTTAAAATAAATAGTATAGCACATTTCTCCAGAGCCCATACGATCAAAATCTATTAGACATCAATTCTTCCAGAATCTAGAACGATTTATCATCATTAATTACCATTTTCAAATTTATTTCCTTTACTTTGCACCTAGCTGAGCACACATTAACAAAATGAAGCAAACCTAAACTACAGCACTCCCAAATTTAAAACAGCTTGCATAAAATTCACGGAGAAAATAGAAATTCCAAGATGCATATTTTAGCGACAGCCACTTTTCATTATTGTGTTCGAAAGACCAATAGCGGTTCACAAGCATATAAATGTTCGATAGCAAATTGCAAAAGAATTTTACACAAGCCACATTGGATAGGAACAACACTTTCAAACAAAAATCATGAAATGCAAGCTAATCTTCAGCTCAATGCACTATCTACACAACTTTCAGATTACACTGAGTGCACATTTACTACGTGTTTCACACACACAAACGCATAGATTTCTGAATACACAATTTCTATGTGAACATTGTACGAAGAGAGAAAGAAGAGGGTGTACTAACACTGGAAAGAGCGGAGAACAGCGGCGGACTCCATGGCGATCAAATACCGATTAAACCGAAGAGATCCAACAGAATCAGATTTTACAGAGCGAAATTTCTCGATTTATAGCTGCGAAAAATGAGAAATGAGAACGGCGTCGGGTATTACAATGTGTATAAATATCCTCTTTCTATTTATACGGGGTTGGGGGGGCGGGGGGGGGGGGGTTGTAACGGGTGAGTGTGAGTTGGTATGTGTTTGTTAAGTAGTTTGTTTCTGCTTAGAGATGTCCGCCCCCTCTCTTCAGTTTCTTCACCCACTACCGGCCTCCTGTATTTTGTTTGCTATCGCTTGCTAATATGCGCCTGCTTTCTTGCGCTTGGCGCTTATCCTGCGCCCTCGACGCTAATTTGTACACGTAAATAAAGGAATAATTCAATTGTTCTTTTTTTTTTTTTTTTAACTTTTTACTATATTACATTCTTATGTAATGATTAATAAATTTTCCTCATAGTTTTAACAATAAGATGAAAAATTACGACATCTAGCCAGATATTAGCAAATGATTAGTGAATATGTCAAAACTTTCAATTCAATTATATATTACAGTATAGTAATAATAATATATTTTTTTTCGTATTTTGGCCCTGATCAAGAATTAGATTAAATAACAGTGTTAGAAATTTACATACACAAGATGCGACTTAATATTATATTATGAAAAATACGTCAAAAAAATTTTTAACTCAGCACAAATTTTATAACTAGTATCTAAAAAAGAAAACATATAACATTGTATTACAAATCAAAATAGGTAAATGCATTGTGTTGTTGAGATGTCCACTCCATACGACCCACTTTATAGTCTTTGATATATTTTTTATTTTATTATTATATAAATATTTTATTTTTTATTTTTTATTTTTAGAAAAATACTAAAGTGAAATCGTGCGCATCTTTCTTACAACATTTTCAATCACTTCTCCAATTGATCTAACAATTCAACAATTATAAAATTTTATGTGTTAAAATAAAACAATTATGTTGCCTTAGCTAACTATTCATCTTCCAATATTAGGGTCTAACAAGACTTTCACATGAAAAATAATTAATTATATATGTTTTCTCATTTTCTTGTGAAAGGAAAGATCATCCTTTGATTGTTGGCTGAATTGTACAATTAAAATAGGTAGGACAATTCAACCTGAAAGTTTTTAAGGTCAATGTCAAATCATGACCGGATATATTGAGTGCATGTTTGGGAGTATTTTTGAAATAAAAGTCCATCTATAAAATGGAATTTTTAATATGAACTTTTTAAAAAAGTGCTTATAAGTATTGTTAAATGTTTGGTAAAAATATATTTTAATGTTTATTTAGTAGAAGTGTAATAAAAGAAATTCAAAAGTCACAATTTTGCACTTCTCCAAAATGGACTTTTGGAGAAGTGACTTATTTTAAAAGTTCATTCAAAAATAATTACCAAACACATAGAGGGTGTTTGGAAACCCATTTCAAATGAACTTTTAGATATAAAAGTCAATTTGTAAAAAAATTATGTGTTTGGTAATTATTTTTGAATAGACTTTTAAAACTTTTCCAAAAGTCCATTTTGGAAAAGTGCAAAATTGTGGCTTTTGAATTTCATTTCTTACACTTCTACTAAATGGGCATTAAAATACATTTTTACCAAACATTTAACAATACTTATAAACACTTTTTTAAAAAGTCCATATTAAAAAGTCCATTTTATAGATGGACTTTTATTTCAAAAGTGCTCCCAAACATGCACATATTTTTTTTACAAATGGACTTTTATATCTAAAAGTCCATTTGGAATGGGTTTCCAAACAACCCCTGAGTGATTTTGAAAGCAAACGATTATAGTAATGGAGCCATTTAATAGAGTAATTTTGGTTTAAAATTAAAAAATAATAGGATTAAAAATATAAGTGAAAGCGCATGTAAGATTCGTTTTTATCCACTTGCGCTTTCAAAATTTGATTTAATTTTTTAAAAAAAAATTATTGAAAGTGCAACTTAAAATTGCGTTTCCATCCAAAAAACGCAACCCTAACTTGCGCTTTCAATAATTTTTTTATTTTTTTTAAAGGAATTTTTGAAAACGCAAGGTAGAATTGCGCCTTCAAATTTAAATATATTTTTTATGTATTTTTTTTAAATATTTTTTAAATATATATATATATATATATAATTAATATATAAATTTGTGAGAGTGGAGAAATATGGACTAGGATGTAATTAAGGATGATTGATATTCAATACAAATGCAAATGAGAAAATTAAAATATTTATACATATATTTAGATAAATATATATAAATATAATTATATATATATACATATATTTAGATAAATATTTTTTATATAATAATAAATAACATAAAGTTATGTTGTTTAATTTTTTTAATACTTAAGTATATGTATGTAAATATTTTAATAAAGATAATAACAATACTATTTTTGCTTCATAAATCACACAATTAATTTTTTTGAATAATAATTACAGTATTGAATTTAAAAGTTTTGAAAAGTACAAGAATAAAAAAATACTAAAAATAACCACCAGTACCACACGTACGTCGGTGGCGTTGTCGTCTATCTCGACGTCCACCCTAAGCAGCAGCAGTATTATGTGATTGGTGTGGGGTCGGATCATCAACATATGTACTATAGTTTAAATTGAAGCTCGGCCGACCTAACGAAGTTGTGGAGCTCGACTCTCCACGATCATGATAGTCGCTGTCTAGATGTGGAAATGCAACAGGCGAGACAATAAAATCTCCACGTCCAGAATCGTGTCCTAGATGTTGCTGAACAAACGGTGTTTGCGTCATGTCTAAATCTGAACTGAGTAGTGTAGAGAATGACATCGTAGATGGTGGCATACCCCAATACGGAGTGAATGGGTCATCTGGTTGTGCTTGTTGAGGCACATAATAGTCGGCGGTGTTATCCAAACCGTGTGATACACGATGTGTCGAGGTGGATGAACCTGCCTCATCTGCTACACTAGACATAAGTGGATGAGGAATGTCATAAGATGTAGAAGCATGGCTAGTAAATGCACTCCGTGTCGAGGTAGAGGGACCCGCATCAATAACTACTCTAGTACGCCTCCTCGTCCTCCTGGCTGTGTCTTGTGGTGGTGGCATTGGTGTATTTACAGCATCTTGTTGTCTACGAAGTAGGCGTCTGAGATCATCAGTGGCGTGTATAGCTTCACTCCTCAACTGCATAAGTGAAGCTATATCTTGCTCGTTCGCGCCATCAGCACTGAGTCTAACCCTCTCGACCGCCATACTCTAAAATACGTGTAAAAAATGAATAATATTAAAGAATATCATAAATATGATGCATACACATTATAAAATTTTTTATTAATGAATATATTACCATAGCTTCCAAATCTGATATGTGTGAAGGCTGGTACCCCTCCTCCATAGGCAAATGGGATGGTGATATCAGACGACGTGTAATGTCATCGTACCAATCCATATAGCGAGGCTCAGTACTATAGGGAGGGTCGATAATAAACTAATGTCTATTTGCCCACTGCGATACATACTCCCGGTGATATCGAGCCCAATCCTCTCCACTGTGTCCCCTGCAGTCTACATCATGTAAAGTCTGTTCATGTGCTGGTATATCTGGTGGAATGTACTGGCGCATGCCAAACTGGCGCATGACCCACTCTGGGTGATGGAACTCCACAATAGCGTAGTTGATCAATGGACAACGAGATCTCCATAGTGACGTATTACACCTTGGACCAATACCATAATATCCGGTGAACTCATATCATATGGCTCCCATATAAACTACAATTATAAAATACATAAATTTGAATTATTTATACATATATGAAAAGAAAAATCAAATCAAAATTAAACAAGTGCTTTAAATTCTACTCACCTCTCTATCAGTCATCCTATCTAGTATATCCCTAATAATCCTAACTGAAGACTCGTTGTACGCGTGAAGCTGTAATACTACATCCACCTATATGTATATAAAAATAATCATGAAATAATAATCACAAATATAATAGTGGAAGTATAAGCTCATTATCATTAGCGTTAATAAATGGGCATATACCTTGCACGATATGGAGGAAGTGGAAGCTCATGATCATTAGCGCCGATGAGTGGGCCCATATTTACTCGCGAATGTAATCGTCTTGGCACCAACGTGGTAATACGAGACCATGCCCATATCTGCAAAAATATATATTAATCTAATGAAAGTAGCAAACATACTGATATAACATAAGAAAGTAACAACACTTATATAAATTTACCTGTAGAAGCACCATCGCACCACCAATAATATTCTTATCTTTATCCGATGCAGTGCACAACTCATGATATATGAAAGACAGTACTGCACTGCCCTAACTAAATAAACAACATCCTTAATCTGCTCCATACTCTGTAGATATAGCAACGACACTCCATTGCCTGATGAATCAGGACACATAATGCTACCGAGTAGAATCAATGCACATCCGCGTGCATATCGCTCCAACTCATCGTGGGGAGTGTCATCTGTCACTGGGTTAGCCTGAAGATAACCCCTCAATGCACTCAACAATATACGCCCACACCTAAACTGCTGTGAAGTGGGTCGAAATCCTAAGTAATGGTGGCAATAATCCTGTCACTGCTCGGTAGATCTCCTCGAATCAACTCCAATAACAGACTGACCATCTACTGGTAAACCCTAAATAACTGCAACATCTTGTAGTGTGACAGTCACCTCACCAATGCGAAAATGAAATGTATGAGTCTCAGGTCGCCATCTCTCGACTAGAGCAGTAATCAAATGAAAGTTCATATCAAAGTGTCCACATCGGTAGACGCCATAGAATCTCATATCATACAGAAGATGAACTATACGAGAATGCAATGCACCCTCTCCACCATGAAGACTCCAAAATGGTGCGCCTGCGTGCCTAACTGTAAGTGTCCTATCAATCTCACCAGCAAATACACTCTTTGAACGGTGAGTAGCCTGTCGGGATAAAACTATCGTATCATGTGGACCATATACAGAAACAATATCCATCCTGTTTACAAATGAATAACACCATGTGTCAAGGATAATTTTTTTAATAGCATCACATTAATGTTTACATATAATATGAAATTTAACCATATGGTTCACTACAATTAAACATAAATTTTAACATATAACATGAAATTGTACGTACATCATTAACAACAGTTAAATATAATATCATTACAAAATTATTTCATACAAATAAGGAGTATTACTCCCGCACAAGAGCAAATACTAATCTAACTGTAATGACATTATCTATGTTGGGAAGACGAAGTTGTTCTACGTTCTGTTGTATTGACCCTTTGCCTTGCACGCGCTTGTTATCTAGCACGTGTTTGAGGTCAATCCATCTCGTTAGGAATTCGAGTAGTAATATTCTGTCCACGATGATTCTGAATCCGCAACGATGGATTATGCCACAACTCGAAAGGGGGCGTATCCCAATAAACTTCATCTGGCAAAGGCTCAAACTTCCCTTTGTAAGTATCTACATAAGAACCAGTGCTATGGTACGATTTCATGAGTGTTGCTGGATTAACTCCAAAATGCCAGCAAGTATGCATTGCATGCGAGCAAGGTATTCCAAATTGACTCCAATTACCGCATGAACACTCCATTGACCTCAGTTTCACGACGTGTGTAAAACTCCTGGATGATCCTGGTCGACGTGTTATGACAAACATGGATTGATCTGTGTAATCAAACACGTGTACCATATGCTCTATAGATAGGTTCTGTCAACTCTCATACCTTTGTAATATATTATCAGGCCATGGTTGTTATTCTCCACTATTCGACGACCCTTGGATAGTCGATCGAGAAAATGTTTAATAGCACGATGGAACATAATCTGTACAATAGCAATGACTGGGAGCCGTCGTGTACCTTTCAACATTCCATTAATGCATTCTGACATATTTGTTGTTAGAATGCCACATCGCCATCCTCCATCATAAGCTAGAGTCCACTGACATTTATCTATATTCTCCAAGTATGCATGTGCATCCTCGTTAAGAGCCTTTATTTTTTCCATTACCTTATCAAATTGTCTGATTGTCAATTGTGAACCAGCTGTATAACACAAATCCTTTAATGCAATACTCTTGGACCGCTTGTTGAAGTTAGATGACACATGCCTTAAGCAAAAACGATGCACCCCGCGAGGTGGCGTGAAATCAGGTATGTATTGAACAGCTCCAAGTAGGCCACTATGTCGGTCAGATATCAAACAGACACCATCAACCCCGCGGACAACATACATAGACAACATATGCAAAAACCATCTCCAAGATGTAAATATTTCTTCATCAACAACTGCAAAAGCCAGAGGCAAAACCTGTTGATTTGCATCTATCCCCATAGCAATCAACAACTTGTGTTTGTACTTTGTGTAAAGATGTGTTCCATCAACACTTATTACTTTACGATAATTTTGGAACCCATTGATACATGGCTTGAATGCCCAAAATACATATTTCAATATTTTCTTTTCTGCGAACTCGGTGTCGATGTGATGCCACTCCACAATTGTGCCTGGATTCCATTTTTGCAGAGCTCCCAAATACTTAGGCAATTTTCTAATTGAGCTCTCCCAAGTGCCATAAACATTTTTCCTTGCGCGTTTCAAATCGTGTCAGGCCTTATGATATGAAATTTCATACTGATACTTCTCTTTTATATTTTGTTGGACATACTTAATCTCATAGGCCGGGTCACACTGAAATATGCCAGTAAGCAACCTTGCGATCATGTTTTTACATAGGTTGCGATGATCCACAAACACTGAATTTATAAAGCAGATATGAGGGCCTCCCTACTTGGTGATTTTTCATAAACCGAGCTTTGCTTTCAATGATGGTCGAAACCCCAAATTACACCACGTGGTCGATGTACTATGGCTGCATTCCACTTTCCATAATTTTGGTGTACTCTCAACCACCCGATACTCACGTCTGACAACTCGTACAGAGTAATCTTTAACTGAAGCTTAGAAATTTTTTTTGTCTTTGAATACCATACCATTTTCAAGCTCTCCAATACTAGAGTCATAAAACTTTCCTCTATTTGTAATATCAATAGAATCCACAACTATTTCTGGGTAACATGTGGTAAAGAATGGTATAGTACGATTAGAGTCATATTCATTTCTTGTTGAGGGCATTGATATATAAACTGACACTTGATGTTGGGATGAGTTGCCCTCATCATGTTGCTCATACATCTCTTCCAAATCATCAATTTCGACCACATCACCATCATCATCATCACCATCATCTTCATCAGCAATTTCATCGGGTTCAGAATTAATATGTTCTTCAGCACCAAAACTGTCGACAAGTGGCTTGGACAATTCATCAGTGTATGTATTATACGGCTCTATATTTGTACCTTCAAAATGCTCTTGACCAGAGCTTGAAGCACCTGCATTAAACTCATTGATGCCAACACTTGTCATACCTTGCGTCACTGTAGTCATTTCAAACACACTATCATCTCTTAAAAATGATGCATACTGATAATACTCATTGCTTGTTGGTATCTCAGGCACAGTATTGTGAATATTTTGTTCTGACTTAACATAAAATTCTATAAATTGATTTTCTCTTCCCGGATCTAAGAAAAATTACAATCCATCGTCATCAGTTATTGATATTAGTTGAGACACATTACCGCAACAGTACTTACCAAATAATTTCAATAAGAACTGTTTATCATCAACGCCCGTAATTTGATACACTTTTAATAGTAATTCAGAAAATCTTGTCATACGAGACATTCTCCTAGCTCCAATTGCAGGGCGATCATATGTCACTAAATTAGCATCTTGTATAATTTGACCACCAAAGTATACCAGAACATCGATGTTGTTTCTATTTGCCATAACTACATCAAAATAAGTATTAATATTTTAATTTTAAATAATAATTTCAAAGACATAATATTTAATTAAGATTATCATAGTTATGAGAAAGATTCTCTAAATAGTTCAATAATTTTTAACTCACATTTTTAAGTCAAATAACAAATAACAAATATAATATACAAAAAAAATGCAAACATTACATTCTCCACATATAAAATATGTTATTAAAAATGTACTTGCATATGTCATTATAAAAAATAATATTAATAACATTTGAATACAACAAAATTTATTTTTTCAATATAATAATCCATCTACTTCACAATTATTACAATAAAATATATACATTATAATTGAAATATGATACCTGTAAGTCACACTCACAATATGATTTGCGTCGTATTTTAATCTATCGCGTACTAACCTGAACAAAAATATATAAATGTTAATTAGTTAATTTTTTTAATTAATTTTTTTTAAAAATAATAACAATATTATTTACCGAAAGAAGCAAAAATGGACGTCAAGAAGGTAAGGGATGGGAGAATCCAAAAAATGAAAGAAAAAATGACAAAAAAAAATCGAGAAAGAGATGTCGAGAGAGAGGGAAAGACCGAGAGAGAGAGAGTAATGGGGGAAGTTGCCAGGGGAGGGGGGGAGAAATGGGGAAAATGGAGGAAATGGGAAGGGGGAAGATGGGGAGAGGAATGGGGGAATGGGGAGGCTGCTGCGCGCGGAAGGGGAAGTGGGGAGAGTAGAGGGGAGGGGAATGGGAAACGGTCAGCTTGAATGCCGATCGAAAGCGCAAGCTATGGTTGCGCCTTCAGAAGGTGCAACCATAGCTTGCATTTTCTCTCCCCACAGGAAGCGCAACCTAAGGTTGCGCTTCCTGTCAGAATAACAGTGAAAGCGCGTGTTAGGATCGCGCTTTCATTTGGAAGCGCATTCCTCACACGCATTTTCTTAACCACTCGCTAAATTACGGTAAAAAATTAATTATTTTTTAAATTTACTATTTTTAATTAAATTAGTCTATAGTAATGATGAAACACTTATATACTGGACATCCTTATGTTTTATAGGAAAATGGGAAGAGTTTAAATTTAAATTTTATTTTCTATTTAAGATGAATTTTAAATTATATATGGATTGAAAGTGGTTTTAATTTTTTATTTTTAAATTTATTTTGAATTTATCCTATATAATTTATTTATTTATTTATTTATTATTTATTATATATATATATATGAAAATATATTTTTTAAAAAGTTTATTTGAATTATTTTTTAAAAATATATTTATTAATAACAAGTCCATCCTGCTGAATTCGGTTTGGGGCGAGTTTGAATTCGAGTCCTTAAAAATTTAATGGGATCCCTATATAGGCTAGAGGGTTGTGATTGTTGTATAAATGATGTATTTACATATAATAAGTGTCCTACGTTAGGAAGTATGTGTTCACATTATGTTCTCATTCATATATATTTATTTCACAATGATTATTAGTTAGAGTTATTTAGTTCTTCTTAATGTATAAATATATATAAGTTTGGAAAATTTTACCAAACTATTTTGAAATCCTCTTATAAGAAAAAACCAAAAAAATCTTATAAATAAATAAATATATATATATATATATATAAAGAAATAAATAAATAAGAGAGGAAAAGAGGAGACCGGATAAATCTATCTTATTTCCAAATAAAATAGTTGAAAGTTTAAATGAAGATGTCTCTTTTCATCAAAAGATGCTTTTTCAGAAAGATTGCATTTATTGAAAGCAATCTTTATAAATCTGTAAATAATTTATATTTTACAACATAAAGTAATACGAAGAAAAACATATGAATTTGAAAAAATTTCCTAAAGAAAACTTTCAATCTTTCTTTCTACATATTTTTCATCATTTATTAACCTTGTGATTTATGTTCCAAAAAATTTTAAATAGTATAAACTTAGAATTTTAGTGATTATAGGCTCTGTGTCTTATAGGTTATTTCATTGAAAACTATTTTATCCTGTAGTGGAATAAATTAATATCTTAAGAAAATATTTTAAAAAGTGTATTTAGTCTATGCTGATTTTTCATACTACCTCTACATATAAAACCACATACATCAGCGATAACAACAATGAATCCAAACATGCACAACTAAAAGGCAACAAAATAACAAGCATGAAAGAGGGTGTTTATAGTGACGTTGGATTCTCTAGGTATATAAATGGGTCTAAAAAAATTAAAATTCTGTCTCGAATCTGTTTTATTTAGGATAGAATTTTGAAACTACAAAAAGGTTTGAATTCGGGTATGGGGTTTTAATTTTCAATCCAAGCAACAGTTTAAAAGTATTGTATATATTTATTTGTTTTATATATATTTATATGAAACATGTGTATATTACATATATACTTTCATGTAAAATATAAATATAATAATATTTGTATAGTAAATGGATAAATGGATAAATAATCCCTCATAAAATAAAATTAGCTAATTAACCATTGTGTTTTAAAAAAAAAAGACAAATAACATCCTTCTTTAATTTTTATTATTTATCAAATTAGAAATGACCAATATGTCGGAATATATAATATTTTTTTACTTTTTTTTATAATTTTTCATAATTATTTAAAGTATATGCTTTATATATACGTGTAAAAGTAACAAATAAATAAATTTATTAACTTTTCAAGAACTAAAACATGCAAATATAACTTTCCAAATAATGAATTATTTATTAATAATATTATTTTTTCATATTTAGAAAATTAAAGTGATATGATTTTTTAAAAAATATTTTTTAAATATTTTTATAATTATAAAGGGAGTCTAACGGTCCAATCCACTAATTTTAAATTTGGGATGGATCGGAGTTCGAGTTCACAAAAATCTTAATATATCGAATTTTTAAGTTTTAACACCGAACTCATAGTTATCCTTAATATTTTCCAACCCTTCCTTGTTTCTTGTGTATGTGTATGCTTCTACAACCTGCCACATAACATCTTAACAGTAGAACCACTTCAATTCACCTCATTCAACTTAACATTTTTAAGATTTACTCAACATTTTCAAATCCTAGGTGTGCAGCTTTGCTTGTTAGCCATTGTTTGTTTTTGTTTAGATTGAAAGATTTCTTAAAAATATCAAAGTTCATAGTAATTGATTTATGAGTTTGTTAGAATAATCTGTATTTCAAATTATTTAACACCCATTTTGAATTATTTTTTAATTATTATAATAAATTTTAAATTCATTTTATAATATTAATGGCATTTGAAATTCTTAATTTTAACTTTTTTTTTTATAAATTCAAACTAATCCCTCCATCCAAATACAAAATATTTCAGCTATATCTCACATTTTAGCTTGTTGAAAACCTCCAATTTTGTAAATGTATCAAATAAAGCCATATATCCAATTAATTAAGTGATGATTCATCTTCCAATACTAAGATAAAACAATTTCACCAAGATCTAATTGGCAATTGCATTTCCACCATTTGATGGAAGAACCTTGTATAAAGATACTTCCACCAAACATTCCCATTTTCTTGTATAAGAGAAAATTGACAATCCCAATACATCGTAGATTAAGTTGTATGGTGCGACCACAATTATTAGATTAAAACCAAGATCTCAAAATTTAAACCATAGCCTCGTTATTTGTTTAGGGCAATTTGGGTGAAGTTTTGGGACTCGTTTGTTCTTATTTTTAAAAGGTATTTTTCCTTTTTATACTATTTTAAAAGAGAAATTATATTTATTTGGACTTGTTTTTAGCAAAAATATCATTCTTTTTTTATTTTTATATGTGTAACCATCAATTTAAATCCCACTTATTTAGTCAAAAGTGGGACCCAAAGTATTAATTATCAGTTATGCTATTTTACTAATTTTAAAATACATAAAATTATCATTAATTTTTTTTTCTATAATAAGAACCATAATGAATTAAATAATAAATTTTTAACCCAACATAATTTGATCAATGAGATATAAAAAATATAATGAGATGCACAATAAAAATTTTCAAATAAGACATAAAGAAGATAACGAGAACCTATAATTATTACTCTTATGCGTACATTTCAACATTATATTTGAACATATTTTCAATTTTCACATAAATATCAATAAAAAAATAAATTCTCAATTAAAATATTAAAAATGAGAACCTTCACTGGAAATAAAAACAAACGAGTTCTTTTTTCCCAATTATGTTTTCTTATAGCGGTGTTTTACAGATCATTAGCTATATTATTATATGAGTTTTTGTTCTTAAAACTTGATTTCGTTCAAACCTTTTTTTTTTCTATTTTCCCAGCTTGGATTTGGTTTGAAAATAAATAAGAACTTCAAGTCAAGTCCGAACCATCCAAATATAATTTATGCTTTGTTATGAAAATTAAACTACATTGAAATCACCAAATAAAAACAACTAATAATCTTAAACAAACTTAAAATTTTAGTATAAAGCTGGAATTCCTTAGGTTTTTATGTAAATTTTGTATTAGCTTTGGATATCATATTTTTTTATTTTGACATAATTTGTATATACTATACCACAAATTTATAATAAAGCCCAAACCTAACTCAAGTCATGCCTCATGCTAGCTTGACATAAATTTCGGACCCTAACTTTCACTTTGAATATGACTTAAATTAAAATAATATTAAATTCGATTTCAAAATTGTCAAACCAAATTTACGAAGTTCGGCCCAACTTTAACTCATGGATAGTCCTATATATAAGTGTTTTGATGGAGACTTTCATTATCATCCGGACGATCATCAAGTGGGTTTATTAAAGAGTATTTTTTGGTTATTTGAGGCAATGATATGTTATCTTAAAAAAAAAATAATAATTTTATTCACTTCTGCTGAAGGTTGATACTTTGACATAATTTGAAAGTCATAACAAATTTAATGTAAGTAGTTTTTTCTGCTATTTATGATTTTATTTCATATGACTTCAAGTAATTTATTTTTGTGTTTTTTATGTAATTTGATTTTAATGGAGCGACTTTATCTCATTTATAAAAGTTATTATTACATATTTAAGCAACCACGACACATTTCTCTAATCATCCATTGCATCTCTTTGTGAAACGATTTTAACTTTTGTAATGTATCTACATTTTAAGAGGGGTAATATCCATACTACACTAAATGTATGATATATTTAATAGAAGAATGAATGTCAAATATTTTATTTTATAAATAATAAAATATTTGAATGATATATTTATACAAAATATACATAGATTAAAAATAACATCTACAGTATCATTTTAAGAGTTACAATACTTATGAAAAGTGTGTTTTTAAGAGTTGCAATATTTAAAGAAAAATGTGTGTCTTTCATAAATACAACCATTTATTCACATATTTTGGCTGATGAAGAATTATTATGATACGGGAAATATTCATACCCTGATGTGCATGAATATTCATTATGATGAGATAAATTTATCTCCAAATGGATCTCATGCGTGTAGTTAGTTGAGTTATTGGGCTTCCTGCTGGAACACAAACCTTTAGGAGTCCTAGAGTGTTTCAAAAAATTCATCAAATATTTAAGTACACACTGATTTCAGAGAAAAAATAATAACTGAATTTAAAGTTGGAATAAAGAAATAAGTTGCGTACCTTGTAAATAAGAAAAAATCGTATTTATATATGTTTGAATTAGATATGAGTCGTATGAGTTTTTTACTAAATTTATATATCTTGTGAGGCTAATATTTAATGTTATTTAATTATATAAATCTCTTATGTAATCTCTTAAATTTGAATATTTTATTGAGTTTAAATTAATTATTTTTTACCCAATTTAATCATACTATAAAGCATACAGTTAGAATTTGCAATACTTGAGATGCTTAGCTGTGAATGTGTCTTCGATTTTTGCATTTCGAATTCCTATAATGTTAATATTTACTATATCAACAAGTTTTAAGCACATGATTTCAACTTGTTTCAATCCAATAAATGCTGCTGCTTCCACATATAAAAATATGCTCTCCATTTCTATAATTCTGGCATTACCTTAAGACATGAATTCATACCTAAAAAAGAACATATTGCAAGTGTACTTACTCATCTCTATCTTGACTTAGGACTAGAAATGACAAGGGAAGATAAATCAAATTCGAAGCTAATTAATCTAAAATAAAACTATTTAAAAAAAAATCTAAAAAATATAGAGGTAAATATTAATACTCAATTCAGCGAAGAATCAAAAGTTGTAGTACTGAAAATTGAGCCCAATTATTTAATATAAAAAATACAAAGCTATGATTAAACATATATTTTACAAAAAAATCACAATAAAACAGATGATACCCAATTATTTTTTTATTGAAAATTATATCCTGTGTTCTTTCACACTCACTTTGCTATGTAAGTGTAGAATCAAATTAAAGCAACTAGACTTCTCCATGGATAAAATTCATAAAAATTAAGTAAATTCTCCCATCAATAATTCTACACTTAAAATTAAAAAAAGAAATTTGAAAGAACACTATTTCAAAAAATATCTTTATTCTTATCTTAAACAGTAAAAAGTCAAAAAAAGGTTTTTACTTTTTTCTGACAACTTTCTCTTTTTCTGAAACTTCTTTCATCTCCATCAATTCTTTTGTCTTCATTTTGAACTTCATAGACCCGTTAGGGTAGTATTGACATTTCATCCACACCCACCACCTTTTTTCTATGTTGGCGCAAATTTTCTACAACATTCAATACAACTTTGCGCACTTGGCGCAGCATATTTTTGTTGGGATCATCTCTCCCATTAATCTCCAGTTTCTTCTCTGGAAAATCTGAAACGTCCAACACTCTGCGCGGCATATTTCATTTTCTTCTTCCCTTCAGGTACATTTATAAACCCAAAACCTCCCCTTCTTTTGTGCTTGTGGTCTTTTTCCTCAAAAGGTCACTGATCGTACGGCCATTCGCCTGAAATCTGAGGTAAAGTTTCACACTTTCACATTTTTTATTTTCGCCCACGATCCCCACTTTCTTGGAATAACGGTGAAAACTTCAAGTTTTTAATGACGGAACTAACTTATAAGTACTAATGTAGTCTTGGTATGTGGTTATCCTGGATGGAACACTCGGTGGAGTACATACCTCAGTAGCAATCACCCTTCATTTACACGTAAAAACATATACATCCATGCGGGTGTGTATGAATGAAGGTTAAATTTCTATTTGATGTACACTCCACTTGGTGTAGTATGATCGTGAAGCCACAGCGAAGCGGTGTTTTTTACTTTTTTCTTTATTTTTGTGTGTTTAGTATTCTTGTTTGTTTTATGATGTTGAGTGAATGCATGTTCCGGGGGAGATGGGTTTTATCGTTTTCGTCATGGGCTTCTGATGCTCATAAATTTTATGCACAACTTTGGAAACATGAGAGGAGCAGTAAAGTACACATTGTACCAAGATTGAATGGTACATGATATAAAGCTTGTTGGTTCTTGATGTGTCAAACTAGTTCTATTTAGTCCAACTTAGTGTCCCTACTGCTTAACCTGTGTACGGATTTCCCTTTTCCCCTCTTTTTTTCTTTTTTCCCCCACAGTGACAAAGGTTGCATTTTATTCGTCCTATTCGTTACTCTTTTCACTCTCTAATCAGGTTGTTATGCTGCAATTCTGTTACAATTTTAAATGTGGGTTGAACGTTCTTCCTTAAACTTCTTTGACTGTCAAACTTGAATTTTGTGATTCATGTTAAGTTTGAGATTTATGGTTTTGATGACTAGTTCTTGCACTTCACTTGGATGAGATTGTGTAAGGGCAGCACGCAATCTTTATTTTGTGTCCATTAAAGGTGATGCTTGGATGGCTTCTTGAAATTTTTTGTGAAATTTTTAATTAATGAGCGAGACTTTATTAGAAATGGACCAAATGGAGGGTGCCGGTCCGTGAATACAGATGGGGTACCATGGATTAAAGAAGAATTTACGGACTTAGATATGTGAGTCCATGTTGAGACCATAACTTTTACTCTATTTACAAAAAGCTTCAAAATTCCTCTACTACAAGGAGTTATGGTCTTTCCCCCCAGTTTTAAAAATTCCACTCATTACCTTTTCATCTCTTCCTGTAACTTACTGAATGTTGGAACCTTTTAAGTTCAATTTCCAAGCCTGATGGAACCTTTTAAGTTCAATTTCCAAGCCTGAATTTGGCTCTGCTCTTCTCTGATTTGTTGTCATTTTATTATCTTATAATTATTGGCGTTTTCCGATCAGAAAGTAGCACTGTAAAAGATGTTTCCAGTTGTGATTTTGTTTGCTTCTGTGATTGACTTTTATGATTGTTTTTGTTCTTTCTTTCATGCGTAAGGATAATTTCTCCCAGTACGCATGCTTTACTTGTTCTGTAGCTTTAGTTGTAAGATCTATGTTTAGTTGTAGTAATTTTTATCATATCTGATGTAATTGTAGATGGGGGCAGGGAGAAAAACTAGAACTCTTCCATTGAAGAAAAAATCTGAAGTCTCCTGGACGGTCAACTCGAGCCCACCTGCTAGAAATTTGACAAAGAATGAACTTGGGGCTGTCATATTCGGATGCAAGCATCACACAATCACGGAATGCTTACATGAGCAGATGTTTGGTGCTCTTTCTATTTGGCATACGTGTTTGTCCTTTAGTTTTAGGTTAATGTATCTATTTTAAAAATTTTGACTTGTGATATTTTCTTGACAAATTCTTGAGCAGGATTGCCAGCTGCACATTATTCATATGTGAAGAATGTTTCCCCTGGCCTTGCACTGTTTCTTTTCAACTATAGTGATCGGAAGCTTCATGGTATCTTTGAGGCTGTGTCTTCTGGGCAGATGAATATTAATCCATATGCATGGATAACTGGCGAGGGCGTTGAGAATACACCATATGCTGCACAGGTAAGAAAATGTAAATGTTTCCTGGTGGGAATACCACATTTACTTAATTTATGCAATTGTTGGGGATTTTGGGGATGGGGGTGCATCAGAATGGTGAGGATGAAGAATGAGTGCCACTTATTTCATGCTCATCGTTTCTTGTAAGTTCAGATAGTGGATGATTTTAATGAAACAAGTATGCTCACTTGCAGAATGTTCTTCTCTTTCAGGTACGAGTCGATCTTCGAAGGCAATGCCGGCCTTTGCTTGAAGCAGAATTCAAACCAATAATAGCAAAAAATTACTATGCGGAGAGGCTGTTTTGGTTTGAGCTTGACAAAGAACAAACTAAAAGTTTGATCAAATTATTCTTATCATCACCATTGCCAGAAAAGTTGCCTTGTCCACTGAATGCAGCTAGGTGGAACAAGAAGTTCGATGCTATGTCCAGCTCCGGTGTAGATGAGGCTGCAGATGAGAAGTTTAAGAATCTAGACTCACATGAGTATTCTGGAATGGCTGAGATGACATTAAAAGAGAAAGAGCACTCATATGCCTCAGTTGTTGTTAATAGAGATGCTTTTGCTCAGGAGAAGAAGTGGACTGAGTTGTTCAATACTTCGTCATCTTCATATACATTGACGAATGGGGAAGGTTTGGAATCTCAGAAAGTAGAATTAAATTCATCAATGTCAGATCGCTTTGATATGGAGTGGCAATTTGCCTCATCTTCCCACGAAATGAGCAAACCGCCTCCTGAAGTTTGTCCAGATGCAGCTAATAAAGAGTGTGATTCATATGACGTGGAATGTTGGGAAGTACATGCTTTCATGGACAATGATGCGAAAGAAATAAATGAAAATAAGGTGACATGTTTGCAATATCATGAGCGAGACAGTGATAGGCCTGACTTGAAAGACGTGCCATCTTTAGAGAACAGGCCTTTTTTGGACGGAGAGGGTGGTGAATTGAAGCCCTCTGTGGTAACTAAGGCACCTGGAGAAGCTTTAGTTGATACCAAAGAAAAAAGATCTGGCAATGCCTTGGCACCCATAGAAAAATGTGAGAGAGACCATAATCAGCCTAACTTGACAGATAGGGCCTTTCCAGAGAACAGCAATGCTATGCCTGGAGAGGTGCTTACTGATATACATTCTTCTGATTTTGAGTCTGTGATCATTAAGGTATCTTGAGCTCTTTGTTAAACTAAGAAATTTCTAATATCTGCATTCACACATTGACAGCAGTTTTCTCTCTCATTGACCCCGTCATCTTGAACTTTTTGGCATATGCTGTGAAGTTAATGCAAGAAATTGAAGGGTTGAAGGTCTCCCAGTCAAAACAAAGGCTAAAAATTGATTCTCTGGAGCATGAGTTGGTATGGTTTCTTCCCTTGCTGTGTAATGCCTTTTGTAGTCTAGGATTCCCTGCTATTGAATCCTTTCCGATCTCATAATTCTAGGCTTCCTTGGTAGTGCTTATGACATTCACTCAGCTTTTTGTTCATGTGTCTGAAATATTCATTATCCTGGAATAATCTTGTCAAGGTCTTACATTCTGCCACAATACAGGAGCAATGCATCTTAATTCCATTTATGCTTATGAAGCTATGGAACTCCAAAAGAAATGTTTGGATACTTTTACTTAATTGTTTTAACATTTGTGTTAGTGATGCTAGCTTTAATCCACCTTGCAAAAGTGTCAGTTCTTAAGTGGGGTTTTGTACTATTGTTGTGATTATTATTGTTGTATTGTTAGCTATATTGCAAATTATATACATCACGGGCTTGACCAACATTCT
This sequence comes from Paulownia fortunei, assembly GCA_019321725.1. NCBI lineage: Eukaryota > Viridiplantae > Streptophyta > Magnoliopsida > Lamiales > Paulowniaceae > Paulownia > Paulownia fortunei. The sequence goes on along the minus strand of CM033114.1, from coordinate 5,550,716 downwards.
TTTGCATATGCTGCCAGCATTCGGGTTCAAAAGCATGTAATAGTTTGTTAGCCATTTCTTGATTTTTTCTTATATTTGAAATGTAACTTGATCTTTTATGAAGGATGTCATGCTTTAGCTTTTTAAAGATTCATAAGAAAGACTGCGTGAAAGTTGACCCAATGGTTTTAGTCATCTTGTGCTTTTGCTCTTCCTTCTTTCTATTTGATTGTTTTATTGATGTTCTGGTGGCTTAAAACTTAAATTCAACACCTATGTAGGTCAATTCAAAACTAGAAATTGACCAATTGAAGAAGCGATGCCTTAAATTGGAATTTATGCCATCCTCTGCCAGTGATCACTGCTATGTAGAGGACTGTGAATCGCCTAGTTTCACAACTGAGGAATCTGTATTAATTGTTGGAGGATTTGATGGATACTCGTGGCTTCCAGATTTGAGTTTGTATTCTCCGTCTCAGGACCATGTTATATCACTTTGCCCAATGACCTTTTCACGGTCATATGCCTCTGTAGCCAAGTTGAATGGCGAGCTTTACATTTTTGGTGGCGTTCATGATGGTGTATGGTATGACACAGGTATAATTTCCATAACTCTGTTCCTATATTTTTTAGTTTTTTTAGTTTTTTTTAATTTCATTCTGGTAAATAAATTAATAAATCTACTTGTTGGTAGTTGAATCATACAACCCAACGAGTAATCAATGGGTCCAACGACCTTCCTTAAATAAGAAAAAAGGAAGTCTGGCAGGAGCATCCGTGCATGAGAAAATTTTCGCAATCGGTGGTGGAAATGGAGTTGAATGTTTCTCAGAGGTGGAATTATTTGATCAAAACATTGGAAGTTGGATCTCCACTCAATCCATGCTTGAAAAGGTTGTCAGGTTTTTCTATTATGTTCAGTTTATGATTGTAGTCCCCAGTGTAATTGTTATATCTGTCCATTCCATTCATGAAATTAGTGTGTACACTGTAGATGACATGTCTTGAACAATCAGTAATTAATGCAAGCACAGAGTTAGTTTATCTTATTTAGCTACTACCACTTTCCTAGGTGAATATTAATTTATATGTATAACCTTTTTTATTGGGGGTGGTATATACAAATTTATTAGGTAGACTTTTTGAAAATGTCATGTTTATTAAGATTGGACCTAAAAGGGATGAGACGCTTGATTTGGCCAGAGGAAAGCAGAAAATGTGATTAATTTCTTTAAGAAGTATTTATTCATACTTTTCAAAAATGGAAAGGTACAATGGGATCATGAAAACATGACTAAATCATTACTTTTGAATGTTTATTTGGACATATGAAGCATGACGTTGCTTGTGTAATTTTATGTTGTAATGTATAACAAATATTTGATCATGCGCATGCAATTTTTTTTAATGGTTTTTAACTTGTCCAAATGATAGTGCAAGTTTCCATTGAGTTTTTTCAAAACAGAAAATGGTGTGCCCTTTAACATAATCAGCTTGAACATGAGTTGAAAGATAAAAAGCTATGTTTGGTTTCATTTCTCCCAAACCATTTCCCTTCTCTGGAGATGAAAACGTATTTGCCACTTGCATTTTCCGGAAATGATATTTCATTCCCCTCATTCTTTACAATATTTAAATAAACTTATGCCCTGTTATACTCCATTAACTGCAACAAACCAACATTGACAGTAACAACAACAAAATAACATTGACAAGACATCTACAGCTGAAAATGTCTCGTAAAATACATCACATCATTTTCTCCAATAAAACTACCAAACATATTTTCATTCTCTACACGTTCTCCGAACCCCGAACCCCGAACCCAATACTGTGAATACATTATCCCAAAACACTCTCTCAGAAATGACTAAAAATAACACCAAACATAATGTAATTTTTTTACCACCCAAACCCCTCCCCCCCCCCAAAAAAAAGAAAGAAAACGGAAGAATTAAGTTTCACCAAGTTGATAATATCAAACTTAATCATCAGTCTAGATTCATTAACTTGAGTGGCGATGTCCTTATCGCGCTCTTTCCTCACTTTAGGAGCGTCTCCAGTATACATTCGGTTGGACTCCCACATCAATAGTACCCATGGGTTGACTCTTCATTTTGTTGTCACACCACGGGCTCACGGGTTGGGGGCCGCTAACGAGACTACGACCTAATGGGATCCGCTAGCAACTAGTTAGCAATCATCCTCATTTTGAAGAAATGATTAACCAAGTTATTATTAGAAGACTCCATTGTATCCACTTACGAACCTTTCAATTTTTTCTCCCATAACCATTTTGGGATCCCGCGATCACCCCCCGTTGGACATGCGAACTTTTCAATTTTTTCTCCCACAACTAATGTGGGATATCACATAGAAGCTTTCTCATGCTTGTTTAAAATCTCTTATTTTTTTGGTATGTTGTTTTCCCTCTGCAGCGTTTTGCTCCTGCTGCAGCAGATATGAATGGTGCACTCTATGTTGCCGGTGGCTATGATGGAAGACATTACCTGAGGTATTTCTTTCTCTCATTGTTTGCCACTTTTATACATCATTAGTCACTCATTTGCTGGTCTCTACATATATACCTGAGGGAGTAAGTTTACCAGCTTGTTTTGAAATTAATTTTTCTATCCATTTTATTTGTTCCCATATATGTAAGAATCGTAATATGTAAAAAAGCCGTATGCTGGCTATAAAAACATTAAAGTTAAAGGTCCATCACTTTTAATTAGTCAAAACTAGTGTAGTGTCCAATTGTGGGATACTAATTCTGACATCCGCAATTTCAAGAATTGATCTCTTTGTGGTTTGATTTCCACTATGCAAACTTTTCATGATTATCTGATTAACTAAAAACACAATCATTTTTAGTGAAAAAAGTTTTAACAGTAGAAACTTGCTAGATTTCTTCCAGAAATGATATTTGCGTTTTCAATTGAGATGGACGACACTTTCAGATCAATATTATTGTGCTAATCCTATATATTATGAAATAAAAAATTGATTATACCCATTTATCTGATTGGCCTCCACCTCGGTGTTAGCTATCATGCTGCCCTCCAGTTTGTCAGTTCCAGATCTGTGGATGGTTGGGTTTCAGCCTAGCTGTCCTTCTTGTGGTTATGGCCCTCTCAATTTCAAAGAAACTAATATCGGAAGTTGATTAATCAATCATGCCAAGAAGAAGGCTTAATTCATTTAAAGTATCCATATTTTTTGGCATTCACATTGTATTATGTAGACTTATTTATCACAATGGATAGAACTTTTTATGCTTAGCCCTCATTTAATACTTATGCCAAGCTTAAGGTTCATTTCTTTATTGTATCCAAATTTATACTATGCACACAGAGTCATCTATAGCAATGTAAGGTCTAATGATAGAATTTTACAGTTGTTTAGGGGGGAAGGGAGGTGGACAAGAGGGTGAAACCTTTTTACTGTTGGACCTGTGTTATCAGTAAGAAAATGATGCTAGCTAGCATGCAAGAACATGTTGATGTTTATCATGTTGAATGCATCATCTCTGGTCTAGCAATTCTGAGTTTGTCAAAGCTGACCTAAGATGATTTTGTTGTCGGAGGATGGTTCTTGATAATATAGCTTTACCTCCTGCCAGTGAGTACTATGTTTACTGGATTGAGTTTCTTCATATATTTTTAAAATATATATGTTGTTATATCAAGAATTGCTGTGTAAATATGTGAAGATATGTAAGCTTCCAAATCTGCTCAGTCCATCTCCATAAAACACACTTTGCAAATGGTCTTTTGTCTCTTTGATCTTGTGTCTGTGTTTTTAATTTTTTGCAGATCTGTTGAAAGATTTGATCCTAGAGAATGTGCATGGACTAGCCTTGGTAGTATGAACACGAAGAGAGGATGCCATTCTTTGGTTGTATTTAAAGGAAAATTGTGAGTCACAGTTCTATTTAAGCTTCTGTGAGATATGTATACCATTTTCATATTTTTATATGGGTACCTTTAGCAGACTCTACTTTTCTGGATTGATGCTTTCCCCCATTGTGGATGAAGCTTGTTGTTTTCTTTTTTCTTTTTTTGAAAGACACCTGCATGCTTAAAAGTTTATTTGGAGGAAGAGAAGGGTAGACTGCAGTATTTAACTGTCAACCTCACAAACATTGTCTACTAGTGTGACTTTGTAACTAACTGTCAACCTCAGTAAACATTGTCTGGAGACTCTAGTATTTTGGGGGATTTCCAGTTAGTTACATACTAGAGCTATGGTTTTCATTGCAGATATGCTTTAGGTGGTTATGATGGAGATACAATGGTGCCGACTGTTGAGGTTTTTGATCCCCGTGTTGGTTCATGGATGATGGAGGAACCCATCACAGTTTCCAGGGGATTTTTTGGCTCATTTGTGTTTGGGGAAAAATATATGTAATTGGTGGTGTGGAGAATGGGAAGGTTTTGGATGTGGTAAGTGACTTCATGAACAAGAACATGCAACTAAGTACACATACATGCACAAACACAGAATTGAGTGAACTGAATTTGGGGCTTTACCACGTTCGCCTTTTCCCCTGATTATTTTGTAATGTCATCACAAACAGATTGAATGCTACGAGGAGGGTTCCGGATGGCAGGTGACTGGAATGACAAACCCTTGGTAAAAGATGTTTCTTTTCTGCTCTTGTTTTGTGAAAATGGAAGAACTACTATACAACCTGATGGAGAATCTCTAATTTCTGATGCTTCATGTTCAATGTATCATCGCTGTGTGCTCTTGTATTAATAATCCCTGTATATATCCAGCTGCTTTGTGATTTGTAAAAGTTGCTTGGCCTGATTTCTGGAAATCGCATACTGTGCGCTGAAACTGATGGGCCTGAAACGCACTTTTTGAAGAAATTCATAGGCTTTGTTTGGTTTTGATCTATTTATCTATTTTAAATTAAATCAGTGCAGTCTACACCATGAAAATGGGGTTGTGGGAGAGCAAGCTGTGTGCCAAATGTGGTCATTTCTCAAAAACAACAGCTAAAGGACCTGATACTACCACCTGATAGTGCCATTTGGATCTGGCGCAGCTTCAACAGTTTCATTTTCAAAATTGTATTTTCTTTCTCTGAAAATAAAAGTACGACTGTCACTTGAATATTGTGGAAATGGTATTTTAATCTTTCCAAAGTATTATTTATTAAAATATTCAAGTAATTATATATTCTAATATACCCCCATTACTAACTATTTTTTTTACCTACAACAAATAATATTAATAAGATATTTATAGGAATATTTATTTTTTTAAAATACATCACATAATTTATTTTCAATCAAATATTTTAATATATTTTTATTTTCAATACATTTTTCAATTCAATTATAAATATATTTTTTCAATTTTTTTTTAAAATAATAAAATATAATACCAAAGTTTGAATTTTTGGTGTGGCCCATTTGTCCAGGTGTCGTCTGTGAATTTTATTTTGAAATTAACTGAAAAAGGGTTTCAGAAAACGGTCAATTCTTGGAGAAGTATAAAAGTAATTTTCTTTCCTAATTTATAATAACCCATACGTGTACAAGTTATTTTCTTTACTATAAAAGTAAAAACACAAATTATTTTTGTTACACTCTTTTAAAAGCTTATCAGCCAGTTGGAGGCTTTATCCTGCTTAATTAAGTTCATATTTCCCCAAGTTACGCAGAAGTCTTCTAGTAGCTCTTCATTTTCAAGATTTAAGTATTTTTCTATAGCTGAAATATATTGCATTAGGTATTAAGAATCACTGAGAAAAGAACCCTTATCATGTCATATGTTACTCGTACGTGTAGTCTCAATCTCCTATATTGTTTGATAACATGAGCACACATAAATTTCAAATTTATAATAATAAATTATAATTTTATATTGCGATAAATTTTAAATAATTGAACTCTCATTTTAAATTAATTTTTGAATTGTCGTGATTAAAACTGAAAAACAAAGCAAATTGATCGATACTCGACTTGTGATTAATCGTTAAAAATTCATTTGAATTTGGTTCGTTAAATATATATAACAAATTAAATTTTAACATATTTTTTTGTTCGATAAGATTTGAAATTCCATTGGAACTGGATTCGATTAGTATAAAAATAATATTCAAATTTGATTCGTATTCAATTCGATAAAAAACTCGTTCAAACTTAATTCTATTAATAATTAAATCAACTTCATATATAATTTTTTGAAAGAGTTTGAACAGTAACATATTTTGTTTGACTCGATCTATTTACATTTTTATTTATGATAGATTTAATTTGTTTTTTTTTTAAATTCATTCAAATTCAAATATGGTGATGAGCTAGCAAGTGATTATCATGATCACTAGCTACAAGTCATGCAAGTTTCCATTCCCTAAAAGAAGAAAAAAGTCATGCATAGATTTCTTTTTTTTTAAATTATTATTTCTTATTTTTTAAAATCATTTCTAAGACTATAAATATTGACGCTCATATTTCTCACTAGTATATGATGTGCAAAATGAAAAATACTAAATACTGATATATATATATATATATATATATATATATATATTAATATATATTAAAATTTTACGAGAATAATGGTTGGTTCCCAACTCTTTTTCGGGTGATTCGAACTCATGATCAATTAGGTTATAGATGTAAGATAATATACTATCTTATCTCATCTAGCTGTATATATATATAAAATAGGTGTGAGAATATGATTCTCCACCTTTACTTGTTAATAAGAAGAAATGAGTCTACTAAGTCTATGTATTGAATCATTCTAAAAGCTTTGGAGTTTAATAAGTTGTCCACTTTATAGTTAGGCAGAATAATATAGGAATAATTTGGAGAACCATAGACCGTAGCAGTATCTTATACTTTTGAAGCCCCGTGGCAAAACTCCACTCTGATTGGTTAAAGACTTTTGGAAAATTAAGGAGCCCCTCATAACCTATGTAAGAATCTCCAAAATGCTTATCCAGTTGCTTTAAATAGATTTTTTAATTTTTTCAAGTTAGGTTTAGAACTTGAATTTTAGTGAAATATTAAAATACAAATATATATATATATATAAATATATCTTCAGCTGATAGTACTTTATGCTCTATTTTTTTATTTTTTATTTTTTTTTCCTAGCAAAATCGAAGGTCAGACAAAACATGACCCTTTGCTTGGTTATATCAAGGAAATTGTGAAGGAAAGTGAAACTTTTTTATTTTTGGACAAAATAAGTATCAAATGTAGTTGATGAGCAATTAAGCAATGAAATAGCTTTATAAAATAATAAATTATTCTGATAATTGTATTTAATTTGTGTAGACACCTCATTCATATTTTTTTTAAAAATAGGTGGAAATACCTTTTTACATATACTCTTTTTTTTTTTTTTTTTTGTTTCACTGAAATTCAAGTTCCAAAATGTCAATAATAAACCAGAAATTTTAAAATGAAAGTGGGCATTTTCATCACGCCCCTCAAACATTAACATGATCAATTTTTTTTTTTTTTTCAATTTGGACATTTATCTAACTAGCTAATGCCTAGTGCTACTTGATAGCAACCAACCCAAGAATTGACCTTTTTTTTTTTTATTACCAACTCTTTGCATTGAACATCTGGTTTTAGATTTTTTCCAATTCAAGAAAACTACATATTTTCCATTTAAATTTGCAATTTCCTCAAAAAACTATCAACTTCATAAGCATCTTTTTTGTAATTTATATGTTCTCAACCATTTATTTCGCAAGTAATTATAAATTCATGTTGCTATATAATATCAAGCAAATGGCATGCACTACAAAATAAATTGTATTTAAGGTTACATAAAATGATTAATTTGGACAGTGTCAAAATGAATAATCAACTATACAACCATAAATAAGTAATACCACTAATTTACTAGGAAAATTGCAACTAGAGCAGAAATGGAACAAGAAGCAAAGGAATATGAGCTAATATATTTAATTTTTAAGTGTTTAAATTTTAATTTAGGGAGGGTACTCTACTTTATTCCATTAACTCTTCCTAATTTTTGGTAAAGAAAACAATGCAATTAATAAACTTAGACGCATTCAATAAAATCAATACTTTCTAAATTAAAGTGAGGAGATAAAAAATGAAGAATTAGTCCATGATAGATAACTTTTTTCTATACCTTAACGTGCTTTACAAGGCGACATCCCATCATGACTAGTATTTAGTCTTAGAACTAACCATGAAGAATAATTAATTCACAATAATTTGTTCCAAAATTGTTTAGGGATATATTATGAATTTTTTATTTTAATTTGTATTTCATCATATATTTGTACTTTAAGATCCACACAGTCAAGTGTTTATTTAAAAAAATATTTTATTTACTTAATATTTATTTATAATATAAAATACAAAATAAAATATGAATTTAAAAAAAATAAATATATATATATATATATATATATATATATATATATAAATGATGATAATGGGGATGGAAATTCTACACAAGAAATCACAACCCCACACGGGTGGTAATGCATGCACACACATTTGCTTCTCCAATTGCTCAACTCATGCAACTTTATTCCTCCCAATATAAGAGATCTTTCTTTGCACATTTTCACGATTATCCTCTTTATCTTTTTGACCTTGTTGCCTTTCAGAATATTGCTTTATATCTTTAAATAAAGAATCCCTTAGTACTACAATTTCACACACAGAAAATTGAGAAGCCTCATCACAAGAAGAAACAAAATTTTCCATGGCTTTTTCTTCTTTTCCAGATGTGTTTTCCTGGATTGAAAACCTTCCACCAATCCCTCAATGGAAAACAGACTATTCCATCAATTTATGCCCTTCATGTTCATCTCAGCCTTCCCTCAAACTCTCTATCACTAACTCTAACAACTCCTATTTTTCCCTCTCCATTTTTGCAGATTATAATCTCCCCATCTTTCTTTGGACCTCCAAGAAAATAGTACTAAAGTCCATTTCCAAGAAATTATTAGATGATGATGATACTGCTCCCATCATCTTGGTTAATTTCATTGAAGATGTCTTGAAGTATTGTTCATATAAATGTTCATCTTCTCTTAAACTCCCAAGAACATATTCCCGAAACAACCTCAAAGACATCTTCAACTTCTCATTTCTCAGCCTCACTTTCATCATTTGCATCTACGAAGCTCCTAAAGATTTACGCGCTTCGTGCCTGAATACCCTCAAAGATCAGTTTGCTTGCCCAAAGTCTAGAGGGGTGTCCAAGATTCTGATGAGGCTTCTGGGGTCTAATACAGAAGAACAATGGATGCGTTCGGTGAATCTTGCGATTACTAACTGGATTTCAGAACTTCAAGCAGCAAATGTTGCCCTTGAGACGCCATCTCCATTGTTTTGTTACTCATTTTCAACACTTGGGCTGTGGAAAGTTCAGCTGTACTGTCCAGTAATAGCCATGAAAGTCGAGAAGTCTAGTGGTCCTTCACCTGATGATCGCCTGCTCTTCTCTCTTAACTATCACCAACTTGAGGGTGTAATCCAGCTGAATTATAGGGTGGCAGTTCAAGAAAAGTGGATTGAAGTCATGGTGAACACAGATAACGTAAGGTAAATCAACTTTTGATGATTCAAGAACCAATATACTGATGATTGTCGCCCCACTGACAACATGAGAGAGATAGACACAGAGACCATTGATCATTCTATTAAACTACTGATTTTCGATGAGGGCTATTTACTTTTGATCATATATCCTTATATTTTGATCAGGTGTGATGTTATCAAGCTCCTGACAGACACTCTCATGAACGAGCGCGGCGCTGGAACTTCTGAAAAGCACTTCCCTTCGCGAATAGCTTTGCAGATCACTCCAACCCTGCAGGCCAATGTGATAAGCATATCGGTAAGCAAGTCTTCAGAGAATCACCCTAGAGAGATTGGTGTAGAAAAGGGAATTGAAGCTTCATTTGAGCCTCCAAATGCAATAGGCCTCCACTTCTCAGCTGGTGAGACCATCACAACCAGCTTGAAACCATGGAAATTCGAGCAATCCGTCCATGGAAACGCCGTGAGTTTGAACTGGTTTCTCCATGATAGTGTGGATGGCAGAGAGGTTTTCTCATCAAAGCCTTCCAAGGTCGCGTTGCTTCATCCCAAGGCGTGGTTCAAGAATCGGTATTCCAATGCTCACAGGCCTTTCACTAGGCAAGGAGGGGTGATCTTTGCTGGAGATGAGTATGGGGAGAGTGTGAGTTGGAAAGTTGATAAAGCATGCATGGGAGGGATCATGGAGTGGGAGATTAAGGGTTGGATTTGGTTGACATATTGGCCTAATAAACATAGGACTTTTTATACTGAGACTAGGAGGTTGGAGTTCAGAGAAGTCCTTCATCTTACTCTGATTTAGCAGATCAGAAGGTTAATTCCTATCTATTGCTGTAAATTATTTGCAATTTGATGTTCCAAGATTGATGATGAAATAAGATTTTAGTTTTGTAAACAAGTAGAGCAAGCTTAAAATTATTGTTTCAACATGTACTCACTTAAAGAGCAATAGAAAAATAAAGGAAAAAAGTTAATTTTAGGAGATTTGTATGATGCTGTCATGGTAATTGTTAATTTTTTTTCCCAAGGAAATGGTCAAATAATCATTACGATGTAGTATTGATCAACAATAAACCTTTATAAAATTAATCAACAATAAATAATTAAGTACTATGAAAGTTTTAAAAAAAAATCCATACTTTTGATGAGAATAAGACCTAAAATTATTTATAGGGACGATTTTAATTTAAAGTGAACATAAAATTTGCCCATGAAAATCAATTTTTATTATTTGGCAAAATGTTACATGATTCTATAACTATTCATTCTATTTTTTAAAAATTCAAATCTTTCTATCCAAATGTATTTTCCTCAAATCTTGCATGATCTTATTCTATTAGGTTGCAGAAAAAATACAAGTAAATTTAATTTGTTTTACTATGAATATAAATGCTACTAACGTAGGATAGAAGTGGGCTGAGCAAACCAGACACGAAGTCCTCAAATCTAGCCCATAACTTTACTGGGCCTACAAGCTTCAGAGTTCCAAATTCCAAAACCTAATTGGCAAGCAAAGTCCACGTCATTAATCCAACTTTTCAGAAATTTGTTCCCCGCGGTTGATCTCACGGCTAAAAACCAATACCACAAAATCACCCGGATCGTCATCCCAGCCGTCCATCGACCCAAAACGCGAAACCCAAAAGCTCAAAGAATTTCCGCCAAAACTGTGCGCCCAAATTTCAAATCAACAGCAAAATCAGATCTTGCCTCTCTATATTAACCCGGAAAATCTCCTCATTTTCACCACTCACAATCAATAACCACTTCAAATTTCATTTCATCGTCTTGTTATCCGTTTCCTTGAGTGAAAATGTCGGGCCGTGGGAAGGGAGGCAAGGGGCTGGGCAAGGGCGGAGCAAAACGGCACCGTAAGGTGCTCCGAGACAACATCCAGGGCATAACGAAGCCGGCGATCCGGCGTCTGGCGAGGAGAGGCGGAGTAAAGAGAATCAGTGGCCTGATATACGAGGAGACGAGGGGAGTTCTCAAGATATTCTTGGAGAACGTCATCAGAGACGCCGTGACCTACACCGAGCACGCCAGGAGGAAGACCGTCACCGCCATGGATGTTGTCTATGCTTTGAAGAGGCAGGGCCGAACATTGTACGGCTTCGGCGGTTGATTTTTTCGTTTTTTTTCATCTTTCTTATTTTGACTGTTGTTTTCAATTGGTGAAGCTGAAATTGTTGGGAGTTTGTGGATCTGGGCTTTTTGTGGTGTAATTGAATGATTTTGAGTAGTAAATTTTTGGTCAATCTATATGTGATTAATTTTTCATGTCCTCTATTTCTTTGAATCTTGTTATACAAGACCTCATTGAAAGCCAAAAAACAATTATGTTGTGTTTGAAGTTATTTTTATTATTATTTTTGAGAAGATTTGTTTGGAGGATGTTAGAAATGAAAATATGTAATTGAATTGACTGGGTGAGTTGTAAAATTTTATTAATTAGAGTATTTTCAATTGGAATATTAAATTTTATATTAAAATATTAAATTTGATGTAATTTTATTTTATTAAATTTGGTGCAATGAATAGTATTGTATTAAATTTGGTGTAATATTATTTATTTATACTAAATTTGATATAATGTTTATATTCTTAATTTGTTTCTAAAATTATTTTATTTTAAATTTTAATTCAATTTATATCCTATATTGTATATTTAATTAATTTGTAATTTAGTTTTATTTATAAAATTTTAGTTTTGTTATTATTTTGCAATAAACATGTACTAAATTATAATAATTAACAATAATAAATGAATATATTAAAATAAGCATCAAATTCAAAAATAAAATGTAACATAAATATTGGAAATTAAAATTTAAAAAATAAAAAACTACATAAAATTAAAGATAATAATTTAATATTTTAATAAGTTATTTTTTTATTATAATATTAATTGTAATGTAGTATTTTTCTTTATGCAATGTAGTATTTTTTTATTGTGATATTAATTGTAATATTTATTTTTATAATATAATTAATAATTGTATTATGAATTATATGTAATTTTTTATTTAATAGAATTAGTAGTAATAAAATATAATTAATTAAATAATTTATAAATAAATAAATAAGTAATAATTAAAAAATAAGAATAAAATATTTATTTAGCATAAAATTTAGTATAGGTTGGAGATAATTTAAGTCAAATTACATCAAATTTAGTATAATAGGTTAGAAATGACATTAAGTTAATAGGTTAACTTGATATTTTTTTAAATATTTTTAAATATAAAACAAAGTATATATTTTTTTTAAAGTACGGTGTAAGTTCTGAAAATAAAGTTGAAAATTAGGGCGTGGGATATGAGAATAGGATTGGTTATTGAAATAAAAAAAACATTTCTCAAAGATATGTCAAACCAATTATGTTTTCATTTTGAGAAAAGGAAAATATTTTAATAAAATGAATTAAAACTTAGTGAAAGGGTTACAAACTGAAATATTTACATAAACAGATTATATGGCCAGTTGGACAATTATTTATTTAAATTGGATTTCACGTAGTTCTTGCTATACTAATGGATGTAGTAGTATTGCTGGGTGTAAAGTCTAGAGATTTTTATAAGAAATAAAATAATCAGTTTATTGAGATTGAGGCAGCAAATAGCCAATTCAAGATTACAAATACGTGGGCCCCATTCCCACCAAACTGGATTTATTTTCTATTAATTATAATGGCACAAAATCAAACTATTTAAATATTTATCCACGTATATTCCACGTCAGAAAATCTTCAAAAGCCTAACAAAGTGTCAAAATAAATCCTCCTCCTTCCGATTCGATCTCGCCGCAGACCAGAAATGATGTAGCAGTTGCATTCAGCTCACCGGAAAGAAAGAGAAAATGGAGCCCCGCATTTTAACTGTTAAGTCTCCGGGCTTCTATTTAATTCCCAATAGTTATGAAAATTGCATCAGTTGCCGACGCCACCTCAGCATTCCCGTTAGTTGCCGCCGCCGCCTTCCCGAATATTCCTGCGAGACACGTCGTCCGAAGCGGCGAGATGTGCTCATTACTCCATTCCTCGCCGTCGGAGCTTATGCCTTCCTCTCGGCGGTGGCCAAGGCCGACGAGAAGCCGGCTTTGGAAGGGGAAGCACAAACTCCGCAACCGCAACCACCGGAGCAAGCGGCAGTGTGCTCGCCGGATGAGGTGGATGCTGATCCGGCGGAGAAGGATGAGGTGATAAATTCGAGGATATATGACGCGACGGTGATAGGAGAGCCGATGGCGTTGGGGAAGGACAAGAGGAAGGTGTGGGAGAAGATGATGGATGCGCGGATTGTCTATTTAGGGGAGGCGGAGCAGGTTCCGGTTCGAGATGATAAAGAGCTGGAGCTTGAGATTGTGAGAAATTTGAGGAAGAGATGCGTGGAAGCTGAGCGGCCTATTTCTTTGGCTTTGGAAGCTTTTCCTTGTAACTTACAGGAACAGCTCAATCAGTATATGGATAAAAGGTTTGATTTCTCACTCAAAAAGTAGGCAATTATTGTTTTAGAATGATCAAGTTCATTAACTTCTTAGTGTCTTGTGTGGTTGATGCATAATGAACATATGAATTGGAAAAATTGCTGTTATAATAGTATTTAGCTTATTAGTAGATATTGGACTCAATAGCTTAGCATTGTTATGTTAAACTGAATTGCAGTTTATACTGTGTCTTTGATATGCAAATGGTTTATAACCTTGAAATATTTCTGATCTAACATGATAATTTGTTTAGTTCTATGAGATATTTGGAGGAGATGAAGTGTATTTATGTTCTACTTCACCTTTTCTGATATTCAAATTAATATCTTAGAGAAAATTATACTATAACATATGTTTGTTGGAACATAATAAGTATGTGTACTCTTTTTGATGTGTCATTCCCCTCTACACCCCTCCCCTGCCTCTCCATGCTGGTGACAGAACCTCATACTCTCCACTAGGTTCTATGACATGCGTAACATTTTCACATCTTGTCTCAAAAATTTGTAACTTGTCGCAGGATTGATGGAGAGACCCTAAAATCTTTTGTAACACATTGGTCACCCCAGCGTTGGCAAGAGTATGAGCCTCTATTGACTTACTGCCATGATAATGGGGTTCAACTGATTGCATGTGGTGTGCCACTTGAGGTACCAACTCTTTCCATAAGCTTAATGGACATGTCATAATTCTCTTCTCTAGTATAAGGTAAAATCATTGGAGGTGAGAATGATACCTAGGCCATATATATTTATAAAAGCACGAAAAACAAAAAAAATTATAAGTCACAACCATAACCTGCAAGCATGAGTTTTCGTGGAGAAATGATTTTTTTTGTATAAGAAAGTATGACAAATGACTTTCCAGCTTATACGGACTCCTAATTTTGAATTTATATAAATGTGCATTTTAATGCAATAATATTGGTATCCCTGAGCAAAACATTAACCAGATTAATAAACTACTCTTTCAGGAAAAAATAAATAAATAATAAAAATATAAATAAAAAAAAATGCTCCTTTAGTTCTCCTGGGGATTGTATCCATAAGTTCGACTACCCTTCATGTAGAAAAATCTTTTTCTTCTATTTATTGGGTAGTGATTTAGACGTTTTGCATTTTATATATCCCCCTCTACGTCAATCGAATTATTAACAATGTAAAATCTGATTGGACTTGATATTTTTCTGATCTTATTGGTTCCATAGGTCCTACGAACAGTTCAAGCTGAAGGTGTTCGCGGGCTCTCTAGAGTTGATCGTACAAAATATGCTCCTCCAGCTGGCTCAGGCTTCATCTCAGGATTCCCTTCTGTCTCTGGGAGATCATCTATAGACAAAATTTTTCCCACTCAATCTGCTCCTTACGGCCCAAGGTCATATCTTTCCATACAAGCAAGAGCTGTTGAGGATCACACAATGTCCCAGATCATCTTACAAGCTGTGACAGATGGTGGATCCATTGGCATGCTAGTAGTAGTGACAGGTGCTAGCCATGTCACATATGGGTCAAGAGGAACTGGACTACCAGCAAGGATTTCAAGGAAAATGCAAAAGAAAAATCAAGTGGTTATATTACTTGACCCTGAACGACAAAACATACGAAGGGAGGGTGAAGTCCCTGTCGCAGATTTCTTGTGGTATTCTGAAGCCAGAACTTGCAGTAGAAATTGCTTTGATCGTGCTGAAATTGCTCGAGTTATGAATGCAGCAGGCAGAAAGAGAGATGCCTTACCCCAGGTTAGTTCCTCAAAAGACTAAAATTAATAGAATAAGACAACTTGACAGAGGTGTCAATGTGGACCGCACATAAGAAGATGCAGGAAAGCTAGTCAGATAGAACTTCAAAATTGAGAATTACTACTTAGAAGGGGAATTTTAATGTATCTAACAACAAATAGAAAATCGTTATATTGTATGTCTTTTCCCTAGACTAGTTGTAAATCAGAGGAGAGAAATTTGAGTCTCCCAAAAATAAGCTACTGCTGACTTAGTCTATTTTAGTATGCATAAGGAATGAAAAAGAACCTCTGTTTTCCTTCAATTATCTTCTCTTTTCTTTCTTTGTTGTTTATTCTTCTCCCCCACCTTCCTGAATGGCATGTGTATGATACCCCTTGCTTGTTACTAGTCTTTTGTCAATGTTAATCATTGCTCCTCTCTCTCTCTATTTGTGTGTCTATCTGTGTGTTTGTATAATGGAACCACACAACTCCACTAAGCAACCTTTCGACAATATCTACGTGTTTTTTGATATCCACGAAATTACATTTTCTGCCTCCTAGGAATTGATTTAAATTACAGAGTGAGGTTCTATGTTCTGCCAGTGGTGTTATTGACTTTTTGATGGTTCTCCCACACTTAAAGTACAGATTCATGTGTCTTTTGCTGGAGTACTGGCAATCCCACCAATTAGCTTAGCAATAGTTGAATCAGAATATCCCTAAATGTCCAATACCCGAATTCTAAATCCAGTAAATGAGGTCAACTCATGAAAATCCCATGTTAAACTCATTCATAAACGTAGTAAATACCAATTTCAATGCTGTAAACAATTTAAAAGACGTAACTAATTAAGCACTTTGCTCAAAATGTACTTACCTGAATCTCTAATGATTGCATGCCCTCTTTTCAAATGTTCCTTAGCAAAATTGATTGATATCAGTTAATTTTAGAGTCCTTTCTGAGGTTAACTTTTTTTGGGATAACGAGGAGTACTGAGCTGGAGCAGCTATTGATTATTTCATAGTTTCTTTGTGATGCTTTTATGGTGCTTTGCTTTTAGCTCTGTTGTTTTGCTCTTCAAATATCTGCCCACATGTCTGCCACAATGCTACTTAAAAATATGCAAGATGACCAGTTGCATATCTCTCTCCAAAAACACACACCCCACACATGCTGTGAAATGCATCACTTACTGCCTCCATAATATGCCATTCTTTTTTAGTCATTTTATATTATAGGCCTTTAGACTTTGATCAACCTCAGAGGCCTTTGTCCTAGATTTCAAAATCCAAGTATTGGTTCGTACGATTTAAAATAGCTGGCCTTTAATTTGAAGCTCGAGGCATGATTTTGTAACTGCATTATTCTATGCTTGGGCTAGGATTTAAATAGCTGGTCTTTGATTTGAAGCTTGAGGCTTGGTTTTGTAAGCTGCATAATCTTTGAAGGGCTTTACCTCATTCTCACATGAATGCACAACTGACGTGCTAGTAGTGTCACATAATTTTGAAGGAAACTTTGTTCATGCGCACGTGCAACTCACATGCTGCTAAACATGAGATTGTTTTAAAGGAAAAGTCAATTCAAATTGAGTGAGTAGAAGTTGATAAAATACTTAGCATATAATTTTAGGAGTTTATACAATTTGGTAAACCATCCAGATCAAGCTGATACCAAAAATTACTTTTCCTACTATAATCTATATATAATTGGCTTGGTATTTGATTTCTTATTTTGCTAAATTCCGGTATTCGGTTTGGCTTTGATATTGCCTATTAGTTGATTGAACCATACTGAATGTTTAATAATTTATTTAGTACAATTTTTATTCTATACTAAATTACTTAAGTTTGGTTTGAACCTGCAATCCTTACTTTTCTCCTTGACGTTCACTTTTTCCATAGTCTGCCACTCCCGATCTTCTTCTTTAATCTTCACTTTGTTCCTCTTCTTTCTTCTTCATCTCTCCAGTTTTTTACCATTTTCCACTTTTTTGTTTAAACCTTTTTAGCTATGTAGATCTCAAGTTAAGGAAAGGTCCTTCTCAATGTGAAATTTACACACTCACATGCCACACAAGCAGCAAATGTGCAACCTATGTTGCCATGGAGAGCATCTCTAGCCTCAGTAATTTGTTTAAGTTTGTTGATTTTATTTCCTCTGTGATCATTAAGTATTTTGATATCTTTATGCATTTTTCCTGGTTTATTCTTTATGTATATAAAAGCTAGAGCTCTACATTGTGCAAATGGATGTACTATAATAAATTGATATGATGAAAAAAGTATTGAATAAAGAGAAGTTTCATCTAATAAATTGGGTAATTGCCATTTGGCAGATTACATATTCAAAATCTGTCATTTTGACATTTCGTAAAATCAAACTCCAAAATGGCGTATTGCAGCAATTTGTTGGACCTTACATTCCTAACCATTTTCTGGTGTTGAATACATCAGAAATAATTTTTAAATTACACATCAACATAAAATTAATTTATTTTCCCATTCTTCGGGATATATAACATTTTTATGCTCCAATTAAAATTTTCTTTCTTGTAACAAATTTATTGTATTTAAAGTATTAAAATTCAAATCAACTGGTAATCAAGCAAAATATTTTTCGGTTAGGCAAGTCCATGTTTATATTGTACCATATAAAAAAAACTAGAAATAAGTTACTGCACATAAGTTGGAGCTTAACAGCTCTGGGTTGTTGTCTTTTTGTCTCAATTTCTATGCTATTCTTCAATTACCAAGATTTTGTTTAACTTTGTGTTCAATAAATACTGTAATTGGGAGTTGAATTGTAATGAATTAGTGGAGTTCAGAAGCCCAAATAGAGTATGAATTAGGGGACATCATGGCCCTCCTTTTATGTTTGACATTCATTTTGAAGTCTCAATTCTGCTCTTAAGTGTCATCTTCATGTCATTTGACTGCATCTAGAAAATTTGAATGGTAAACAATGACCAAGAAGACAATTATACCCTTATGTGGTCTCCAGATCAACAATTCCAGTGGGATTTTTTGCCGGAAAATGGTTCAGAGTGGAAGCTGCCAATGAATTGCTACTGTCAGGGGAATAGTTCATTGTCAAAAAAAAATTAAACTATCATTCATTGTGGAGTAAGTCTTCATTGTATTATCAGTGAAAAGGATAAGGTTTCTTGTGTTATTGGTTGTGGAATAAACTCTGCATGATACTTGTTGGTTTATGTCTTGCATGTTGTCTTGAGAGATCAAAATGTAATTAATTGAAGATGGATCTGCTCTGTAAGCGAGGCTGAAATACATAAGGATGTTTAGTGTGGAGATTTATGCCTCATTCCTTTATCTTATAACTAACTTCATCCATTGTACAATGTGTTTGTTGCCAAGAATAGGCAAGCTATTGTTTATTAGTATCTTGACATTGTTGATTATCAGAAAAATTAAAAATTTCAGTTATTTTTCATGTTACAAGCCTGCAAGTTGTGTTAAGATTTTTGTCCTCCAATTTATATGTCTCACTTCATACTATTGAGACAAATTTCTGTGTTTGTCAGGACCTTCAGAATGGATTAGATCTTGGTCTGGTATCACCAGAAGTGCTTCAGAACTTTTTTGATCTGGAGCAGTATCCTATTATCTCAGAATTGACTTATCATTTCCAGGTACACTGACTTTAATTGATCTTTTGCTATTAATAACTCTCTAATTGGATAGCATTGGTGGAGGATAACTGTTGCAGGAAAGTTTTTGTGGTTTACCATGTCGTTTTAATGCACAGGGTTTCAGAGAGAGATTATTGGCAGATCCAAAATTTCTAAATAGATTAGCCATAGAAGAAGCTATCTCAATTACAACTACCCTCCTAGCACAGTATGAAAGGCGTAAAGAGAATTTCTTTGAAGAGCTTGATTATGTTGTTACGGATACACTAAGGGGAATAGTTGTTGATTTTTTCACAGTGTGGCTTCCAGCCCCCACATTGTCATTCCTCCCGAATGTTGATGACATTAATGCACCTGGCAGTATTGAAGCATTAAAAGGTCTTTTGGGGTCCATCCCAGATAATGCATTTCAGAAAAATCTTGCAGGGAAGGACTGGAACTTGAATCACAGAATTGCATCTGTACTTGTAGGTGGTTTAAAACTGGCTGGTGTTGGATTCATTTCTAGCATTGGTGCAGTGGCTTCCTCCAATACACTGCATGCAATACGAAAGGTTCTTACTCCAAGCTTTGCTAGCAAGCAACGGAATAAACGATCGCCTATACTAAAAACAGCACTTGTATATGGATCCTTTCTTGGAACATCAGCTAATTTACGTTATCAGGTGAGTGAGCTGTTTCTGCTAAAAGTTAAACTTTCTTATCTCTATTTAACATTTCATTTCTTATTGAAAAGAGCAACTGAATATTTTTTTTTCCCTGTAAATATGAATGGTAGTATGCTGCACTTGTTGCACTTTCATTGTTGTAAGTTGTAACGAGGTACTATTTTGTAAGACCTATTGCGTTAGGTCCTCCAGTAGATTTTCATGTGCATTTCTTTTTTTCCCACATTTCTTCATTCTTGCCCATGTATACTATAACATATTTTGCGCAAGTCATGATCCATCATGTTCAAGAAGTGAGCCTTCACACTGTTACTTTTTAGCTGCAATACATTAATTAACAATTTGTTAGCATGGATGCCTTCTTGATGCACAGGCATTTGTGATAGTTAATCACTGCTGTTGCTTGTAAAAGTGCTTTTCCAACCCATCATGAATTCTTGATGTTGCATGTACCTTTTCAAGAAATACTGAAAAGCTGTAGTTAATGAAACCTAGAGTTAGAGCAAGAATTTTTTTCCAATATGCAATTTGCATAATCTGTGTTTTTTTAGCTTTCTGAGTATATAACGAAAATAATGTTCTTTTTCTCTTACAGGTTATCGCAGGAATAGTGGAGCATAGGATTTCAGACCAGTTCTCTGATCAGACATTACTTGTAAATATGATATCTTTTATGGCTCGAACAATCAACTCTTACTGGGGAACACAGGTCAGAAATATGGCAGTCTTCTCAAGACTGTTAAATCTTGATATTAACAAGTGGCTGTTTCTTTCTGTCTTATGTCCTGTATAATAATCAGCTGATGTCAATCTTTCTTAATTCTGCAGCAATGGATTGATCTGGCACGGTATACAGGACTTCAGGCGCGTAAGAGTGAAGAAGTTCACTTTCAGACTCCAGATCCTTCGAATTCTGCTGCATTAGAATGCAACATTGTAGAAGATATGGATGAAACGAACAAATAATAGATGATACTCTTGCTGTCACTTTATGTACCTTGGTATTATTTGGTTTTTTTCTTTTATTGGTTTAAATATTTCGTGTTCTCTCAAATTTGGGCAAAGCTTACATAGTACAGAAGATTGAAAACAGAACCACACCAGAGGAATATGTCAATATGGTTGCACAGTGCATAGAGTTTAATCTAGAGATTGTTTAACCTTTCTTTTATCTATTTTAGTTAGTGGTATCTATTTCTCTTGGTTGCTTTGAAGACTTGTATATACTTAAAAGCTGATTTTTATGGTCTCATCTAAAAGATACAGTTGAATATAGTAACCATGATACTGTATTACCTTTAAGATTTAAGTTTTCCTAAATAAAAGACCGATTACATGCTTTAGAAAAACATCAAGTCTCTCAAAAACTTGCACGTTCACACTTCATATCTCCACATTCACTTTTAGTAGATGACAGGAATTTTGATTGAGCTTCCACGTCCAGAAAAAAAGTTGATGAGATATATTACAGAAATCTTCAAAGAATGTCGAATATAGTAATATAATGATACAAAAATAACTTGTCTGGATTGCGTCTGTCTCTTTCGAGTTACATCAGTCTACGCTTTGTCAGCTGCAAAGTGATTAGCTCAGGTCCAGCTCCTCGTTCATCCTCTTAACCAGCTGTTGCTTTATTGTCTCAAATGCAAGTTCTACGTTCCTCAGCTGTGTTATTTGGGTAAATCAGATTTGTGAAACACCAATAGATAAAGTATGATGCAAGTAGAGCCAATCCATACCTGTTGTTTGGCGAATCTATTATGGATAAACAAACCACTAAAGAGATCAAAACTATCTCTGGATGTGCTCTCCTTCTGCATGTAGTCCCTTGTTAGCATGCTAATAGTAGCAGACTAATATAAGTTATCGTCTACAAGACTACAAAGTAAGAAAGTACGGATATCTTGGGATGCTACAAATGTTGGAATGCAATGTAAACAAGGGAGAATAGATAGTATGTGTTATTTTCTTGACACACATTGGTAAGACAAATCATTGGATCCTAGAAACCTTAGTCCAATTATATTCCTATGTTCGCTATGTCAAAATTGAGCATGAAACTGACAGAGATGGTTACGAGTGTGAAATCAGAATGTAATATGAAATTTAACACCGAGTATACCACTTGAACAAGCTTCTCAAATCCCTTTGTGTCTATGGGCGTTGGTTCGATTTCCATTTCTGCCAAGACCCTGTCCATGAAGAATTGTATACTACCGTTCAACCTATGTTTTTAACTTTTTTGAACCTGAAATAATTGATGAAAAGTTAATACCTGCCAATGGTGTGGGTGAGGAATTGACTTCTGGCAGATAATTTATCGTGCTCTTCACAAGTCATCTCCATCATTTTGCAACCCTGTGTAGTCAAATACTATTACATTATCTTTTCGCACAAAACATCAGATTCACATTACTTAAACAACCAGTTTAGACAGAGAAATGCACAGAGAATGATTTCAATTTTCAACTCCTGATTTTTTAGTTCAAAAGTTGTGAATGTTTAAGCTCAGTCTAGCTGGGCAGATAGCTGATATAATATCTGCTTGTACTATTTTAAGCACTTCTTTAACATACTGGGAATCTGATATGCGATATACTTAATCTTCTTTCTGTCAATTATTGCTTATTTTCACTGCTGATTTCTTCTCTAAAACATAAATTTGTACCTCAGTTGCAAAAATCTGCAGGAAACTTGAGCATGTAGCTTCATTCCTTATTCGAACTTTATCATACATGAAACTAAGATCTTTCCACCCATCTCTCCCGCTTTCTGGCCCGAACATTGGATGTGTGCACAACACATCTGAATTATGAGGCAGTACCTTTTGGAAGATGATCAAAAAGGGCAGCCATATAAATCTCTCACAAATGTAATTGATGAGCATAAACATTAGGAGAAATTATAAAAATTTTCATACTTGCAGCATAAGGTCTCTAGGGTATTCTTTCACCGAGAGCACATCAACAAAGAGTGTTGGTTGTTTCAAGCAATTGAATGGCAGTGACTTGATCACTTGTGACAGAGACAGGATTGATGTGGACAGCAGTATAACATCATTGTTGGATTCAAGAAATGCACTCATGTCTCTGCTCATTCATTGACAAGTGCATTTACATTTAGCTTATTACATATATGCATTAGTCAAAAAGTGTACATGGTGTTGTTGAAATGTGTAGAGGGATTGGTATGTACCTGAAAAATGAGATGCCCAACTGAGTGCACATGTCTGTGTAATCTGATCTTGAAGTCGCCCTAATGGAATGCCCTTGTTTGATCATGGTTTTGACCAAGAATTGTGCAAAAGGGCCAAAACCAATTATGCCTATTTTCAGAGAATTATGTGGAGGGGAAGACATGGTGGGAGGGTGGGTAGTTCTGGTTTTGGGGGGTTGGGGTGAGGCGCAAATGTGAAATAAGTTTTGTAATGGCCTTTTAATGTCAGCGTTGGGTAAGTCAAAGCCTATATTGAACTTTGGAATATATTCCAAATGGGATCCGGCCACATTTTAAGGTTAATTAATCGAACACGTTTTTGGGAGGTTTTGTTATGGGGTCTATGGCCGCCTACTCTCTTTATCGTTTTAGCATCATCATTTGCTCTTCAATTTATATAAAGGAAAAATAATTAAATAATCCTATAAACTTGATGAAAATTCGGATTTATCAGCTGATTTGTCTTGGCTCTTCAACAAATGCTTTTCAGTTCACAGAAGAGCATGTTTTTCCAGGTAACTGAATTTGGGAAAATTGTTTCTTTTTAATTACCAGTCAGCGTTGCATCTTATAACAAGTAACAACGGCATTCTTGGACCTCTGTTTGGGTTTACTTTACGACAGCCAGCTGATGATTATCTTAATCTCAACGTTCTGGCTTTTTATGATTTAGTAGAAATCGCATGCTTCCTGTTTGACGGATTTGCAATTTCCTACGAAGTGACAACACAGAAAAACTTGTGATCTTGCTTCTTGCCATTTATGCTGCAAGTAAATGTCATAAATGTGCAGAAGGAATCAGGATGGTTGCTGGTTTTCTTGGCTTTGATCCACATATATGTGGTTCTAATTCAAACCTTTCCTGTACACAAACTGGCTAGAGGGTTGAAAAGAACCCAACTTTGATTGCTATCCACTCCTAGAAAGTAAAGATTTACATATCTTTTATAGTGAGTCCTAATGAACTAAGCCCTGTCTCTATCTATGCAGTTTCCCACTTAGCATCATGATCACTAGTTGCAGGTGCAGCAACTGGAACACCAGGTGTCGAATCATGCACTGATTCGTGACTAATAACAACTGGTTTCATCATTCTATTCATCAACTTTTCTCCATGTAGTCTTTGCTGTTGCACTACAAGGACTGAGGCGGTGCTTCCAAAATCTGGCGATGATAGGATGTCGCCCACCACCCCGAGTTCTGGGCACTCGCTCCAAGCACCAAGCCCCATAAGTATTTGAGATGCTTGGTGGTTCCTTCCCACTATCAGTAAATCAAAGCTATTTTCTAGCCCTCTCAGGGATGCTGCTAGGCCAACCCCATCTTTCACAACTTGTTCTTGGAATTTGAAGTTCTGGTTTTCCATGTTAGCTTGGCGCACTTCATCTATAAGGTTGTTGTCTTGTTTCCTTTCTCTAGCAGAGTCACACCCGTAGAGAAGGAAGCGGATTATGGTTAGAGTGACATTGTTGTGTGCCCCCATACGGGCTCCATAACAGAGGGACTCTGCATCATCTGGACCACCAATGTAGATAACAGCAACACGGTAGATGGATTGGTTGTTTAGGATGGACAACGATCCGGTTAGGATTCCCCGGTCTACAAGAATCCCAACAGAGCATGGTGTCTTGTCCAGGACTTTGATGTTCATATTCTGTACAGCCCTGTTCACTGACCCAATGGACCCATCAATTTCCCAATGCTTGTGAAATGGCAGAATGACTATAGTGGCATTCTGGTCTAATGCCACTCGACAAATGTCATCGTGCACCATTTGCAAGTGTGAGATGGCACTGAATGACTGGATAGTGACACAGCTTTCATTGCAGAGCTCGTATTGGCGCAAGGCATTGATTATGTGGCCTGATCTGGAGTTGTTGGGTAGCAACATTCGCGTTGATTGATGAGCAACAAGCATGTGGGTGGCTCGGCCTACCAGCTCTTCTAGTACAACTGCTATGACAGCAATAGGGCTTTCTTCTGTTGCACCAGAAGCTTCAAGAATGTTAATGATTGAAGGTACATTGTCTTGGTCTTGGATGCAGACCAGTATTCGGAGCTCAGCATCACGCTTAGAGTGCTGAATAGTCCTCCTCTTAAGAGGAACGTATCGTTTGGAAGGATCATAGAGAAATTTGATCAGAGGAGTTATAATTGCTGTGACTCCAACAACTGATATTACACTCAGAGCAAACTCCTGATCTGTTAAAACCTGTCTTCAAATGAGTTTTGAAGCTAGTTAGTATAAGCATTAGTATTACCCTGTAAAACAACTTTAAAAAACAGTGAAATTAGTCGTACCCCACCATCCCTCCACAAATTGTACACAAGAAGTTCACAAATGCCTCTTGCATTCAAGATAAGTCCAATCACAACAGCGTCGTGAAAGTATATGTCCAAGAAGCGGGATGCAAATACTACAGAACCAATCTTGGTTAGGCAAGAAAAGAGGATCAGAAATGCCACAATACACAAGGACCGAAGATCAATCTTGAAGATGTTGGTTTTTATTCCACTGGTGGTGAGGAATGTCGGGTAAAGGAACTTCCCTATAGGTAAATCAAGTTTTGAGATCATCGGTGCACCCAAAGGCGGCCCATCTGGTACTATGAAGCCAAAGATCATTGGTCCAAGCATAAAGTGCTGGCCTATCACCTCTGTAATGAGACCTGCCATTAGAATACCAGCAAAACAGTAGAAGACATATTGATCCCCTAAAGGTTTTCCAGTAGGTATTCTTTTCACAGTCGTCCTTACAATCGGCCTAACAATATACACCATAGCAATCACAAACAGAAATGCTGATGAAACTGATAATACTGATCTCAGCGGATCAAAGTCCGATTGCAGTATTCCAATTAATATCACAAGAATACTCATGCCGATTAAGTCACAAAAGATGGCTGTTGAGCAAGCTATTCGGCCTATATCGCTGCTGGCCATCTTAAGCTCAATAAGGAGGCAAGAAACATTTGAGAATGCAGTCAGACACTGAGCTGCTGCAAGGAATGGAAGTGCAGTTGCAAGTGTATCATCCATACTGACATAAGTTTTCAAGACTAAAGACAACGACACGGAAAACAACAAAGTGATGAACATTGCCGGGACGCCAAGGACCAAGGCCTGCCTCCCAGGCCGGACCATCGTTCTAGTATCTGTCCTCACACCTATCGCAAACAGGAAGAACATAATACCAAAAACCGCGAATGTTTCCAGTGTCATGATGCTTCTAGCAGGAAACAGAGTTGTTCCCATTATATCTTTATGCCCTAATAGTGAAGGGCCAAACAGTATACCACCCTATGGGATAGTCAATGCAATATGTTACGGTTAGCTAGTAAACTGCAGGACCAAAAGTAAAATGATCCTATCTTGTGGGACGAAAAATACAATTTTTTGCCTACCAAAACAATGCAGTGAAATTAATTACTACTACTATGGGACATGCAGAAACTCTGAGAAGAGAAGTCTTACAAGAATTTGTGCAACGATAGACGATTGTCCAAGAGGCTGGAGGCAAGTCTCAATCAGCAAAGATGCTAATGAGATTGCTGAAAGCTGCAGCAAAATAAGAGGAAGAGCATAATTTAAAGTATTCCTCTTTATCCAGGTACCAAAGGTTGAAATGTTGTCTTTATATTGACACACAATATGCTTGTCCCCGACAGATACTTCATTTGCCATTACAGGTCTAGTGTCCTATTCTTTCTTTTTATTTTTTCCTGTTTCTTTTGATGTTTTTCTAATGACTTTGTAGTTTTAAGGAACGATTTTTTCAGAGGGAAAGATATAGTAAGTGAAGAAAAGATGAAGAAAAAGAAGTTGAACACAAGTTCTTGAGAGTTCATTTTATTACACACACAAACACACATACTCTCACTCAATTTACACACTTGAACACAATGAGAGGTTTCCCTTAAGTTTTGGTGGCTTTGACAAAGGTTGTTAAGGACATATGGACTATAGCTTTACATATGGTATTATGAGGGGCACAGTTTTCTTTATTGATCATTACTATGATAGCGATATTTCCTTTGTTGATCTATATCTATATCTATATCTATATCTATATACTTACTATAAATAGAAGTGTGAAAAGCAAAACCATGAAAAGAGGATAAAGAAGTGTAAAACATGCATAAGAATCCGAAAAAGTCAATATACACCTACTTTTCAGTATCTGCAAAGAGTTAAAAAAATTTAAATAAAAAAATTTGGGTACTCGAGCTATTTATGAATTAGAACTTGAATATTATCATATTAATCAATCAGTATATTGAATCATTTAAACATCTATTTTTCACAATTGTCTAAGATCATTAAACTTTAATTTTGCCAAGATAAAACTTAAATTGTTCCTTAGCACTACATAGTTTGAAGCTATAAGGATTCTAAAAATTTTATGTTGCAGCATGAAAATTAACTTTATTTAGATATTTTACCAATGATTTTATATTCCACCTATTTTCAATTATCTTAATTATTTTAAGCGTAGCCAAATAATTCATGCATGTTAGAATTTAATTATGATTGATAGTTTTAAAACTAGAATTGTTATTTAGCATCACAAAGTTGTGGAAGATTATAAAATCATCCCTGTGGTTTTGAATCAGATTCAAAATTGTCCCTAAGATTTTTAATTTTAGCAATGTGTTAATTTCATGCAATTTAAGGGCATTTTAGTCTTTTGACTTGTATTGTTTATTAGTATGGAAGGATATTAATATAAATAACTATATAATAGTGTACTAAACTATAAAATTAGTATTTATATTATTTTTCATATTTTTATTGTTATATTATATTACCATTATATTTGTATTGAGGTACGAATGACGCACATATTTTCTTGAAATTTTTATAATACCTATTATAATTTTAATTAATAAATATTAAATAATAAACTAAAAATTATTTATTTTTAATAATATAGTTTAGATATAACATCAAATGTCTTTTGCATCACACTCTCTTCTTCGAAAACTCTTTTTGTTATAATGTTTTAAATACTTTGAGTTTTTAAATAAAATTAATAAGTATAAAATAATGTAAAAAAGGAGGGCATAATTGAATTTTATTTCTTTTTAATAGTATAGGTTGGCTATCAAGTATCCTTTTGTATTTCAAAATCTTCTTAAAAAACTGACAAATCTTTTTTTTCTATCGTAATTCTTTGAATACTTTGTATATTTAAATGAATCAATTTCATATAAAATTATACTTCTAAGGTTTTCCAACATAGGTCATGGATATATAAAAGACTTGGTATGAGAAAATTATGATATTTTTCTATTTTTCACATAAATTATCTCATTTCTATTATAATTTTAGAGGGAAAATAAAATATATTCATAACAGAGATGGAAAAAAAAAAAAGAATAAGTGCTAAGAGTAATGATAACATAAATAAAATATTCAAGATACTATTAAAATTAATAGAGTAAGTACTTGAGTATTTTCATTAATCTCAAATTGATAAATGAATTTTTATGATGCTCTAATAATTGAATGTTGCCATAAATGCTGAATTGATATATATAAGATGGACACTATCTAATTCTTCATGTAAATTTTTTCATGATGGATATTCTCTTTTAAATCTTAAATTAATTTTAATTATCCATTTAATTTATCATGACATACTCATTTGATTAAATAAACCCTATAATCCGATAATATAAACTTAAAATCGAACAACAATAAACAAATATATTAGAAAGAATATAAATCTTTATAGTAAATAAAAAAATTAAACATTAAAATTGAACTAAATGGAAGCGATGGTATTGAAATTAATAAGATGAGAATTTAAATTTAATATATATATATATATATATAGATTAAAAAAAAAGAGAAGTGAGAATACGAGAAATATTTTATTTATATTTATTGTGTTTTTTTTCATATTTTATATTAATTAGGGCTAATAAATCTTCAATAAGATGAAAGGTACAACAAAGTAAAACAAAAAAAAAGAAAGACAAAAAATTTGTTGCAACGAAAACATTATATATGAACTTTGAAATCTTGAATAAGTATTTAGCATAATTTTTTACAAGAAATTGCACCTCAAAGTATATTAATATTTCAATTTCATGTGTTCCATTATGTGAGAATGAAAAGTGAATAGAATTTCAGAAACTTAAGGAGATCTACAAGTAATTAAACCAAACCTCATATGAAATTTCTGTGATATATCTATAAATAGAGCAGAACTCATGCACCAGCAGCACATCGAGTTCTGCTTGCATGTGCAAATAATAAAAAGAACAATGTATGGAATCACAGCAAGAATTTGCTCTGTTTCTAGTTCCAGTACTACATTTCATTGAACGTCATCCCATAAGTGCACACGGC
Source organism: Paulownia fortunei (assembly GCA_019321725.1). Classification (NCBI taxonomy): domain Eukaryota; kingdom Viridiplantae; phylum Streptophyta; class Magnoliopsida; order Lamiales; family Paulowniaceae; genus Paulownia; species Paulownia fortunei. The sequence continues at coordinate 5,521,070 of CM033114.1, read as the reverse complement.
ACAACTGTTTCTCTAACTTCAGATTCACCGCATGATAAGCAGCAGACAGTGCACACAGAATGGTCCTTTCAGAATGAAAAAGTCATTAGCTGCAAACGTTGGATTTAAGCACTTGAATGTTCTGAACATTTCAACGCTGCTATCTTGCTTTTGATGCTGAATTCTTTAAATAGCCTTCACATTTTGGTGTTGCATCACCAAAACAGAGACAGGTGTATTGAGATCAGGAGCAGCAAGCATGTCTCCAACTGGCCCAAGTTCCGGAAGATCATTCCATTCGCTAAGGCCTAATAACTGAGGTGTATCATCTTTATGGCGCCGTCCCACCATGATTAGATCAAAAGCTTCTTCCATAGCATGGATGAGCAGAGCAGTTTCAGCCCCATCTTTCACCCTCTCCTCTTTGTACACTATATTATCCTGGTGTGCACCTTGCATCCTTGTATCCTTCAATATTTCGGCATCAAGCACTGCATCCCATTGGCTATCACCCGCATAAATGTCCCATGAAACAAACCGGACTACTGTCAAGTGTAGATCTGGGGATTGAGCCATGCGTCTGGCATAAGCTAATGCCTCACGATCATCAGTTCCTCCAAAGAAAGCCACTCCCACATTGTATGTGGACGAAGCATTACGGCGTACTTTGTGACGGTCGACAAGAATGGCAACAGAACAAGGGGCCATGTCCAATACATTGCAGTTAATTGCTCTCAAACTGCTGCTGTCCAATATCATTTTCCCTTGGTGATTCCATTTCCTGTGGAATGGAAGAATTATCAAGGATGCCAATTTGTTGAAGGCAACTGTGCAGATGTCATGGTGCATGAACTTTGTTAGAGACATGGCTGTGAATTGCAGCACAGTGACGACTCCCAAGTATTGCTGTTCGAACGAAAACAGAATCTCAATCATTTTTTGTGTCCGAGTGCCACCTGAAGATTTTTGGCCTAATTGGTGATCAATCAGTTGCGGATGAGCCCGACCAGCAAGCTCCACCAGATGCAGAGCATAGACTGCAAGTGGACTTTCTTTCCTGGGAAAAGAAGCTTCCAGTATTTTTCTGGCAGCTAATACATCATCTACTCGATGGGCGCATGAAAGCACACGCAGCTCTGAGTTAAATGAAGTATGCTGAACGTCTCTTTTCTGATAGCCAGTATACATTCTTGAATAATCATATAATGACTTCACAATTAGATTTGCAGCTGCAGCTTGTATTAGAACTGATGTAGTAAGCATGGAAAATGTTTCTCCATCAAATGTCTGTGACTCATCAGAAAACAAAGACAGTGTCACAAATCGAATCTACAGAGTAATATTAATTATTCACACCTAGGAATACTGACTATCTTCAGAACGAACAAAAAAGATGAGAGAGAGAGAGAGAGAGAGAAGAGAGAGAGAGAGAAGAGAGAGAGAGAGAAGGAAACAAATCGTCTAGTTGGAGCACATGAATTTATGAATGCACTCCATCCTTGAGCTTAAATTTTACTGTGTGTAATTCTTTTGGTTATTTTAATTTCAAACTTCTGCCTGACCTACTAAAGGCACAATGGTTCATGCATCATACTGGAGCATATCTATCAAGCACACATGAAGGTATGAAATTGCCACTGCAGTCGTGTGAATTCTCTGATGATTAGGAATACACAAACAAGCAAAAACATGGAGACAGCTGATTAAAGAGGGACCTGGCTCATATTTGACATCCTGTGTGATGCTCAAAAATTTTTGAAGGACATGTAGAAAATTTTCTACTCAATTTCAGCTAACGGATTATTAAATAAGAGACAATCAAGAGATGGCAGGACGAAATTTCGTAGGGATAGTAAAGCACCTGATTCACAGCATTATAGTAATAAAACGACATCTGAACAACTCCTTGAGCACTCATGGTGAATGCAAGAGCAGCAGCATCTTTAATGGGTACTTTGCAAATAAACGCTGGAATGAAAATTGCAACCAACTTCATTGTTAAACAAAGGATGATAGTTAGCCATACTGTGCCAATGAATTTCAGATCATATAGCTCAACTAGATTTACATTCATCCCACAGTAAGTCACCAAAAGTGGTGCCAGCAATCCTGATATTAGGGTCTCCAACCTATCCTCCAGCGTAGCCCCCAAAGGTGGCCCATCCGGCACTACCAAACCTAGTAAAAAGGGACCATACTGATAGTTAAGTCCCACATTGTCAGTGAGTAAGACCACAACTAAGACCAAAAGAGACATGAGAATGATATGAAATTTGCTAACTGGTTTTCCTTCCGGTGTCTTTTGGATGATCCATAAACAAAGTGGACGCCCCACAAACAAGATAAATAAAACTAGGCAGACAGTTAAGAAGGTGGAGTGAATCATAATAACATTTGCAAAGCCCATTAGCCCGATTCTCCCATAAGCAATGATAGTGGAGGTGAGATTGCTAACTAAATCACTGATCAGGGCTGATGCCAGAGCAAGGCGGCCAAGCTCGGAGTTCATGATTTTCAGGTCCACAAGCATGGAAGCTATCACAGGAAAAGGGAATAAATTCTGAATCCCCACAATAGTTTTGTAAGCTGGCCATCGATACCTATGTATGCTTTTCTGATTCACTAGACTTAATATCAAGCCACCACAAAGTGGAAGTGTGACAGCAAGAACTCCTATTGTCCATGCCTTGATACCAGTCCTCAGCACTGTTCTGGGATCCATCTTCACACCACTAAGAAATATAAAGAAAATGTAGCCAATTTTTGACAGTAAGTCCAAGTAGACGTCTCCTCCTGGAGGGAACAATGTAGCTTGAACTTTTGGCAACTGTCCTAGAATAGTTGGTCCCAGTACGATTCCAGCCTGGTTGAAACAAACTACAATGATTAAGTTACACATATTGCACCTATAAGGATGTCATAGTTGAACTTTTTGTAATTTACCCTTATATGGATGATGTTGTTTAGTCAAATTAACACCCATTAACTTTTGTAGTTCGTGCTGAAAAATACAGGTTCCAGTTTTGCCCTTAGAATTGAAAGGAAAACTGGAGCATCAATTAAAAAGTAACTTGCATTTGAATGTTTTAAATGCAACATGGCAGTTTCTCACCCTGCACATGGCTTACTGAAGTGCATTTAAGTTTTATTCTTTTACTTTCAATCAAAGGCATATAATTGTTAATCATCACAAACAAATTAGACTTGTTGACCGTTTGAATAATATCGTTTCTGAGGACAGAAAATCAGTATATCTTTTGTCAATTTGGCATCACGGATATTAACAGATGAATTATAATATCAAGAGGATTTTGAATTATTTGAATCCTTTACAACTCAGCACATGGCTTTGCCAATATAAACTAAATCGACAAATATTCATTAACAATCTTTATTGTAGAAGACATAAGTACTAAAATCTGGCAGAAGCTTTCAATTCTCTCAGATCTTACATGGTTTTCATGCACTGATGTTTCTCATACTTCCAATACTTTTGAAGGTCTAGCTAATAAACAACAGTAATGAAAACTACCAATGAAATCAGAAATGAGAAGTTTGCAATCAATCATTTGCCTTTCTAGTTGGCACCTATTGGACCCTTTCTGTTCGTAAATAAATACAAATTTAATTGCATAATCTTCAGATAATAAACAAGTAAACCCCAGAAGGAATGAAAAAAAAAAACAAAGCATCAACAAGTTCAAATCTAGTAATCATGCATTTGCCTCTCTTTTGGACATCAATCATAACCTTACATAAACAATGGATTACATTTAAGAAGAAAAATTTAAAAGAACAATCAAGAAATTAAAACCCTATAATAATATATTAACCTCTCTTATTTGGCATACATCAGAACAGTGGCATTTCACCAAATACATGCGCACGCCACTAAAAATTTTTCATCACAACAAACAAAGAAAAAGAAACCAAACACCCACAAAAGAAAATTAGAATCTTCCCTTATTCAAGCATTTCATCAAACAATACATAGGCGCCCGGAATAGGACAACCATCTTCCACACCAAAAAGAAAACAGAAAAGAAAAGAAAAATCCAACCAACCATTTATTTTCTAAGAAAAACAACAAAAAAGAAAAAAAAGAAATAGAAATACCAGGATCTCAGAAACAATGCGAGGCAAATGGAAACGGCGGAGCAAGAGATGAAGGGATTGGGTGAGGATGAAAATGACAGCCAATTGAAGCTGTAGGCGGGGCAAGGCGAACTGGAGGAAGCTTCTAGGGCCATGGGGCCCCCAGACTCCGGAGGAGTGCAATCCTATATCGATGTAGCAGTAATCATCCGTGACGTTTCCCGGCAGTTCTCTTCGGGTATCCGTGACCGGATCGACTGATACGAAACCGTCATCCATCGATCAAATCAGCTTCTGCCAGCCCCACCTACCTACGTTTGATCATCAAGAGGGACTAAATGCACGGATGAAGAAGGAAATGTTTGTGGTTTTTCACAGAGGTTCATAAGGGATTTTGATGGTGAAAGGGATTTTTCATTTGATAATCTTGAAATGGATGGACCTATGTCGGGTTCCTGCCGAGAAATCTTCGCAGCCATTTGAGTTCAAAAGAAGCTTCTTCCTATTTGGCACTTATAAGAACGTTAAAACACTCGTCTAATATGTTAGGGACTTTTATGAATTATATAATGAAATACTTGACAAAATCATGGGGAAGGGCTTATAAGTAATTAAAAATAAAAAGTAACAAGTAGGAGTTTAATTATTATAATATTTTTACTTTTACTAAAGTCAAATCGTGTAACATTAATTTTTTTTATTTTATTAAAGTCATTTCTAGTAACACTAATTTTTCAAAAAAAAAAAATTACCCAACATGTTTTTTTTTTTTTCCTTTCCAGTTTCCAGCATTTTCGTAGAATTTTTGGTTTTATATTGGTTATTATGTGAAAATTGATAATATGTTAGAATAAATAATTTACAAATTTGAAAATATATAATTTAAAAAAAAAATGAGAATGTGTTTGGTTGAGTGTATTTTAGTGATATAGATGAGATCCATTTTGAATATTTATTTTAAATATAATAATTTATTAAGATAATATGTAGGTAATAAATCACTGAAATAATATTACTTGAAAATAATAATATATTAATTAGATATAATTAGCATTAGTTAATCCACTTTGAATATTTAATGCAGATATGATAATTTATTAAAATGGTATGAAAATAATAGATTCAACTGAAATTATTTTATTTAAAAATAATAGTATATTAATTATATAAAATTGATAGTGGTATTGTACACTTTGAATATTCAATTTAAATATAATAATTTATTTGAATTATTTACATGTAGAGCGAGGCAAGTTCCAAATGAATTCGTATCTAATCCGAATCTATTGTCATCCTTAATTATAAACAATCTGACGAGTGTTAGTGGTGTAATATAGAATTGAAAATTAAAAATAAAGAAATAAAAATTAAAAATAAATATAGGCCTTATATGTTTTCTTTTTCAAAATTTATTTTCTCATTTTATACTATTCCAAAATCTGAACATGTTTGTTTGACTGATTTTTAATGGTAATATTCATTTTATCTTTTCTTTTTGCCACAAGAAATATCATTTCAAACCAATCATTCTAAATTATAAGGATATGCATAATTTTAATCTATCAATTGTTAATCATTATTTTCATAATTCCAATTACACTACTATCAATTATATTTGCTTAAATATTATTATTTTTATATTATATTATTCTAATGGAACCATCATCTATAAATGTTACAAATAAAATATTATATTTAAATTAAATATTTAAAATAGACCCATTACTATTAATTTTATCTAACAAATATATTATTATTTTTTAAACTATATTATTTTAATGAAACACACCACCTTTTAAATCATTCTAATAAATTATTATATTCAAAATAGACCCAACATTATCACCTTTATAATTTATTATATGCACAAAATTTAAAAAATGATACCATAAAACACACAAACAAACATAATTTTTTTATCACGTACTTTCATATTTAAATTCTTTCAAAACTATTCAACTAAATATATTCTTATTTTCAAACCTATATAAAGTTCTATTTTCATTTATCCATCTAAACATAATTCTACCTCTCACACACAAAATGAATATAAAATTAGATTCTCAATAGAAAAATAAGAATTGCCACTGAAAACAGTACTATATAAGGGGTTGAGAAGTATTTATTTGATTGGAAAATAAGAAGATGAAAATAAATATTACCAATGAGATGGGATAAAATAAATATTTTTTTGGTGTTTTGAATAGTTAAAAAAAAAAACATGCTTTTGAAAAGAAAAACAAATAAGCCTTAAACGTTTCAAAACTTGGTACAAGATCTTTAAAAACTTATAAGAAAATTCAATTTTATGTTTCAAAATGTTAGAAACTAGTTTCATTTGTACCATTTAACTTATAAAAATTGCGAATGTATAAGCTCTAGGAGTTTGTCTAAACAAATTTATAAATTATTTTTAAAATAAAATTTTGAATTTTATAACCTCCAATATTTCTTACAAAATTTTAAAACTAATAAGATATTTAAGACAAGTTCAATAAAAATACACTTTTAAGTTGCAATTCCATATTCAATGCTCATGTTTCATGTTTCGAATTAAAAATAAAATAAAATGAATAAAGGCTTGGCCCAATAAAAGTATTGGTACTTGAGGACTGCGCTTGCCCCAAGTTGTTGTTGTTGTTTTTTATTTTTATTTTTATTTTTATTTTTGGCACTTTCCATTTTCTGCTAAAATTTATATTAAAAAGCAAAAAATGGTTAACATGGAATTTAAATCTTATATCTACTCCTAAATAATGTAAGGGACTATTATACAAATATCGTAGTACATATTATGTTATTCACTTGATATAAAATGAGATAGTTGTGTATGGAATTCCAACTAATATATAGCGAATTTTACCTCTTTCAATTTTAGACAAAATTAAATATTAAATTATAATAATATATTTTAAAATGCAGTCTTGAAATAATCTTTTGGGCCTATACAAATTCCCTTTTTCTTTTTGCAATACAAAAGGAGGTCAATAATGCAGGTCTAAAAAAAATTCAGAAAATAGTCAATGAAAGAAAAATAAAATATCAATATTGGTTGTATTGAAAAAGAAGAAAGAACAAAGTGGACATGCCTACATATTGATGGGCTCTTTGTTGAAAATCAATAAATTATGATTCGACAAATGATGAGGAAAATGTATTCTTATGAATTCTGTGACGTGAGATGATTAATTAATATAATAAATTAATAATGTATATTAATGAAAATAAAAAGACATCAAATATATAGTTTAAATTAAATAAGGAAACGGAAACCTAAAAGTTGATTTATTTTAAGCAATGAAATTATGTAAAGTGAAACCTTGAATTTCTTAAAAAAATCAAAGTAGAGAACATAATGTGGGGATCTTCCTTCAGAAAATGAATAAGCAAAACAACAGGTATGAGTCTTTAAAAATATTAAAAATTTACTTGGACACAATTCACTCTCATCCCTACTCTCTTATGGTGTCGTAGCTGCTCCTTGCCCCTTCTTTTATTATGTGATTTAAATTTCTATTGACCTCTCTACGAAAAAATAATCCTCTTTCTTGTTTTTTTTTTTAAGTGAAATTGTAAAACCTAATATTGTATTATATTGTGATATTAAAATTTAGAAATATGTAAACAACCAGCAGATTTTTTTTTCAGAAATTAAAAAAATAATATATATATATATATTAAAAAACCAGAAAATCTTGAGTCCTAGCGCGGGTATAATTAGAAAAAAAAAATATTTTTTAGAAAATTTTAATAGTATTTAATTTTTTTTAATGAGATTGAAATATTGGACTATATAATCTAGGGAGGAACTACAATCTTTGTACGCTAATTGTTTGCAAAAAAACATAAATTAATGTCTTAACCATAAGTAAGCAAAGCTAATTAACTCATGAATTATGGATTAATTACCCACTGACAACAGGAACAGTGAAAGGATGAGAAGGATGACGTGTGATCACGAGATCCGACAGTTATGGATAAGGACGAATGGAAGCATGGCATCTGTTATCTTAGGTTAAACAACTACCTAAACAAGGTGCAACCTGCACACAGATTCTTTATCTCATAGGAATAAGCAAACGAGAAAATTAAATTAAAAAAAAAAAGATTATTATGATATTTTTTTTAATATTTTTAAAATTATAAAATATATCTAACTCGGTGGTCTAAAATATCTTAGGTTTAGTATTTTTTTATAGTAATAGTTTTGAGAAAAATCCAAAAATATTTTAAAAGAAATAAATATCCAAAATATGACACGCACGTGATCTGCAGCCACTTGTTCAAATCTACACTTCTATATATACTCGCACAATTTCAGTCTCCGACTTCGCACCATAGTTTCAGCTCAAACCTTCAATCAAGAACGATTCTCCAGGTCCTCCCCCCCCCCCCCCCCCCCTCTCCCCCCCCCTCTCTCTCTCTCTCTCTCTCTCTCTCTCTATATATATATATATTATATATATATATATATATATATATATATATATATATATATATATATATATTGTATGTGAGTTTGTATCTGTATTTAACGCTGGTTTAGTTTGTGCAGACTGTGCACAAAATGGCAATGTCAGCGCTCAATCCAAACGCGCCGATATTCGTGCCGTCAGCGTACCGTGCGGTGGAGGACTTCTCTGACCAGTGGTGGGACCTCGTCCAGTCCTCCCCATGGTTCCGCGACTACTGGCTCCAAGAGTGCTTCTCCGATCCCCAAATTGACTCGCCTTTTCTCGATATTATCGGCGACGACGTCCACAGCGACATCGACATCAACGACGCTGTCACCAAAGGTAAGCAAGCGCGCTACTAGAATTAAAGCCGATTAGACTCGTTCGAGTCGCCTCACTCTTTGACTCAGTTCTCAATCTTATTTTTCGTGCAGGGAAAGAAGGGAATATGGATTTGGTGGCGTTGGGGTGGTTGAAGTGGAGGAAGCCGCGTGGAGGGGTGGAGATGCCTAGGTACTGTGAGAAGGCGCCCAAGTTTGTGAGCATGAGGGTGAACCCGAGGCCGATTCAGCAGCCGCGCTAGAGTGAGTCGGGTTACGACTCAGTGAGCCAAACAAGACTTATCAGTTAGGAGCTTCTGATTTCCGTACAATTTCTTTGACCTGTAAAGAACGACTTTACCTTAGCTTCTAACTTCCAATAGTGTTTGCACGTTTTCTGTGTATTGAGTAATAAAGTTGTCTCAGTTCTATAAATTCTCTTATTATTCTCCTGTTTAGGTCTATGTGAATTTGTAAAAAGAACTTGAATTTAGCTTAGACTTTGAACAAATGATTGGTACTGTCATGTAAAAGGTGCGAACAAAAGATGGATAAATTCAATAGACTGCTGCGTCTCTAAAACTTGTCTGAACGTCTGCCAAGAAAAGGAGAATTTTGTACCTACTTTTTATTTGGATAAGGTTGTACATGAAATGACTGCTATAGTGAGTCAGAAAATAATTTTTTTAAAATAATAAAAAATAAAAAGAAATATTTAAAAAAATAAAATTTAATAATTAATAATTTTATATATAAATTTATATTAATTTAAAAAATTTATGAAATTGAGAATGAGCAACACCCTATCAAGTAATCAATGAAAATAATTATCTAAGAAGGCACTTTCGGCTTCAAGAGAACAAAAAATCCCTACCAGACGCTAAAGTCATGGACTGAAACTTTGATGTGGCCCGATATCGTTTGGGAATATGAAAGGATTGTATGGAGTGGGATTACATTGTTTATAGATTTTATAATTACACCTAATTTTATGTTTGGATTCTATGATTGTAAATTTGAATATAATGTAATATTTTAAATCTTTTGTTTGGAAATAGGGATGTTTGGGATGGTATGTGAAATGTCCAAAATGCCCCCTGTTCAAAAATAAACAAACTATGCTTCAAGAAACCCACTCACTATCCATTTCTGCTGCTTCTTCAAATACACTAAAATTCATACTACGACCGAATTCCAACCTCCACCACCAGCCAATACTAAACACCAAATCAAGTTTCCCGACCAAAATCGAATACAATTGTATAAGATAGGCGTCCTCTATTTTTCCACTGGAGGAGTCTTAACTTGCAAAAACAGAACTAAAAAATGGAAAGTCTCACTTTATCTTCTTCTTCCTTCAAATATATTAAGACAACCTTTAATAGGCAACCAGAATGAATTTATAACTTAAAAAGATCATCTTATCATCAAATCAAAGCTGTATTGGTGTAAGTTTACACCAAATGTATAGACCACCTAGTATATGATCAAACACAAGTGTTCGACTTATAGATTATCTACAAAACCAATCGAGATCGAGTCTAGGCCCAAGTGGTCAACACCCCTACAGGCGAAGAGATTAAGAACATCTTACAACAGTAATTGAGATTTAAGAATTTTATGAGCTTTATAACATTGATGCCATTAGTCTCAAAAAGTAAATTAATGATGCTAACAAAGAAAATTCTTGAACTTCTTAACTAATCTTAAATATATAGAATGTCCCAAAAAGCTCTGCCGAGGAAGTAATACAAATAGAAGATTAACAAAACATAGAAAACAGCTAATACTAAAAGTTTTTCAGTTGGTATTTGCTGAATGTTCATCCCAACGACTAGCTTGTTTCCCAATCTTGTGAAGAGCCCTAATGACCTCTTCAGTTGTCACATTCCCTGTCACAGTCACCTTGTTTGACTGTGTATCCACATCATATGTTTCAATATCTGCATACACAGACATTAAAGTTTTTTGTAATACTAAGTTTCACAAAGAAATTAACTACCTTTGTGCATATATTATATGGGAACTATAAGGGGAAAGGGAACAGTACCCTCAATTTTCTTGATGGCCTTCAAGATTTTCTTGATGCATTCGTCGCAGTGCAATCCCACCTTCAACTCCACTACCTGATGTGATCAATCCACTTAATAGGTGAAGAGATATATATACAGAAATAATATTGTGTACCAATAATAGATTTGAGGAACTTACATTTGCCATTGATGAGTAGATCAAGCTGGTAGAACTTGGTCGAATTGGGAGAAATGAACTCAAGATTTGAACTTCTTGATATAACGAGTTGGAGAAGAAGAAACTGCAAAGTGAAGAATGAATGAAATTTTTGCAGTTAAATGAGAAGTTTGTGGGTGGGGTATGTGATTCTTTTCTTTGTGGATGGGAATTTTTGCTTTGCTAAAAGCTCCTTTAAGTCACTTTTGTTGACATTTTGGCACATTGTCATTGGGAAATCTTGATGGGATGATGGCCTTGTTAGGTTTTATTGGGACAAAAGAAGAGGAATTTTTTTGCTTTACCTGTGCACCATTGTTTTGATTGAACTTCACTTTCAATGAGTTAAGCAAGGAAAGACAAGATTTTGAGGTGGTGTCCAGCTATAGATTAATATGAAATGATAAATCTAAATAACCAAGATTTGGTGTTAGTCTATTTATATAGTTAATAAATAAATATGTGATGTGAGACAACTAATCTTAAAAGTACATTAAAATGAAAGAAAATTAATGTAATTAACTTTTTACATGAAAAGAAAATACATTTCTAATGCGTAAAATAATTTTACTGACATGCGCAGATATTATATCAGTTTTTAAAAAATAGAATGCTGAAATAGATAAATAAAACAAGAATGATAAATTTAGACGGTGCATTACATGTTATGTCCCAAGTACATTGTGAGAGGGAATTTGGGTTAGCTTATAAATAAAAACAATAGATTTCTCAAACAATTTAAATTAAATATTTTAAAAAAGTGAAAATGAGTATAAAATAATTATTAGACATAGCCCATATTGGAGTCTCATTTTGGACATTCAAAATTTAAAATTTAACCATCTCGAAAATATATATATATATATATATATATATATATATTACTATATGCTTCTACTATTTAGTACTACATTCACTATTATCATTCTTCATTTTGTGAGGATATTTTTTTTAATGCGACTTTTGTTGTGACAATAATAGCACATCTTATCTTATCTTTTTCCTTTGGTCTTTGAACATGACCTACCATATTCACAGATCTACCATCTTATTTTCTTTCATTTCTATTCATGCTTTGAGCGACCAACTCAAATTTTTGTCCCATATCATTGTGTGTCTTTTTATTTTTTTTATAAACTAGATATTCTAATTTTACTGTACTAATTCTAAACCTCCAAAACGTTTGCCCTTAGAACTTTAAAGATGGTAAATCTTAAAATATATCTCAATTAACTCCCGATTCTCAACATTAATCCACTTGTGTATTGAATTGACTCATGTGATATGTAATATTCTCACCCTCCTATATCTTCAAATGATATAATTGCCACTCTATAAGCAATTTTATAGACAGATTTTTGAATATACAAGTTATCTAATTTTGCCTATAATTTTGGTTGTGATTCTTTAGAATCATCATCCACAATATTAATTGGTAATATTATTCACCATAAAAATTGATTTGTGCTCACATAGTGTGATTCTAAATCTTTTGACTATGCATCCTTCCTTCATATATATTAGTTTGCGAGAGAATGAGGACATCTTTTATCATTTTTGCGAAAGAGTAAATTTTTATTTGCTAATAAATTTTTAGCACCTTGAAGTGATTTGCCTTTAACAAGTCGTTCATCCTATTAAATTAAATCTTAATTTTTAGTTTTAATCAAGTGACTCTAATATCAGTTGTTGGGTTATCCTAGGTAAATGAAATCTTAGATTTAATTTATAAAAATTCATAATCAGTAATATAACAAAAATAATATATGTCAAATAGAAAAATAATAATACAAATATTTACGTAGTTTAACGAATAACAAGCTTATGTCCATGGACGAGCATAATTATTCCACTATAATAAAAATAATAATTGAGAACTTACAACAATTAGAGAAAATATCTTTTAGTTAATCCCAACACCCCGATAAAATAATCTCATATTCATTCACAAAAATTATCACTCAAGTATTTTCCAACTCTCAATTTCTAGTCTCTCAAAATCTCTATCAATTGTAAACAATTGATTCTCATATCTCTACACTTCAAATGAATTGAAATGCCTCCTACTTGTAGAAGTTAATCAAGTATACAGGTATTAATAAATTAATTAACTGATCGAATCGAAACGAAATTGAAATATTTGATTTGTACTGAAGCCGAACTGAGAATTTTAGTTCAGTTCGATTTTTTATTTTTGATTTTTCAAAATTTTAGTTTTTGATTTTGATTTTGGTTTCTTATTTTGGTTAACCGAACCAAAAGTCGAATTACTTTATATATATATATATATATTTATAATTATTATTTATTTTTATATATTTTTTATGTTAAAATTTATATTTTTGTACTTGTTATTTATTTTTATACCATTCTTTACGTTTTTCTCATCCAAACTATAAATAATTAACAAAAAAATTATTTTTAATTTTATTATTTAATTTTTAATTTTTATTTTTAATTTATAAAAATTCAGTTAATAAAAAATTGAACTAAAAAATAAAAAAAATTAATTATAACTTAAGCGAATTAATAAATTTGATTTAATTTTTAATTTAAAATTTTGATCGATTAAATTCGATTTGATTCAGTTCGATTGTACCGAACGAGCATCATAATCAAGCTCCAAATAAAGCTTACAACTTATAAGTAGATTATGGTGAAGTATCTTAAAAGGAAAGCGTCAGGTCTGCGCGAGGACCTTATTATGGTTTTTTAGTTGCTTTACTTATTCCAACTAATTTTTATATAGATCTGTTTATGATATAATTTAAAAAAGAGTCGTTGATATCTTTTTCTTCCAATAAAATTTATTTCACCATTAATTAATTAATGGTATACATATAGCTGGCAAGGCCAGTGCAATGCATTAATTTTGGAAAAATTTGAGCCACATAAAATTCAAATCGAAAACAATATATAAAGCATTGGGCACGCAGCACACCAGTAAACTGCAGTTTCATTACTATAAAGCCACCAGAGCAGGTTAACAAAACTTGGTTAAAGAACCGACACTGAGTCGATAGAGAAGGGTTATATAGGATGTTATGTTTCGAATTTAAATTTTTTTATAATATTTTTTTGATTAAATATGTGGCATGTGATTTATTTAGTATGATTTACCTAATTGATGTACTTTGCACGTTATTGTATCAGTTCGAGAGTTTATTGAATATATACTTAAAAAAATAGTGATTGTGAATTCGTCCGTCGTAAAAAAAAAATTGGTCACAGAAAATCAATACCTTTAAAAGATAATCAGGTCCAAATTACCTATAAACAAAGTTCATTAGTTTGGAAACTTAAGTTCGAGCACAAATTTAAAACAAGGACGACTCTTCATTTTAAATAGTATTTAATTTTTCATATCAAAATTATTAATATAAATAAGTATATTGAATAACATTATTAATATATATACTTGTCGTGTATTGATAATTTTTGAATAAAAAACACTGAATCTAAAGATGGAAGAGAGGAAGAGAGAGTGGAAACGAAAACAAACTATTAAAAGATTACCCTATGCATGCAAGCCATGTAATTCAGCCCTTATAGTTCAGTTTCAAACCTTTTCCAGTCGATGGAGCATAGAACAGTAATGGAACGCAGCGTAGAATGACCAAGAAAACGAGAAAATGGAGAATCTTGCTTGGAGTTACTTTGCATCTATAATATTCTTGGTGGTTTTATGAAAAATGGATTTCTACTTCATTATAATAATAATTAAACCACTTTATTCACATGTTGCAGCAATATTTCAAACGATTAAGCTCAATTTCTTACTTTGGACTAACACTATAACAAATAAGCATGTTGGTAACAAAATGTAAAATGATAATGTGGAAGATACAACTAATTAATAATATGTATTAAGTGATAATAATTTTTATTTTATTACTGTAATAATATTTATAAATTTAATAATATCAAGACTTATGTATGAGTTATCACTGTTAATAATTAGTGTCACAATAATATTATAAAAATTACGACTTCAATTATTAGTAACACGTAGTGATAATTCAATAACAATTCTATTAAATTTTTAATTTTTTTTGTATTAAAATCACTATATTTGCTGTCTTTATCAGTATATATGTGAAACTAACAAAATTCATATCAGTATAAATTTTTTGAATCATTAATTCGTTAAAATAAATATTATTGTCCCTTAATAAATATCATCAAAATAACTTTTTGGTTGTCACTTATTTTTTATCAAATGAAAATATAATTTTAACCTACTCATCCAAAAAGAGAATACACTCTTTGGAAATACAAATAAATTCGAAATGAATTCTTCTTGATTAAACAACATTACAAGAATAAGATATATGGAGCAATAAAAACATGGAAAAACAAACAGAAATGCTTTCTTCTTTCTTTTGGTAACAAACATATAGAATTTTTTTATTTATTTTTATTTGTTTTTTTGTTTTTTCATGGGAACATATAGATGATTTAGTAACGAGTGAACATATATGGAGACCAATATATAGATTCTTGGGATTTATCTTTGGATCGAGCTTTGCTCATGTGATTCTTTCTTTCGGTTCAGACAAAAGCAACGAAATAGCCGTTGACTTTAACATTTTCGCCGCGCCGCCACCGTGGTTCAGGTCTCCTTTAACGGAGAGACGGAGGAGTCTCTCAATAATAAAGCAGTAAAAAAGTTAAAACCAGACAGCCAAAGAAAATCCGCCGCGTGCCATTGCTTCTCCTTATTCGTTCTTGAACCTGACTTTTCTCTCAATTTTCTAAGCCATGTCCAATCAGATTCAAGGAAAGAAATTATATATATTATTTTATGAGAAAGATATAAAAAAGACAGTCCAATTCCAGCCCCACCTTCAATTTTGCTTTCTATCCCCGATAATTTGAAAGCCTTCGAATTTTTCGTCAGTTCCATAGTCATAGATCCTTGAGGAATCTAAACCCAGAGAAGGAATCCATAAATGGGAAATGCTCTAAGATTCTTGTGCGGCCAAAGTTTCCAACCTGCGGCGGACTCTGATTCGATCGGCCACCACGGCGTCACCGCGGAGACCGTCGGCGTTTCGGCTCTGGCCCACGATCTCTACAACTTTGAAATCACGAACCAGGTACCCTTTTCGTACCACCTCAATTTCAACTTTAAGCAAATTGAATTGAACTTTTCTTTGATTCTTGGGGGGAAAAAAAAGTCCATGTGTTAACTCTGAACATGATCTGTGTAATTGGAGTTATTTCAAAGTTCTGTGGACCTCAATTTTGTTGATTTTTCAGGTTCCTCAAGAACTCAGTAAGCATGTTGTCTCATCCAAGAAAGCTCAGGCCAACTGGTAATCACTGCATAGATATAGGTTCACATAAAAAAATATAGTTAATTTCTGACTAATGAACATGATATTCAACAGAATTTTGCCATTTGCTTAATTAAAACTCCATATTTTCCACTTTGATTAATGCTAATTTGATGAAAGTAAAGGTACAAGAAACTTTCTGAGGCGTGGAGAGAAACAAGACCACCCACGAAAACACCTGAAGAAGCTTCAAGGCTTGTAATTGAGACCTTGAAGAGACATCAGAAGGCCGATGTTGAGGTATTAATACGAGCTTGGTACCTGTTAGAATCCTAAATAGAATAATGCCAAGTTATAATCTTGATGGTTTTTTTTTTATAGGGATTATTGACTTTTTATGGTCTTCCTCTACCTCATTCTTTGGTTGAGCTCACCACCGGGGCTCCTCCATCACAACCACAAGGACTCAAATTTGAATTGCATACTCTACCTGTAAGAAAAATATTATCTTAAAACCATTTTTTCAGGGACTGAATCAGCAAAATTTTCATTCTATCGTTAACTTTTTTGATTAAGTATGCAACGATTTATAGGTGGATGCAAAGGCTGTGGCAGATGGAGATACAATAACTGTATACGTTAGCACCACGGATGGTAGGGAGTCTTCGAATGTTCCTAGAGAAGTCCAAGTTGCAGCTGTTCAAAGATCCAAGGCTCGTGCTCAGAAGAATTATGATAAGGCAGATGAACTTCACAGACAAATTATTGATTCAGGATATAGGTTGAATGATTTTTCATATAACATCTCGTATTAGTGTATTTTCTGTTAAGAAATACAATGCTGACTAGGGCTTGTTTTGCAGGGTAATAAAAGTCCAAGATGAGGAGATTCTTGCACGAAAATACCGAATAAGATTAAGGTTGTAGGCAACTGATAATGGCATTAAAATGCATCTGATGTGTTTTTGGGATAATGATCTATGGTGAATGACATTTGAACTGGAATGTAACAGGGGAATTGATGCACCAGAGGGCAAAATGCCATTTGGGCAAAAGGCAAAGGAAGAATTGGCTAAAATTGTTCAGGACAAGTGTTTAAGGATTCTGGTGTTTGATGAAGATCGTTATGGTCGATGTGTAGGAGACATATATTGCAACGGCATATTTGTGCAGGTACTGTGATCATACTCTTGACTTTGATTCAGCATAACAAACCAATCTTCGATTAACACTTAAACAAAACTATATCTATATGAACATGCACTTATTGTTCAATACAATTGCAAAAGCACTTGGTCTTACAAGGGGAAAAGGGTCCAAATTTATAGAATTAGACTTCTGAATTTTCAATTTCCATGCAGGAATCAATGCTTAAGAAGGGGCTAGCCTGGCATTATAAAGCCTACGACAAACGCCCAGAGTTGGACAAGGTTATCCCATTTTTCCTATACTTGTCTGGTTAATTTTTGACACATTTTCTACCCCCGTTTTGTAATCTGCCTGTTTGTAAATGTAGTGGGAGAAAGAGGCTCGGGCGAAACGGGCTGGTTTATGGTCATTGTCGAACCCTGAGATGCCATGGGAATGGAGAAAGGACAGGCGTGAAGGCAGATAACCATGAAAGAGTATAGGATACTGGAAAGGCATTACTGCAGACAGCAATATCCTACACTTGGATTGATGGATTGAAGGATTTGAATGTGATTATATTTTACTTAAGGCAATGGAAAAATTGGCAAGGATTCAGTCATTTAACCTTAAAAATTGTAAGATTTTAACATTCTCTCTCTCTCTCTCTCTCTCTCTCTCTCTCTCTCTCTCCAAGCTGTTAACCATAGCTTTGTAAATATTGCTTTAGTCATATTTACAAAATTCGTGTGCTTTAAGAGTGTATTATTTAAGTGTTTCACTGTTGATAAAAGTCCTTAATATTAAGACATGCATTGGATTAAGCATACATTTGTCGTGAAAAACAATCTTTTTAAGTCCAAATCTTATCATTTCTCAATTGTATGTTGATGTGAATCTCTTAGAGCACGATGGTGTTGTAAGATCCTAAGCATTTGTTTGGAACAGATCTACTAATTCTTTGTTTGATCGATTCGTGTTAAACAACCTAAGCTAAGTAGCTCGTTCAAAGAAATCTTCGTCTTTTACACGACCTAATCCGTAAGTTGGGGAAGAATGCTTGTTGGTTCAGCCTTCAAGCTTTATGAAACATGGTTTCTAAAACTAAAGATTACAAACTACTTCATATCCGCTTCCACTCACCCTTTATACCCCCCTCTATAAATCAATGCATGCAAACCATACAAGTGAATACTTGAATTTAGTAGCATGAGATTCAGATTAGGAGTGATTAGGAGTACAGCAAAATGATCAAGCACGGCGTAGAACACGATAACATCATCTTGAGCATATCAATATGAAAAATTCACATTCCATAACAAAAAGAGGGTCGCACAAGAGAGGGAAAATTATCACCCACAGGTGGCGAGATCGATCTACTGTTCTATATCTTGCAGTGCCTGCGATAACTTCTCATAAGGAATAAAATAAAAATGTTCCTTTTTTTCTTTTTTTGTTTCCCTTTTTTGGTATGATTCAACAACACCAGCAGGACAAAGAAACTGTGTACAGAAACTGTTCAGCGAAAAACAATAAATACAAGCAAAACAATTTGGAAGTGAAGTACATGACAAAGGAAATTAAGAAGCAAATGACCTAATTA
This sequence comes from Paulownia fortunei, assembly GCA_019321725.1. NCBI lineage: Eukaryota > Viridiplantae > Streptophyta > Magnoliopsida > Lamiales > Paulowniaceae > Paulownia > Paulownia fortunei. Next base: position 5,501,983 of record CM033114.1, on the reverse strand, counting down.
AAAGAAAAATGAGCTATTTGAACCCGTAGCCTAGGATCACTGTTACAGAAGTATGGTAGCCACAGGCATTGGGGAAGCATACAAATTCACTGCAAAAAAGAACACAAAAATTTTCATTAGTAGAATGCGGGAGCTGATGCCCTTCCCAGAACACAAAAGCCGGTCATAAAAAATCAACACTACTTTCAAGAGGGCAAGCAAATAATGCCATGCTTCGAGCATTAAATATGGGAGGTAAGCAAGATCAAGCCCAGATTGCCTAAATCAGGCTAGCTAGTTGCATTTCAAACAAAATCTTAGGGGATTAAAGATTTCGAGTTCAAAACAGCACTTCTTATGAAAGTGGATCGCACTTATATGAATAGGCTGTGCATGGACCAAGTTCCATGATGTGCTGTGTAATCAAAAAACAATCTTCCAAAATAAGCACCAACAAAAGAAATAATGGCAAGACCCAAAAGACGCCACTTAATCAGCCGCTATTTCAGCGCTGAGGTCATATTTTTTGTTTTAATTTTGTTAATCGAACTTCTGTGCTAAACTCTAATCACAAAGATAAAAGTAGTTCCCAACTAAATTTTAATTACTTGCTGGATATATTACTTGTAAATTTAATTTTCATGTATTACGATAGCATAAACAAAATTTTCTTTTAAAGTTTACAAAATGCCTTTTCAACTTTCTTATCATGAAGGTAGTACCATCCAACTACACACTCTCAAAAAAACCTAATTAACTAAGATTTTCTCGGGTGCATCAAAGGTTATTGAATTTAATTCTTGAAATTCATAACATATTCAAAGTTTGGACGAGGTGCACACTGAAGTATCTAAACCAGTCATCTCGTCAATTGCAGCTTTAGCGCATTGGAAAATTACCAAATTTTCGAATGTTCAATTAGTACTGTTTCAGTGCTCCATCCAACATGTTCTGTCACAATCAAACCAGTTAACTCAACTTGCTAAGTTTCAAAGCCTAATACTCAAGAAATTTTACCAAAATTGACTGCTGAAAAAAGATAAATAGTAGTTTTAAATGAAAATTTGAAATTGGTCATGCTAGGAAACATTATTGGTTGGTGTAAGAATGTGCATATTTGTGAATTGGTCAAGGTATTGTACGTTAAAGAAAATCACAACAAAACCATTTGAATGGTTTGGTCATATTTAGCATAGGTTGCAAGATGCAACTGATTCGGAAAAGTAACACAATTAATGTTATGGCTAAAGCTAGAGGAAGAGGCTAATCTAAACTCACATGAAATGAAATAATTTGAGGTATGTAATAGAGGGAGTGGAGGGAAAAGATCCATTTAGCTGATTACAAAAAGGTATATATGGGATAAGGCTCTGCCAAATTGAATTGCCTTTAAAATAATTATGGACAAATTTAAAAGAAGATCTGGACCTCTGCCTTTTGTTTTATGGTTATTTAACAAAATTATCACAAGGGCCAACTAGTGTACAACCATTCATTGCATCAGTTCTTCCAAGTCATCTACAGATGTGCAGAGAGGGGACAGTAAATCTCTTCATTCTGACAATTATCTTTTGTTTACTAGTATTAAAATTAAGGATGACGACAAGTCACACTTACTTCAGTTAGCTTGATATTCAAACAAAGTTCTTTGGAACATGGGTTGAGTTGTTTAAACATTAGTATCGCAACAACACATGTTCTGATATAAAAGAAGATCCAAACATTTACATCTGGAAGCGCAAGACTAGAAGGGTAGGAATGATGCTAGCAATTTCCAACAGTACATATCACCTTATAGAACGAAAATATAACTGGCAGATTCTATGCATGCAAGTGACTGAATAATAGCCAATTGATGATCGGTTTTAGTAAAAATGCAAGAAGTCAACCAGATATTGTGATAGATTTAGCCAGATGAAATCCAAATATTAAGATGACTTAATTCTAGATCCCAAACATAGAGTATTAATTTTCATTTATTTTTCACTAACTTTGCTGGCATCTTGTGTCATATCATCAAATATATTTTGCCTGTGGGAGCATCACTGATAGACATGCATAATAGATTACAGGCATGAAGGATTTGTGGTAAAAAAATTTAGCAAGCGATTCTCATATACACTCTATTATTAGGTATTGATGGTTCTGGTGATAGTGAATGTGCAGAGTGTTTGGACTTTAACAGAGATCCATATGATGAAATACATACACATAACGTAATGGATAGTTTTACTGCATGTTTTTGGAAAAGAAGCATTAAAGATTAACTTTGCATGGTTGAGGAAACAACCTAATGTTTTGAGCAGAACAGTGGAAGCATCCTTAGTTTCTTTTGCTGCATCAATCAATTTGATAGTTCATATCCATTCCATTTTCATTTATTTCAAAAGCGACAATTATAACATCCAAGTTCATAGATATAAAGTAAAGACAGAAAGCAATTCATGACATAGAGGAGACGGGATTCTAATAACTTCAATGATTGAGGTAATCTTCAATTCAATTAATTTAGTAAGTGCACTGTGACAACCAGATGGCAAGACGAGAATTCAGCTCACTTTGTCATTGTTTATGTTACCGATGTAAACCGCATCTTATCCTATTTGGCATCTTCCTTCGCATCATCAGAATCTGAATCACTAGCATTATAACCTAGACCAAAAACAAAAAGGTCAAATCAAGAAAAGAAACAAGATAGAGTAAACAGATGGAACCACTAAGATTTAAGTAGATAACGGAAAGATCAAACACCTGGATGCTTTTCGCCTACTTTCCATACCGAAGACCGACTCTTTGAGGCCCTGTTAATCCATGCTCTTCCCTGAAACCAAATTCCATGAGAAATTAAACAACTTCCACAATCCATACACACAAACTCAAAGCGAAATCCCCATTTCCAATCATAGACACTAGATACTCCAATGGCTTTCCTCATTCGTAAGATTCGCAGAACCACAACGAATTATATTTTCAAAAATAAAGTAAAAGAAAAAGGGAAAAGCTAATTCTGTAAATTTCACTTCCTATCACAGTTAATTGCAGCCCAATACTAAAAGATTTTATGTTGGAAAAGTTGATAGAACAAAGAAAATGAAGATGGAGATGAAATTTGTACTTATAAAAACCTCCTTTTTGAAACTCCTCATTCATAGCCTCATTGACCAGTTATATTATGCTTTTTATGTATTAATCTTGCCACACAAAATAATAAAATGCCCAAAACTTTAAGCAATCAATAAACACATATAGAGCGGATATACATATGAAACATAACAAAACGAAGAAAACAAAAAACATTAAACAAAAAATATACAGAAACAAAAGAATCAAACATACCTTCTGGACATCTCTTGCAACCCCATATCCGCTATAGTACATCTGGCCCACAAGCACCTGCATGGTAGTATCACCGTTCTTGGCCTCTTTGAGTGTATCTTGGAACCACCGCTTGACGCAGTCCGCCACCACATCCGACAGCGGCATCCTCCGCTGCCGCTCCGAGTTCTCCGCCGCCTCCATGTGCCGAGTGTTTAGCCTTAGCTGGCGTGAGTCGGGTCTGGACCCAGTGGGGTCAGGGGAGGAGATGGGTCGGGTCTTGGATACAGGTTTCAATTGGGTGGGGCGGCGGGACCCGTTTTGGGGGGAAGTGATGACCCGAGCAAATTGTTGGAGCTTTTGAGCAGATGGAATTGATTTTCCCATAAACAATGCGAGTAGGAGAAAAGGTTTAAAATTGTTTTTCCTTTATTTAGAGTGTACAGCTGCGTGGAAAGTGCAATCAATGCTTTCATCAATTTGATTTCTTTATTTGGGTTGTATATTAGAGAATGGGTAGAGAGAAAGGGAAAGGAATGATAGAGAGATTCTTTTATTTTTCCATTTATTTTTTATCTTTTTCCATTATCACATTATTCTTCATTTTCTTTCTTCTTTTTTAGGGTCACAAAAATTGTTTTTATTGCTGAAAAAATGAATATATAAATGATGCGGAATTCATCTCTTTATAATGGACTGAGGGAGTTGGAATGCTATGCGGTCACAAAATTAGTGGGTTGCTAACTGCATTACAAATTAACGTTAGGGATGACGGACGGTGCATGCATCAAATAAAATTTTTAATCTTATTGGATTAAATTTATCATATACATCTCTTAAATTTACCTTTTTGGTCTATTTTGGACATTGGCTTCTTGGTCCTATTTTGGACTCAAAAATCATTAATAAAATCAAAATTTAAAGAAAAAATGGATTGGCACGATTTGATTTTTTATATGTTAGGATAATTTGAGCTGAATAATTAGAGATTTAAAATAAATTCATATACTTCAAGAAAATACAGAATTTAGTTCAATTATTAATAAATGTTCTACGTTTGGATCAGCAAGAGGAATATAATTTTGAAAATGAGGAAAAAATTGCGAAATGTATACTAAAAATAATTTTAAGGGTCCAAACCTAATTGAGTTAATCACCTCTAGACATCCAAATATTATACCTTTTGTTCCGAAGGTCACAAACCCTAATCTTTTAATGTTGCTCATCAGTCATCCCCAATAAGCACCCTTTGGAGCTTCAAAGAAGTAATGATTATGTACTTACTAACAAAATTAGGATTTTCAAAATGTACATATTCCCTGATTAGAATTTGAATAAAATAAGAAGAGATTTTTAGATAAAATCCTCGTTCCCAACTTTCCATCTAGGATCAAGAAAATAATCTAATATAACAAGCTATTCAAAACTCCATAGTTCCCTTGTATTCCAAAGTAAATAATGACGTGTTGGATATAAATGAAAGTCGAAGCCATATTTGAGTTAAAATTTTGAATATGATTAATTTCAAATCATAAAAAAAAAAAAAAAAAAAAAACAATTTGATCCGATTTTCTTGAATTTCTAAACAAGAAACAATAGTTCAAAAATTATAACCCACTTTGTCCCTATGCCAACCTTTAAAACAATTTTAAGTTAGTAAAACAAGGCCCAACCCAATTCCCCATCTAAACAAAAGGAGGTAAGGCGATTTTGCATGTTGGACATTATTAATGGGCTTTTTCAATAAACTTGTAAGAATAGGCTTTTATTAGTCACAAAAATATAAATTCAATTTGCACCTTAAAAGAATGAATTCTTGATCTATGTTTTCAAAATTGGTTATGTCATTTATTTAATTCACTACAATAATTTTCTTTAAAAAAGCAGTAAAAACATTTTTACTAAATATGATTAATATGCTAGTTCAAAGGAAGATCTCGTACGTACATAGCGTATATCTATAATCATCAACTAAATACATATCCCTAAAAATATTTAATGTTGCTTGTCCACAAATTCTCATACTTTCAACATCAATGTCTATCAATTGGTTAGGTTTGGAAACTAATGCACGCATGTGTTTTGTGGACAATTATGTTGATATAATTTTCATTAGGCAAAACTTATCAATAAATCCTAGCAGCCCTTCCTTCTTAATATCATGGGACGACATAACAAATTTAATTAATGTGAGTATTTTAGATTCTATACTTCTATCAAAAAGAGATAAGCGTTGTTATAGTAGGAGTCTAAACGAATCGAGTCGACCGAACACATTATTGTTTTACCTTATTTGAGTTTTTATTAAGTTTTAAAAATTATGATGGAGTTTGGTTTGATTGTTAATCGAGTTGAGGTTAAACGAGTTTTCATCGAATTAAACACTAATTGAGTTCGAGTAGTTTGATCTTTTTACATATATTTTCTATTTTTTTTACTAATTTAGTCGAGTTTGGGTCTAATTTTAAATTTTATCAAACGAATAAATTTATTCAATCTTAATTTGTTAAATCAACTAATCGAACTCCAACAAACTTTTAACGATCGATCTCAATTCGAGTATCGAATAATTGATTTATTTTTCAGGTCTAAATGATATCTTGTGATGCCAATTTAGCTTTAGTATAGGTTAGAAAATATTTTGGCATCATCATGTATCAGAGATTTTTTAGTTTTTTTTTTTATCTTACAAAAAATATTAATTAAAAATATTTGATTTCAATTCAGCTCCAACTGTACATTGAAACTCATAGCTGTTTTTAAATCAAATTCGGGTTTGAAAAAATAGATTGTACAAGTTTGAATACTGTATAAGCAAAGTCAACTCGTTTGACTAGATTGGCAATTTTATCTCCACACTACTTTTCATGGACTAAAAATCACGAATACTGACGTACGAAAGTTTCAATACTCAAATATAGAAGTTTTAAAATTATTTATTACATTTTCATTCCATATTATTTTTAAAAAATTTAGTTTGAAATTAAATTTGATCGAATTCAATCAATCATAAAATAAGTAAATTTATACTTATCATGTAACATTTAAAAAAATGACAAATTACACACAATATATATAAATATAATTATATTTATTATGTGATTAATTAAGTACATTAAAATAGAATCTAAATTGTTGTTACGTAAAAGTATTGTGTTTATATTTTAAGGGAATTGATTTGCGAGCACGAAAGAAAGTTGTAGTAGATACATTTTGCAGAATATGTGCATCACGATCTGGGCATAGTGTCCCCACCCCCCCTCCACCCCCCCCAAAAAAAAAAAAAAAAGGTTGAAATTCAGCCAACATCTCAAATCAAGGCCTAAATTTTCCCCAAGGAGGGCAAATTAGAAGTGCAAGGTTGAATTTTTAGGCTCCTTTATATCATGTTGATATTGTTTATTGGTCTTGTTATCAATTGTCATAAAAACGCACAAATAAGTGCTTTTAAAAAGTTGAAAGCAACTTATGACATATATATATATATATATAATTGAACAAAATATATATAATTAAAGAGGCAACATATAAGTGGAGGACACGTCTCCACACGAAAATGGACAAAATAGTTTGGATGAAAATATTTTAATTTGAGGGGAGGAATTTGAAAAAATAATTTTAAATGACTATATATGAAATAAATTTTAAATTTTGACGTAAAAGTTATTCGAAAATGGAACCAAAAAAAAATTGAATTCTATTATAATATTAAATTATTCAAATAAATTTAATAAATTTATTATTAAGAATTTAAATATATATATGTGCACACAACCGGGCAACAAAAGTGGAGGACATGTCACAACAAGAAGATGGACAAAATAGTTTCCATTATATATTGCGTTTGGTGAGAAAGATTTTGAATACGATGATAATGGATTTGGGGGAATAATTTTAAATAATTTCGTATTATATAAATTTTAAATTCATAACAATAATTTAAAAAATAGTTCAAAATAAAAATTTAAAAATTTTAAATTCATTATAGTATAAAATTATCTAAACATGTTTAATAAATTTATTATTAAGAATTTAAAATTTTTAAATACAAATTTATCAATCTAAAACACAGAAATATACATGTATATATAAACACAGACATAGTTAATGGAAGAGTTCTTAACCACTCAACAAAAGTGGAGGACATGTCACAAGAAGAAAATGGACAAAATAGTTTCCTACATACTTTTTAAGGATCTTCAACAGGATGTTCTTTTTGATGCTTTCAACTAGACTATAATGGCTTATTCTCTTCTGAAATATTCGATGCGACATGGGATTTGAGTTTCTAAATTCTAAGGATGTAATATAAGTGACTCGTAGAAAACTTTATATTCTATTTTTTCTTTTTAATTTCTCTTTTTTTAGGAGGGTAACTTATCAATAAAAATGAAAAAAAAAACTGTAAACATCACTTTGTTCGTATAACAAATCGGAGGAATCAAAAGCACAATATATGACTTAACGATTCGAATTTTGATAACTTTTTAAGGCCTCAATGTGTTTGTTATTACCATAAGATAACCAATTTGGTTCATCATTCCTTATCTGATTTGTCTTATTGAATACTTTCTCTTAGCCTTTTCTTATCCATTGAGCCCTAATAGGAATAGATGCTCAAATTCATAACATATACCCTCCCTTAAAAAAGAGAGAGAAAAAAAAAAAAAAAAAAAAAGTATGTTGGACCCTTCCTGAACTCACCCTCCTTTTTGTGGGTTTTAAAATTTGTAATCGAGTTTGGGATAGGTCTTGATTTTTTTTTCATCCCGTTTATTTTTTTATTTTAATTTATATATATTTATTTAATATTATTTTTTAAAAAATATATTTTTAAAAGTATTTTAGTAGTATTATTTTTTAAAATTATAAATTGGGTTTAGCAGGTTTCGTCCAGACTTGATGTGTCAGGATCTAAATCCTTAAAACCTTATTATTGTGGGTTCAAATTTTGACAAACCATCCCAAATTTATTGTACTATCATTCATTGCCATGTTGACATTCTGGTATTCCCTAATAAAATGTAACATACAAGAGGAAGAATATGCTCCTAATGGAATATGGAATATGTGTTGTATGGACTAGGGAATTTACCTTTCTAGTGGCGACGCAAGTAGAATTATTTTGCATTTTTCCTACTTTCTCTATCGCCACCAAACTTTACCAGATTAAATTTTATCTTTTTTGTATTTTATTTGTTCTCTTTATTGAAAAATGTTGATCCTTATTTTATAAGTGTAGCATCCATCCAACGTGAAGTATTATTTGGTTGCATATTTAAGAAAACATATAAATTGAGAATGATAATGATAATTGAACGGGTCTAAATTTGCACACGTTGTAGATTGAAATGAATTTTAATAATATCAATGAGTTTGAATTGAGTTTTGAATTTTTATTTTTAAATTAATTCTGATCCAGATTTAACCTATTTAAATATTTTATATTGCTTAAATTTATATGCATTTATGTTATGTTATTTTTTTAAGAAAAATATTTTTAAATTTTTTTAGTAGTATTATTTTAAAAAATATGTTATTAATATTTTTAAAATTATAAAGTATGTCTAACAGGTTTTCAACAATGTTAGCGATATGAATCTTGGGTTTTTGATAAACTCAGTTTAAACTCGACTCATGAAAATTAATTTTGACATTTGTTATTAATGACTACTACGAGTGTTTGACCTTTAATTAAAATCTATAGATGCAATTAGTATCAGTTTTACTATGAGAATACTATCATTTTGTAAATAAAACTCTTCAATTAATCATATACAATTATTCATAATTTTAAGCTATGTTGTAATTAATTTATTTCTATATTAAGTCCTAATTGTATGTTAATTTCTTATTCATATTTCATTTATGAATTAAATTTATCAAGAAATGTTACTATTACCTCTATTGTATGTACCATGTAAAGTTTATTGATTTTGACAATAAACTAGTTCTAAACATGTGTGAAAAACAAATTATAAATTCCCAAAATCATAGAAGTGATTTATGCATTTTAAACTTAAATTTATTTGTACAATGTTACTGTGATATAATTTGATTAGATTAGAGATTTTAGGACCAGGTGCAAACATACAAGACAACATTGAATACGTATATTATTAACTGAAATTTGTATGAGAATCGATATTGAAATGGAATTATTAGTGGTATGTCTTAAAAAGGGTAAACTTTCTTAATTCTCATTTTGAAATTTAAAAAAAAATAAAAATAACTAACATAGTTTCTGCTTAGTTATATACTTTGAACAGAGATGTCTTAATTTTTAATTTAGTGTACGTATAAGTAGATCAAATAATGAATATTATTTTTGTAGAAATATCAGCAATTAAATTCAGGATTTTAAAAGTAAAAAATAAATATTGAAACATAAAATTGCAAAATCAGTCTTAAACTATACCTTTCCGAAATGGGGTCAAATTGATATTCTCATTATAGGAAGGGCAAAATACTCTATTGGTTATAGCAGGAGTTATTCTTTTATTTTATTGACATTTAAATATTTTTAAAGTTGAAAAATAAATTGAGTTACTCGATACTATATTTGAAATCGATCGTTAAAACTCGTTTGAACTTAATTCGTTAACTTAACAAATCAAACTTGAATACTTATTTCATTTGATAAGATATAAAACTTGTTTTAAACTCGATTTAATTAATAATAATATATATATATATAAATCAAGTTATTCGAACTCGATTCGACTAATTAAAATTCATTCAAGATCATATTTTTTCTTGAATTAAGGTATTAATATGACATTATTAATTTTTAATCACTATTTATAAAGATAAAAATATAAAAATTACAAAACTTATACTTTTCAATTATCATTTAAAATTTAATATCCAATTAAATTATTTCAGTAAATTAAGGACAAAGAATAATATATTAAAATATTAACACCAGGAACCAAGATGGAGGTGAAAGACTCTCTGCCAATTTGATTTTAATATCAAACTCATTTTTACGTTTCCATTGAAAATACTTTCAATAGATTTTTGAATTAGCTATATTTTTATATTGATTATAAATATTTAAAAATAATAATATATTTAGTTTATGGTGTTTTTAAATGAGAAGACATAAAATATTAATAATTTTAAAAATAAGTTTTTATCGATGAATAAAAAGATGTAATAATATTAAATATTTTGAAAATAAATTAAAAAATAAAAATAAATTATATATTTAATAAAAAAACAAATAAAACAAATATAGTTTTGAAATTTTAAATAGTAAAAAATAAAAAAAATAATATTTTTTAAAAACGAAAGCAAACAGCCGGAACAAATTTCAAATTTTCGTGAGTGTGTTCCTGCCAGTGAAATTTCTACCTTTTGTGATTGTCTTGTTTCTTGATAAGCGTTTTTTATACTTCACCTGCCAGTGTGTTCCTAGCTGTCAGTCAAATGAATAAGCGTGTTTCTCTTTATTTATTTATTTATTTTTTTTTTTTTCTCCTAGAGAATAGTACTTAAGAGAAAAATTATGAGATACGGATTGCAAACGGATAAGAATCTATACTAAATTAATTTTTCAATGTCTACAGTGTCAAATTGGGATCCATTCTGCACAACTTGATTTGATTATGAATGAAATGGCCACAACATTAATATGACTGCGATTTTTGAAATATTCGTGTTCTGTTACATATTTTCAAAATGTTTGAATATTTCAATACGGTGTCATATAGTTGGCATTATTGTTTTATTAATTTAATTTTTTAAATTATTTTTTAATATGAGTCAAAATATATATTTCGTCCCCTTAAACCTAAAATTATGACTTATTCCTTATTAAGAGGAGGACATGAGAGTGAAATGCAGGGATGACAGTGAATTATAAATAGGTTCGGAGCGCATGTTGAATTTTTATTTTTAAATTTATCCCACTTTGAACTTATTTTATTTATTTATTTATTTATTTTAAATATAATATATATTTATTTGATATTTTCTAAAAAAATATATTTTTAAAGATTTTAGTATATTATTTTTTAAATATATATAATTTAATATTTTTAAAATAAGTCCAACAAATTTAACCAATCGATTTTGAATTTTATAAAAAAATGAAATGATGAATCTCAAATTTGGCCAAACTCGTTGCTTTGCTATGGAATGATGGTTGACAGGGATTTGATTTTAAAAGCAATTCATGATCTTTACAATAAATTTTCTTTTTTTGAAAAAATAGAATCAATTCAAAAATCTTCTACTTTAAAAATCCTCCACGGATGAGTTAAATGAACATGTTAAATGAAAATCCCATCTAATTTAAGAATTTTATTTATAGTCAGAAAAATTAAGAGCATTATTTGAATTTAGGATTAATTTTTTCGTAAAAGAATATCATTTCTTCATTAAATTAAAAAATTAAATTTTTGACTGTAAAAGAAAAGGATAGTGCAATTTTATGACAAAACGTAACGTGAGATAATAATATTCCCATGAAACACACATTTCCTAAATTCAAAATTGAAGTTATTAATATAAAAATAGTTTATATAGCTTAGACTTTCCATGGCTTGGATGGTGACACGAAGATTTATCAGCAAAATTTAATTTGAACTCTCTAATTGAATGATGGCTACATTTTGTTGAAAATGGCATTTATAATTCCTTGCTTATCTTTCAATAAACACTCAATCTTATCATCTCAACTTATATATATATATATATATATTTTCTCATATTCCATAAAAATACCCTCACTGGATATGTTCCCCAAACTATGATGAATATGGTTAACTAACATGACTAGGACCAGGCCACCACTTGTATGAATTTATTCCTATGTCAAAATCTTATGTGCTTTTATTTTTTTATTTTTATTTTTTTAATAACTCATATATCCACGCTTAGTTTGACTAATAGTGAAAGTGAACGACTTTGCTTTTAATTCAACTACCAGATAAATAATGGTATGACAACATCTTATTTATACTTTGAGTGAATTCTTTTACGATAATTTTTGTCATGGCACAATGACACCCACATGGGGCCCAAAGGCAGGATGCGATAATTCACCCACCAACAATCACATCTACAAGGATCAAAATGCTCCCCGACAGAATTAAACTGCATACCCCCAATAAATACCCCAATTACTTTACAAATGATTCATTTCAGGGTGGAGATGTTTTTATTTTATTTCCTCCCTAATAGAAGGATAAATTATTATATTTTTCAATTTATTCAAATTGATGCAAATTGCATGGTCAAACTTTGGCATGCAGAGTTAGATTGTAAGTGACGTGTAAATGCAAGTCAACTTAATAAATTTACTAGTTATATTTTTTTGCAAAATAGTTTCATTCTTAATTTATTTTTTTAAAATAAAATTAAATATACATTTTGTTCATTATATTTTTCTCTTAATTTTCAATACATTCTTGCATAACACATTCTGCCAAAACATTCAAAATAAACCCAAACATCCCCCTAAACTTACTATCAGCCAACTTATAATGCATGAGTATAACCCGAGTCAATTCTGTTTTTGTTTTTTTTTTTTATTGTAACCTTAATCTTATTATTCTAATACTAAAAATTACGATCTTTTATTTTATTACAATATTTCATCTTATATTTAGATAACACAGATGACACGTGTGTAAAATATTTATTTGTGTCTAATGGCTAAAGTTATTTAAAACTTTTATTTGCTCCCAAAACTTGTAAGATATCTTTTAAACTTGTCAAATAATGAATTTTATTTTTAAAGAGCTTTAAGTGTTTGAATTAAATAAAATTATGAATTTTATAAAATATTCGTAGTGATATTTTATAATTTATGTGGTTAAATTAAAAGGCTCGTCAAGATCTTAAAAAAGAAGTTGTGGCCTCTCTACTTTTTTCATGGAATTTATAAACTCCTGATATTTTATTTTTGAAATTTATAAGCTTTCTTTTTTAACTATTTGTCACAAGCTTTCTATATTTTATTTGTTTTGAAATGTTTTATAAAATGTTTCAAAGAGTTGAGTACAGCCAATACCCTGTAATTGGCTGAGCCTCCTTCAAAAACTATTTAAAAAGTAATTGTAATTCAAATCCTAAGATTCAACTTAAACTTAGTTTGTCCACACCTAACTACATAGTTTAATCATTCATTTTGAGGTGTGGTTGAATTAGATAGTAATTGTAAATGGTTAAGTTGAAATTTTAAACTCTTAAGGCGTTAATTTCAAATCATATAAAAATGAGAGTATTTACTTACCTTATAGTTGGTAATTATTGATTATTAATAGTTGTTAATTACAATGGTAATTATTGATTATTAAAAGTTGTTAATTACGAGATGAACGCACACCAAAAAAATAAAAAATAAAAAGAAAGAAAGAAAAAGACATCACCGATTTTATCAATTATCTTATCCTTACGTTGCACACGTTGTCAATTTGAAGAGATTCCATCTTTGTATGAACAATTACATTAGGTGCAAATGTGTAATCACTTTGGGGTGAAGCTCAGGACAATAAAAAGTGAGAATCCATTCATTAACCAATCACATAATAGTTCTTTTATTGCAAATAGCAGAACACACAGACAATCAAACAACACCAAATCAAAGGAAGAGGGTCTCCCAATCCTCATCGTATTGGTCACCTTCTCAACTCCACAGCACTCCAACTAAAGCCACAAGCAGCTGATCAACACCCCCAAATCAATCTTAGCCGTAAATCTCACATCCTCTCAGACGCAAGATATAACGATACTCCCTCAGCCCATACGAACAGAAAGAAAAGAAACACACGATTAATCACTCTTTATTCTTATGTCTCACAATATTATAAAACCCTTAACAGCACGTGATCAAACCCCAGACGGAATCTTTTAGATAGCAAGCACGAGACCGGGCACGGATTTCCCGACCCGATCCGGAAGACTACTCTCCCAAACCGAGGGGCAATGGAGCGTCGCAATGCTGCTGCTGCAATCTGATTGGTCTGTATTTCCAATTCGCGTCACGGTGAGGGACGTATTGAAGTACTCCCTGACCTGGGTGATTATCCCATCGGTGACTGTCCAGGCGTGAACCCAGGCAATGGAGCGAGACTGGTCGAAGCCTTCTGCGAGGACAGTGGAGCCAAAGGCGGAGATGCTGTGGGGGACGAAGCGGAAGTTGGATTCCTGTTCGCCGGTGAGGAGGCGCATCAAAAACTGGTCGGACGGCGGACCATGGAACCACCACTCGAGGTCGGGGGCGAGGATCTTCTGGATAGCCTCCGCGTCGCGGATTTTCAAGGCCTCATACAGGGCGGTCACCACCCCTTTGTTTCGAGAATCCTCCAGAATTTCCTGAGTTAACGCCAGTTCCTGAAAAATGAGAGAGCGAGAGAAAGGCAAGATTTTTTGCTTGAGAAAGAGAAAATCGTAAGAAATAAGGAAATGGAGAGGGGGGTTTATATAGAAATTGGGAAGGGTGTTTCTGAAATTTGCTAAGGGGTGTGGATGGTAGAATGGGGAATGTGGTTAGGTTTGGTTTTTAGTGGAGGATCTGTGTGCGTGGGGATTACGTGGCGGGGAACGAATGGGTTTGGTGGGGTATTAGTAATACGTTTGGGCTCGGGAATCGGGCCCAATTGAATGAGGTTTGGAGGATAGTACCCATATTTTCAAACCAACTCTTTTGACCCAAAAATAATAAAAAAATATAATTCTTTATTTATTTTGCTATATTTTCTGAATTTTTAGTTCTTCATCTTTATTAAAATTAGGGGGAGTTTAATGTTGTTGACAAGTGATGTATCCTACTATAGTTACAAGGGTTCAATGGACAAATATTTCTAATTCAATGGGCTATAGTGAAAGATAGCTGTATAGACCTGCACCCTATGCATGTTCATTTCGTCCCCTTATAAATACTCCAATATTTTACACTTTCAATTATTTTTTGATTTTTTTGAGGTCAAGAATTAACTTATCATTCTTTCTCGAATAATTTATTCGTATTGCAGGTCAAATCTCCTAAATATTCCACATTGTTGGGATGAATTAGCGATTTTACCTTCTTGATTGATCTAATTTGAATTGATCTATGTTGATTATGAATTCGAAAATTTTAGAAGTTATTTTTCTTTTCTTTTTTCCTCATTTCTTGAAATACTCTTGAGTTGTTACTTTCAAGATGGAACATATAATGAATAATTGCACCTTAATTTTCAAAACTTTTGGAAATTGTTTAGTGCTAGGCCTAGTGCAATCCCATCGGTATAAGAACACCGTTTTCATAATTGCAAGACACTCATTTTGGACTAATAACTTTGTCCATTAATAATTGATGACAACTCTTGCAACCACTGGCAAAATTTGGGGGCTTCCAGAGTCAAGGGCCCCCACTAATGTCCTGCACACACATTTTTGTGCAATTTGATTCATGCATACAAATTTTTATCTAGTGTCCAATAATGCCCTCCATCCAAGATTGTATAACATTAAAATTTTGTGTTCGAATTTTATTTGAAAACGAGGACAGTTGTCTAATAATATAATATTACGCTTTGTTTACTGTTATTTTCTATTGTTTTAAGAAAATTATTTTTAGAGAATGTAATTTAATAGTGAAATTAAAGAATGTGTGAAATGAAAATGCATTCTGATGTTTTGTTAGAAAGAAATAATGTGATATATTTAAAAAAAAAAAAATAACTGTAAATGTGTTGTTAATGTTGTTTTATTATAGTTAGTAGGGATATAATATTATATATGATTATTTAAATAGTATAATGGATGATCGACACTTTTGGAGTATAAAAATATTATTTTCAGAAAATAAAAATGATAAATGCATTTTTATTTCTGGAGAAGAAAATACAAGAATGAAAATGATACCAAACAAATCATTAGTTTCTTTCTACAGTACATAATTATAGTCAATGGTTGTTACCCTAATATTGCCATTTATTTGAGCATTTACTAAAAAGTCTCAATTTATTTGTGTTCTTGTTTTAGTATTTGATAATTAACAAGATTATGCTTTCAAAATATTATTCAATTTATGTCAAATACTATTAGTCTGAATAATCTTCCATTTTATGCACTTAATTCTTATTTCCCATGTTAGAATTCACATAAATGGTCATTTACATGAAAATGTGGTTGAATGGGGTTGAGTAAAAGAGGATATAAAAAAAACAAAAAAAGGGAAAGGAAAGGAAAAAGAAACTAGATCATAAATGTTATTCAAACCAACATTTTCAGTCCATTAATGTCCTTTACTAAAATATTAGTATCCTTAATAATATGTTAGAATTGTGAGGCCGTGGATAGTAGGCAAAGATGATCGTTGTTCTAAATAATTTATATTTTTATTATATATTTTATTTTATGGATACACGTTAAGTATATACAATGTACAATCAAATATTTATTTATTAAAATATTTTATACACTTGATATTTATCTAAAATATAAAATAAAAAAAACACCAAATTACTATAGGAAATCTATATTAGTAAACAATTTACCAAATCACTTTTTTTTAATATAATATTTACATACATCATTATAGTATTGATATTAATAGCTAATCATTAAATCAAGTATATGTCTACAGTTAATTAATAATGAACAATAACTATCAATTACTATTGAAATAGACACACACACATTTCTAATGGAATCAAACCCAATTCTTCATAATTTTAGAACTTAAATTGTACCGATTGAGCTGGACATTGTTGAAACTTGTGAGTTTCTTAATAGTAATGAATTTTCTTTTTTCTTTTTCCATATGTGGTGAACAATTACAACAACCAATATGATTATTTCAATAATTAATCATTCAACTTTTCGAGATATTAGTGACATTAGCAACACGGATGGAATCAGAAAGAATTCTTAGTTTGGGGTGAAATAAATATTTTTGTTCGTATAGGAACATAACTTCATAATTTAAAAAAAAAACCAAACAAAATTTTAAATTTTATAAAATTTAAACATAAAACTTGAAACTATCGATAAATAAAAAGAAAAAAATTAATAATCCCCCACTGACTCCTTCTTTGATTAGTAATAATCCCATGATTTTTTTTTTTCATTTTGGCCCCACCACTAAAATTAATTAGCAAAAAATTGCAAAATTGAAAGTTGGAAACTCATTTTTCATTCTTCATTAGCGACACCAGCAAGTGGCAATCCTACGCACAACGAAAAGGCTCAGGTCAAAGTTTAAGAAAAGTAAAGGAAAAAGAACATTAGTTTTCTGAACCATATTTTATTTTATTCGGTTGAATTTTGTTTTATCCGAAACTAATTTCTTCCCCATTTCCAATTTTTTATTGGTTGTGAATTGCAAGTGATGAGAATAAATGAATATATGTAGAAGTTCGTCTTAATTTTGCTTTGAGACATTAATTGGTGATAGTACTTTTCTATCTTGAAAAGTTAATTATAATTTTTTGGTATTTTTATATTTGAAAATTCAAGGGATGTTCTATGTTTGTAAATTTTAAATGATAAGAATTATCTCGTATTAGTAACAAGATTCATTTTGTACTCATGTGATGTGATTATTAATGTTTAGTATGGAACTGTAAATATCATCCATTAGTCCTTCGCCTTTAAAATTTTTCATATATTTTATAAAATAAATCATTCTTACTTAACTGATATATATGTGATCTGATGCAAAAGCATCATAAATTTACGGGCATGTAGGAAAATTTTATAGTGTTCATTTGATACTATACAAGTGAGATTGTAATTAATTGGAAAATACTCATTTACATGACGTGTTTAGCATCAAACAGTGAGAATTATATTATGTCAGCACACAGTGAAATTTAATACTGACGTAACATCATCATTTCTTATCAAAACCCTCATAATTTTTTTCTTTTATGAGTTGTTGGAATTAGATTAATTCTTAAGATGTCTTAAGATATAAAATTTATAACTTTTGACATGTTAAAATATTATCGTAATAATATTTCAAAATAAAAAATAACATTATGATGTGAAATACAACAATTCATGATTAGATTTGTTCAAGTGGATGAGATCTCTATATCCATCATGGTGAATTTGGAGATTGACCAAATATTGCCTAAAATCCATATAGCAATGACAGCAATACTTCCATGTGATGAGAATAAATGAATATATATATATATAGGAGTTCGTCTTAATTTTGGTTTGAGACAAGAATAGATAAAACGTCAATTGGTGATAGTAATTTCCTATCTTGAAAAGTTAATTATAATTTTTTGGTATTTTGCTATTTGAAAATTCAAGAGACGCTCTATGGTGTTCGTTTGGATGCTATATAAATGTGATTATAAATAATTGAAAAATACTTATTTATATTACGTATTTAAACACAAAATAGTGAGAATCATATTATATTAACGTAAAGTAAAACCCACCACTAAAAAGTAGAATTCTATACATTAATAGTTATAATTGTCCCAAACTAAAAAATTTCAAAACTTTTGAAAGATGACATGTTAAAATATATATGTAATAATATTTTTATAAATAAAAAATAAAATATTATAACGTGCAATTCAAGAATTTACAATTAAATTTGATCAAGTGGATGACATGTCGATCTCTGGAGTACATATTTGCATGTGGAGACCAATAGACACGTTATGAATAATCACCCATGCCTGTGAGCAACGTGGAGACACCAAAATCCGATCCCTGTCTCAATAGCATGTCATAATTCATCAGTCACCATACACCAAAATTAAATGATTTATATACCACAAAAATAATTTTGGCCACATAATAATATCGTAACGATTATTATTGTTATTATTATTAATAATATTATTATATACTTATGTTTTTGGAATCCACCTCGCCAGAAGTATGATTGGTGAAATTATTTATTCAATATTTTGGTAACTATACAAAAGATTTATCATATCTTCCTTTGGTACTTCACATATCTCAATTCTAATATTATTATTATTTTCAAGATATATAAGAATATTTCGAAAAATGAACATTATTCGTGTCCATTTTTGCATTCTTTCTCTAAGACAAGAAATTTTTATTTTAATTACTCATCTTCCCTAATAAAAGAATATTTTTGAAAGTTGAAAAGAAACTATTATTACTTTTATGGCACTCAAGAAAGTAGATTAATTTACTTAATGCAATAACGTTGGTTCCATTTCACCGGATATTAATTACTGTCCAATCATTAAACATATGTTAATTCGGCTTTTTCAAAATTATTAAAGAAACACGAATTGTATTAAAGAGCATAACAAGTATGAAAATTTTATAATACTAAAATTGTCAAGAAATTAATAAAATAAGTGAATGAAAATATTAAATTTTTTGATTTGCACTATATATTACAAATTGTGTATTTGTTACAAGAGCCAAGATGATTGAAGGAAACATGAGTACATCAATTTTTCTTTTTGTTAGCAATGCTCAAAATTAATTGGTTTCTTACACACTACAGTAACCAAAAAAATTAGTACAATATCACATGATGCCCATATATATTTTCTTAAGAGCTATGTGGTTTCAAGAGAAAATATGATACAAAATGATTGTTAATGTATTTGAAATTAAAAATTATTCAAACAAATACAATAAATTTATTGTTATAATCTCATATATTTAAATAATTAACTTAATCCCGACACACTAAGGAATATCCATATTTGGACATGAAAAACAAGATTGACCCCAAGAAAGATTATGACCTATTTAAGGGTATGAACAAAATCTTTGAGACACGAAGCTGAGACAAGAAGGCAAAATTAATTAAGATCGGTGGATTTGGTGACTTTTTCATGGTTCATTGTCTATGTATTCTTGGAAATACAGCATAATGCCCAAAATTATACCACCACAAAATGCCAAACCACCTTTCTGCACAAACTTAGAGCAGAAAAAGACCAGCCGCCACTACAAAACAAAAGTATTTGGGAACCTCAGCATTCAATTATTCAGTAATAAAATCCTTAATCTGCCCATAAACCTTTTAACCCTTCCTCTTTACAAATAATAATGTGTGGCCAAGGTTGTTTATTCTGCCTTTCTGCTTGCTTGATTTCATAATGCTAACCTACCTTTCTAATAATAGCTTTATTATAATGTGATATGAAGTAACAGCATTTGAATGTCTGTAATACATGTCAAGTTTCATATGATCAACTTTTCACTAATTATATGATAATCAGCCTTCTTTTTAAGTGGGAAGTGGTAAGTTCTTGGGAAGTTTCCTCATGACCATGTACCTAAATATGAACCTTTCATTTACGTCAGAGGGCATTAAACCCCATATTCTAGTTTTACATCTAAGCAAGAGGCAATTTAGGATCAAAAGTCATGTCTCCAACTATGATACAAGAGCTATGAATTCCATTGTACCTTTACAAGCATAAACTATATGGATGTTTCCTTGTGTGTAGTTCTTTTGTTGGGGGAGAGGAAATATAAAGTTCTTCGACGCTGTATGGCATCTAATGACATTAAGAATGTTATGTTGGTTATGTAAAAGAATCTAATCCAAATTTTTAGAGCTATAAATAGAGTAATCTCAGAACTGTTTAAATTACTTTGGGATCATTCATTTAATCTGTGTGATAATACTTATTTGCATTCTTTAATAACTTTGCCGCCACCCCCCCCCCCCCCCCACCCAATGGATAGTGATATTTAGAGGGAATCCCAGAGCAAAATGATGGGTTTGGCTTAATGAGAGAGCCAAAAGTGAGCAAAAGAATTTGTCGATGGTCTTGATATAGTAAGGAGACAAGGACTAAGAGTGAAGGCAAAAGAGAAGATACCAGACGTAGAAAATGCTTATAAGATACGTGGGCTCTCAAACAGTAGCTGTAATATCATGTGAAAACATCTATTTGCGCTTAATTCAATGGAGGTGGGTAGATGCAATAGTAGAACTAATATTAGTGGTAATCTAGAGGAGGATAAGACAACCTAAAAGCACAAATATTGGCAATAGTAGTGGTAGTTCAGAAAAATACCCAAGGTAAGGTGGAGTCGAAGAAAAAGATCCCCATATTTCAGCATGGATAAGGCTTTTTATTCAACTGATTTATGTCAGCAACATTATGTTTATAATGATACTTACATAATGTGGCTGCTAAGCTTACTACAGTAATTAAATACATTTTCACGTCCTAGAGAAGTTCTGCTAGATTCTTAGTAGAATTCGACAACCTTTTCTTCTGCAAGCATTGAATAGTAGGTTATGTGTGGTGTTCTGTACGTTTGATTATCGAATGACTATACTTCATGGTAATGAACTTATCGCACGACAAAATAAGAAACTCATCCTATAAAAAGTGAAACTAGGTTGCGTTGGACGTACTGGCAATAATGCCCCAACCATTCCTCAAAGGACATATCAAAGATTGGTCAAAGCTAATTTGGTTGATAGAATACAGTTGGGAAACCTAAAACCTGTAAGTAGATCCAAAGAGAAGAAGTATCAATATAAAGAAATCTGCAACTTTTGTCCCTTAATACAGAAGGCTTAAACAGAAGTTGTGGTCTTTCAGATATACTAATGGCAATTCACCAACTACTTCATTGTCTTCATTAGTAGGAAACTAGCATCAAATATTAAGATATGGTGGAAGGAATTCTTCATGCCCATAAATAAAATCATAAATGGAGTGTCTTTGAGTGATGAAAGTGAAAGGATTCGTGTTTATGTGCATGAGAAATGCATGAAAAGCTTACTTATTAAGTTTAAAGTCGTACCTGCTCAGTTGGTCATCAACACCAGTGATATCACAAGCCTGTACTTGTTCAGGTGGGAATTGGGATAAATCCATATAACCTCATGCTTTCCACATTTCATCGAAAGGCAAGTAAGAACAGCTGAGAACACAAAACAAAAGCTGTTATTAATTTATACGAACGTGCTGAAATTACTTCATATAACCAGAATGACTGTTGGTGATGGGCATATAATATAAAGACAATGAAGAATATTACTTTTATGTATTTCATTCTCAGTTGATCAATGTAATAATTACAAAGCCTCATATGATTCTAATGTAGCCTGAGAAAAACAGTTGGTGAGAAGAATGCTGAATTGCAAGAGCAAGCTTATAATGTTATCCAATCATCTTTAGAAGCAAAAGGCAACAATGAAGAACATAAATGCTGGACAATCAGGAAATATCAACAAATAGCCAAAAATTGCCTCAGGCAATGGTCTGATTATTATAGGATAAGTTAGACCAACCCTATGTGCAGAAATCTTCTTCTATTGAGACAATTTTTATTCAAGCAACTAAGAGTAGGAGAATATCTATTTAATACCAGAAGAAGTTTGTCAGGAGGTCCATGCTTTAAACAAGAGCTACGCTGACAGGGAGCTACTGTGTTCTTGCAATTAGCAAAAGATCTTAATAATCCACCCACAAGTTTTAAGTTTCAATTCAAGACTCTTCCTTCAGAAAACGTTCACCCTCCTTACAAAATCTACAGATTCGAAAACTTGCTTTATCCTCGTGACTCCACTCCTAGGCTGTCAAATACTGATGTAATTCTATTACCCATGTGTATATGAAAGGTTATCCACCAATTTCCTTTTTGTTTTACTGAAGTTGCTAATTAGAAGGAGAAAGCATGAACCAGCTAATTAAGTCCCAGGAGATTTAGCGCAAGTTTTAATGCTTTACTATCAACAAGAACTTCCATTTCAGGGAAGGAGAAAATTTAGGGGATGTAGGTCAAATTAATTATCTGAAATAAGAGGTAGGAGGAACTTACTTTCAAGGCACCAAATCCTCAATACAAGAACTGCACATACTTTGAATTTTTGACGCATTTATGTACAACAGGAAATCAAACAGATCTATCTAGGAAATTCATGCACTAATCACATCAGGATAGCAATAGGAGGAAAAACCCAGAAGCATGGCATCAACATGAATACACAACAATAAAAAATTCAGATGGCTAGCCCTTGTGTGATATTACAAAGCAATGCGGCGTTCAAAAATGTTTTGATGCTATATCTCTTCTCTACGAATTACTGAAGGACCAGGTGGTGTCATTGTTTCATCTTTGCTATGTGTACGAGATTCTTCTTCAATTAAAGAAAGCTGCCTTCCTGGACTGTTGTACTCCTTGGAAAACCGGCTAGGACTTTGGGAGTTGGCCTTCATGATGTGTGATGGAGAAGGGCTGTTCCCAACAGGAGAACTTGGACTGGACCTTAACTGAAATTCTCCATCTTCACGAGGCAATGGGGACATTGGCAACTGCTCACCTTTTTTCTGGCAAAATTTATCTTCCACAATGTCATATGAATTCCCAGTCCTTACTTCCTGAGCTAGAGAACACCAACAGCAGAAAAGCCATAGAGCACAATCGGTGACAGCTGGTTTACCACAGCAAAAATTATCTGGAGGCAAATTAAATCTCTTTCTCATCTGAATTCTCCAAAAGCCGCCATAGAGTAGCCCAAAAATACACAGGAAAATCCCAGTGATACCTAATGCCTCCCTGACAGTCTCATTATCAATATTAATAGCAGCCAGATTGAAAATCCAAAAAGGAGCCATACAAAATAGAATAAAAGTGGCAATGTGAACATACATATTGCCAAACCCAAGTCTCTCCATATTCCATCCAAAGACGCAAAAGCTACAGAATAATGAGAGATAAGCTAATGAAATGTCATCCCAAAAATCAAGAACACCTCCACTCCACTGTGGTCTAGTCTCAACAGTTCTTTCATCATCTCTTGACGCAAATGAGAATCTCTTTTCAAGTGATCTTCTCCTTAATTGATCTGGTCTGCTACTATTGTCAGAGGTAACGGGAATTTGTGATTCTTCATCCATCTCAGTCTCATAATCTTTCCCAAGAGGGCTAAGCATGGAGTAAATTCCAGCAAATGCAGGGGCCCCAATTGCAACAGATATACATATGCCAACACCAATAGGGGGTCGCTCTGACCTCTTGTATCCCAAATTAAGACCACACAATGCATATTGTGCAAAACAGTTAACGTTGAGAAGAACCACAACCACCATCATGTGTGCCCATTCATTGGGTTTATAGGTGCCATTCTTGCAGTAAATTTTTCTGAGCTTTAGAACATCTTCTGGCCTCCATCTCAATAGTAGAGCAAGGTGATATATTCGTTTTGGGTGTTGATATAAACACATAAGGGTGAATAAAGCATTCAGGATCTGATTATTAACTTCAAACCAAGCATCTCTCTGAGACTTCTTTGGGAGAGAATGGTTCAACATTCCAATCATGACCATGAATAGAATAGCACCAGAAATAGCAACACAGACAATCCAGATAAAAAGAGCCAAATTCATTGGATCCCTTATCCATTCTTTGCAAATTCTCCAAAGACAATTCCAATCAATTTTCCTAGAAAATATCCTTTGAAAACGTTCACGAATATGAAGACTGCTAGAAGAAGGTACAGTGCGCGAAACTTCGTCCCTCTCCTCAGCAAACCGATGAAATCTGGCTGATGGTGATGCCAAATTACCAAATTTAAGGAACCTAAGCCTTTTAGAAATAGCAGAAAAGCCATAATTGTACCCATTTTGGGAATTTTCATCACTTATCAAACCTCTTTGAGATGTCGAGATGTGAAGAGGGGTGTGGCTTTTGACGTTACCAACAATAGATTCCTCACCTCCACCAGTATTCTCACCATCCTCAGTTGACACCATATTGCTTTTTCTATAATGTTTTGTGCTCGAAAAATTAATATGATGACCAAATTGTAATAAATTTCTTCTTCCTTTTACTGTAGTATCAAATACAAGAGAGCTGTAAAACAGTGAAAGCAATGTCAATCAAATAAGGTAGATTATCACGAATTTACAGCACTTCAGTCGAATAAACTAAAAGAAGAAACCCCACCCTGAAAAAACATTCAATTAAATTTTAGCCAAGAAATGGAATTGTTTATTTCAAGAAAAGAAGAAATTAAAAAACCCCTAGCATTACACATAAGGCAATTAAGCAAAGATCAAGATTTAATCCATAAATTTCACACTTAAATCTTAAAAAACCAAGATTTATCAAATTTGAGAGACAGATAGCAGCAGCACGAATTGGGGAAAGTCATGAACTTGGACATAACAGCCAGCAATTATATTAAGGTTCTCGATTAGTTCATCATAGACCGTCAAAAGAAGCACAAAAAACATTCCAGGCATGGCTTCGAAAAGTATACATAGAAACAAAGAAAGAACATAAATATCAAAGCTGCACAAGAAAAACAAGAATATACAGAAATTAGGAAATGGAAAAAAGTACTCACCAATAGGCATGGAATACGATAAGAACAATTGGGCTTCAATATATTCCAGTTAAGCTTGATACTTGAGGTTGTTCAGCTGATCTGTTTCATTCCATTAACGAAGTTAAGCAACAGTTCCAAGAAGAAGAATCATTAGCTGTTTGATGCTTTTATTTTCTTTTCATTTATATTTGTCTAGTCTTCTAACTTTAAATGGGCAAAAGGGTTCAATTGACAATTCAAATTTCAAACCCAAGTGGCAAAATGTGAAAATAAGAAGTAAATAATCAAAGTATACAAAATTCAAGTCATTGGGTCTCAGTTTATTTTGTTTCATATTTTTTTCTTTTTTTGGGGGAAAAAAATATATACAAAATCATAAATATATGGAACCACAAAATCACGTCACAGTGATGGATAACTCTATCCACTTATTTACTCCTCTTCATTTTTACACACCATTAACCATTATACAATTGAATGAAGAAAATATTTCAAAGAAAATTAATCCTCAAAAAGTATTTGAGAGGAAATTATGCCAGGTCACCAATATCCAGCTAAATTTTGTTGCACGCATGCAAGGAGTTAGGCTTTGAGGGGAATTAAATATTGTACTTCAGCGCAAAAAAAAATTAATAATTTAAAGGAGATAATTTTTTTTTAATTTATATATAAATTTAATAATATACCAACTTGAGCGCTACAGTTGCCAGTTCACCCTCCCTCGACTCCATCTCTAATTGTATGCATATACTTATTTTTCCAAGAAATAATAATGTTTGTAGTGTTTTAATAAACAAAAATAAACCCTTTTCTTTTTCCTTTTTTTAATAATTAATACAAATTTTTGGGATTCTCTCGAAAGTTTATGTTTATGTAAAAAGAGAAAGTTCAAAATTGGGGCAGAGGAAGAGTATTGTAGTGTAGTGATTGGGGTAAGAATAATTGCTTGTAGCCAACTAAAAGTATACGTATATAACAGGGTAGTGATCTTGATTGATGCTGAAAGATGTTGCCACAATGAAATGGGTGGGGGTCAACATCAAGCAACTGCTGGGTTATTCAATAAATAGTTGCTTAATGATGATTTTTTGCGTCTAAACCTCTATTAGTTTTAACTACAGTATGAAGATTATTAGATAATAAGGATGGTTAAACAACTTTTGTTTTGTCTTATAAATTAACAATTAGGTTTATCGTGGCACACTATATTTTCTTAAAAAAAGTTCGAAAAAAAATATATTGATCGGTAATTTACCTCGCACACGGTATGTATTTTTCAGTTAGTGAAACTCTTCATTAATTAATGAACGCAATACTTTAGGAATCGTAAAATAATAATAAAACGTTGTGTAGCCAAACAAAGAATTACTTTCTCACAAGATAAAAAGCAATGATTCGACAATTTTGTAATTGGAGTTTCAAAAAAGGCCGAAAAAACAGATTTTTTTGGCTAATTCTAGGAAAGCTAACCCGAACTTACCTTAAGGGACATTTTTAGGCACCATATTTGAGCCATGACCTATACCATAAGTCGTACCACTTTAAGTATATGTTTGTGCTTTCAATTGCACAAAGGGTGTTCAAAAAGAAAAGCAGAATTCCTCATGCTGAGTCGGGTCATTCTACAGTGAACAGACGGATCATTTTATAATAGACCGAGACACACTAAATGAAGATGAGTTTACACAGAGACACACAAAATGATGATGATTTTACGATGTATAACGAGGAAAGGATGGAAATCCATTATTATAGCAGCAGCCATATCTTCTGTGTTTTAAGCAGAAGCCAAATGTATGTTGCAGAATCCATGAAACAGCAATCTAAAATTGTCCCAAGTGATTTTGCAATTGACGACTATTGCTTGCAAGAATCCAAATACATCAACAAGATGAGAAGGCTAAACAAGTAAACATACTTTAGTTTCGTTTAAAAAGTCGTGTTTATGGATGTAATCATATTCACTCCATATAGAAAATCAAGTCGTAATACCCACAAACCAGAGTAGAAAAGGCATAATGATACATAATCCAAGAACAGAGTCATCATTAGAAACAAATCGAGCTTCCAGCTATCAAAGAAAATTAGATTTTAAGTAAGATCATCCTCCTCTAGCTCTTTGGCCTTCAAGGCTTCCTTCACTCTCAATAAAAGCGTCGTCTTCCAAGCATCCTATGAATAAAGTAATGATGAAAAAATTTAGCAGTGTTACTACAAAAAAAAAAAAACTACAGAACCAATCAGAGCAAGATGTTGTGAAACTGGTTTATTTAAACCTTGTCAGTCAAACAAAGTTATAACAGTTCACCCCTAGTAAAAATAATGCTCCTTTTGAGACCCTAACAGCTGATTCCTTTATCCAATCCTAATGCAATAAATTTATTGTTGCAGGCCATATTGAGCCCCCCAACCCCTTTCTCTCCCTGCTCAGCTTATTGCACATGTAATGAAGTCTAGTCACGCCACCAATCCACTCCAGAGTGATTTCAGATAGCCAAACCATCACTAATTTTTTAAGATCCTAATGGGCAACAATTCTGTGGCATGCATTATGAAGTCTACAACTTAAATATCTTTCAAAAATTGCAAATCATAAATCAACCTATTGGCTTCAGAGGTTAGAAAAAGACATACTACTAGAGGAGTATGCTGGTATCACTTTAGATGAAGCCCTAAACAACTTGTTTCCAGAAAGCAATTTGCCAGTTCACAAAAGGCAAAGTTAAAAGGAAATTAAATGAAATGATAAGACTTTGGGAACAAAGCAAGTTTCAGATTTATGTAAAGAACAACTCAGAAACATCAGACATGGTGATTCTCGGTAGTGAATGTTAAACAATTGAAACATGGATATAGAAATAGTGACCAACCAATTATCAACCCAAGCATCACATCTGAGTACAACTAAACCAATTTGGCAATATCATGAGACATGATGTGCATTCTCAAACATTTGGTTTTCTACCAGTGACCTCTACACTTCAGTGGGAACAAAGTTCAGAACTTAAAAAGACATCAGGAATTTTGTGCCTGAAATTTTTCAGGCTAGATCTCTTCTAGAGTAATTCTCTATTAATTGAACTGAAAAATAAATAAGTGAATGTATGCCCACAATTCAAAATGATGGGCCCTCGTAACCAAACATCAAGCAGATTCGCCAAATTGAAGTCTTTTCAGGCACCGAATACATTATATAAATAACAAAAACTCATAGTTTCAGTAGAAAAATCCTTTAAGGATAGCAGAGAAAAAGGAAAATTATAAGGCCAACAGAACATAGAACCTATATAAACTGAACCTGCAATGTTATCTATGTTATACGGTAATAATATTATCAAGTTGGTTGTTTCCTTCCTCCTCTCTTTATTTTCACTTCTCCCTAACCCTCCCCTCAAAGGGTGTTGTTAAAAAAATAAATCCATAACAACCCATGAAAAAATAATTTCAATTTCTAGTTCAACATAGCCAAAGTATTGTTTGATAGCTTATATAAGAAAACTAGAGGGAAAAAAGAAGAAAAACCAAGCAGACTTCAAGGTTTATAACTAGCTTGTAATTAAGAGAAATGGCTTACAAAAAAATATATTAACAACGTAATACACTAATCGATTCACAGACAGCTACATGGAGGGCACCAGTTTGACAACAAAGACAGACTGGCAAGTTTCAAGTCACAGCACAAAAATTCAAAATTAAGTTTAACATACAATATAATAGCATAATTCAGTTACCAGCTGGGTCATGCTATCAAATTCCTTGACTGCATCAGTAAACTTGGCCATGTCTTCCTCATCAATGGCAGTAGCTAAATCCTGTCATTAAGAGATATAAAACGTAAAATGTATCAAATTCATGAGGTCAAGGCTTCAAAATGATCACTTCTGGAAGCACCAGAAGTATGAGGATTCATGACATTATCATCAAAGACCACATACAAGCTGACAAATGAAGATTAACTGTTGAGCAATAGCATAACATGAAAGATGGAAATTTCATAAATGTTTAAAAGATACGTACAAAAGAATCCATTTACCAAAACTGGATGTATACAATCTGTGTGTTGGAAGGGGGTGGGGGAATAAAAATAAGAAAGAGAAAACAAAACTAATGCCTGAGAGCCATGACATACCACTAGCAATTTGTACTCACGTGTTCCAGAAAATGTTGGATCCAGTTCCTACAAATGAAGAAAAAAAAGCATATCTTTAGCACAAACATCAAACAAAGAGTAGAGTTGCAGATAGAGATAAGAACAACACAAGTACCTGGTATCGCTCTAATGCATTGTTGATTGCAACAACATCACCCTTGCAGAGCTGGCAAATACCAGCATTAAGAAGGTGCCCTTTTACTCCATACTTCAGCAAGTTATTATTGAGTGACTGTCGTGCTATCTCTTCATAAATCTCAATGGCTTTTTGATATCTGAGAAAAAGGTTGACCCAGTAATTCTTTCAGCACATAATTCAATCTTTATCCAAGATAAAGCATGAATATACAGACTTCCAACTGACTAAAAATTTCATACTAGCAAACATTCTATCATGTCTTAGGTGTTCTTTTCCTCCACCTGTGTAACCAAACATTAATGAATTTGAGCGGGAAAAATCTAGTTACAGTCTGGTAAACAACAGAAAGATATTAATAGCAGGCATTTGCCTGGTATATTATCACCGAAAATTAAATTAAGCAAAGATATTAAAATGACAATTTGGAAAATAATGAGACAAGGCTGAGAAGAAGTAAGATTGAAGATATGAAGGTTCAGAGGCGGTACAATCATGGGAGAGGAGTCTAATTTAATGGTTTGCTAGGTCATTCGGTAGCAGGAAATGACAACAAATGGATAACCTTCTAAGTTACATTTATCTAGTAAGCAAAGAAAGATGGGAGCTGACAAAAAGAAAACGAAGGTGTACAAGCATTCGCTGGTAAAGGATACCATAGATTGAAAATCATGCATAAAATAAATGAAATGGTAAACATTTAATGACAGCCATTCATGGAAATCATATCACTATAATGAAAAATGGATGGAATAATCAAAGACCTGATACTAGTCAACAGAGCATTAAAAAAAAGGAAAAATGTAAAGCAGCTAATGATTCTAGTATAAAAACATCAAACAGACCGTGATCTGGCATAATCAAGTAGAGCAGAGAAACTTAACTGTTCCAATTGAGCTGCAAATTGCGCAATTTTCTGCTTGCACTGATTTGCAGATGTTGTTACATCTTCACTTTGGAAGAGATCAGCAGCTCTCTCATAGTATACAATAGCCTGTTCCAAGTTCTGTTCTTGCTCATACAACTCAGCTATTTCCTGCAAAAGTAAGAAATCTCAAATTACTGTCTCAATTTACTTATCAAAATAATACTATTACTCTTCAACAACCCAGATTTCACCAACATGATCATTAATATGATAGTCAATGCCATTATTCAGAGAATTATTTGTTACATAAGGCAGACAATTCAGTGTATGGAATAGAATCTGGTTGCTAAAATGAAAGTTTCTTGTCTAAGGCTACAAAATTCTTTAAGAAATAAAACAGCAACATCAGATATCGGCACCTATTTAATGTTTTTACCTTGTAATATCTGGCAGACATATTAAGCCTTCCAATCTCCATAAATAAATTTACAGATTGCTCCAGGCATAATATTGACTCTGCAAAGCATCCAATGGGAATTAATGGCAGAATGATAACTGCATAGCTTCAAATTGAAAAGAGCAATACAAAAAGACAGATGATCATATGACTAAGAAAGCAGAAACAACAAAAAACTACAAGATAGAGAAAATAGAAACGGAATTGACCAGGTTTGCAAATCTTTTCCACATAATAATGCATGTAATATAAGTGGCTAATAAAGCTGAAAAATTAAATGGCATCAAGAAGGGGAGGACAAGAATATAAGAAAGAAACTAACAAGCTAAAAGGTAAGTCATTGCACTGCAATAATTGCCTTGAGCTGCTTCTTCACTCAGAAACACAAAAGCAATATTGCAAAATTTTATTAGACATTTCCGTATCAATATACAAATTACTCTCTGCCACAAAAATATTTATAAATACCAAAAACAAAAGGCGTCCAGGATCAAAAAGGCAGAGCTACACCCAAAATGAGCACACCTTTCGTGTTAGACTTCTTGTAACAATGAGCAGCATCAGCATACGCATTAGCAGCTTCATGCTTGCTATCTAACTGCAAATATAGATGTGGAGAAGCATAAGACTCTAGGAACCACAATAGAGGACGGGGAAGAAAAAAGGTGACCTTGCAGCCTAGCACAAGCCACTCGCTCACATGCAGACTTACCTTCAAGTGACAGTTAGCCAACTTAACGTACACTGCTCCAGCCTGATCCCCTGATAAAAACCATCATTCAACATTGATTTAGTCCACCCCCAACAAAAAATTATGAGAATAATTCCTCAAGAATAAATATTTGTAATTTCTGCTTCTTTTTACACATGATGGGGTCATTAAGATTTATAAACTATCTGAAGTCAATAAAATTCACCTCCAGATAATAACGCGCATAGCTAAAAAAATTACCACGCAGAATAATGGAGTTTCCGTTCTTATACTAATCAAAAGTTCCAAATTTGCAAATACGATGCATCAGTCGTCAATTTCGAAGTCATCTCAAATAAAATCCACAATGCAAGCTTAGGCCAACAAGCTCGTCGGTGCAAAGTGAAGCCAAACAAAAAATTAGAGGGAAAAAAGAAACGAGGAAATCCAATTCATATCCATGAAGCTTACGATGGACATTAAATCATTCGCAATCTTCCCAGTAATTAATGAAAATAAAAGATGGGGTAGAAATTAAGATCACACCAAATAAAACACAAAAATCAAACACAATCAATTTATCAATCAATTAAGAAGAACATGAAAAATGAAAATGAATCACAAAACTAAATGATTTTCGTACATGATTTGGCGAGTTTGAATGCATTGGCGGCTTTATCGAATAAATCGGCGGCGTCTTCGTATTTAGAGCCGAATATGGCCCAGCCGCCGAGCTTCTT
Source organism: Paulownia fortunei (assembly GCA_019321725.1). Taxonomy (NCBI): domain Eukaryota; kingdom Viridiplantae; phylum Streptophyta; class Magnoliopsida; order Lamiales; family Paulowniaceae; genus Paulownia; species Paulownia fortunei. The sequence continues at coordinate 5,469,389 of CM033114.1, read as the reverse complement.
CTCGGCTCTCCTCTCGAAGTCCTCGCCCCTTGCTGAATGATCGCCCATTGTTGTTTCTTCTTCACGCAAAGTGGTGGTCTATTTCTCTGCTTTTTGAAGGAAGTAAAGAAGAGAGAGGAAAAAGGAAACAAATGGTATTTAGGGGTGGCGATATCAAAAAAGACCATTCATTTTTGCTATTGCCGTAATCCTTTTTTGTTGACTTTTTGACCTGAGAAAACGTGTTGATGTTTTGCTTCATTGCAGGAGAAAGCCCAATATTTTGGGCTTAAAATTGGGCTTAATGGGCCTTAAAGTTTTTCTTTTCAAGGCTAGGAGCTGTGGCACGTGCTATTCACGTGTATAAAAATTAGAAATAAGTAATAAAATTTAGTAGTCGAATCAACTATGTAAAATCTGTATATATCATTAATCCGATCTTTCATAAGAACTACTAAGTGTAAAATGGATCTATGATGACATCATTTGTAATCTTGTTTCACTTTAAAAGTTCAGCATCAAAATCATATTTAACAACAAAATAATTTTTATACAGTATAAATTATCAAATATTGTAAATATTCTGAAGTTGATTTTCTCTACACTAAAAGATTTGTTGGTGCTAGAAATTATAGTCTTTTTCTTTTTCTTTTTATTTATTAAATACAGCCTAAAAGATAGTGTCAAAAACATCATGAACAAGACCTACTACTTATTTTAATTGATGACATTCTAGTAACCAATTTCATTAATCATCACTAATGTGGAAAGAATGCAATAAAGCATATTATGGTCCAATGTTCCTTTTTTTTTTTTTCAATCTCGGCTCCCAATAATTAATTTTCTTTTTTTTTATTTTTCTTTCAATTTCATATTTTATTTCGTATTTCGCTTCACAAATGTATTTGCGAAATCAAGTATATATGATTCATACAAAATATATATAAGAAGATATTTTATATCCTTAATATGTAATTATAATATAAAATATGATATGAAATAATAAATTAAAATAGAAAATATTAAATATTAAAGCCCAATTATGTTATTTTAGACGTTCTTGTCGCTATTAATATTCAAAATATTTTTGTGGCGTTCAGAAATATAATTTTATTTTTTAAAATATTATTTTAAAACAATCATTTCATTTAAAATTATAACTCACCACCACTAATTCATAATTACTATTTTTAAGTCTATTTAGTTAAAAAGAAGAAGAGAAATATTCGATATTTAATACTCATGAAGATATTAAAAGTTAAAGTAAAAAGATCAATAAAAAATATAAAAATGAATAATAAACGAATTTGTTCACATTCAAATATAAAATACGAATATAAAATATATATATATATATATATATATATATTCAAACATAAAATACGAATATAAAGAAATAGTATCTATAAAAAAGGACAGGAAGGTAAGCATTTGTCACTACAACAATAAAATTCTTCTTCTATCCATTGTTTGCTGAGTATTTTCTCATTGTCCTGTGTGTGTATTTGCTGTGAAATTCAAGAGTTAGATTGCTGCAGATTCTGGATCAACAGAGTGCAGAAAATTCTGCACTTTTCTAGCTTTCAGACACTGCAAATTCTGCATTCAACTTTGGACATCTTCTTGCTGATTGTCAGCAACACAAGGGGCTGTTTGCTCCCTAATACTTAACAGGGATAACATTCTCTCATGCTGCACATGGTGAAGCTTTTTTCAAAGTTGGCTAAAGGTTTTTCATGTCTGCTTGAGCAGAATGATAAAGAACAGAGAAGAGAAATTGCAAAAATTTTCTAACAAATGAAGAAGAGTTTTACTTGAGCTTCTGTGCTGACAGCATCTATTGCTGATTATTACCTACAAACTTGGTAATATATCCTTAGTTTATACTTCTGCTGTACAACAATCAAATTGCTACTTTATACTGAAAGCAACAAGCTAATCTATGCAGACAAGCTGGAACAAAGGTTAAGCCATAGACTAACAGAAAATTGGCCATGCTGGGAACACAAACCAGTCTGTGTTAAAAGAGTTTCACGAAGTAGTTAACCACATCACTGCATCAGTGTCATTAATTTCTCCACATCAGGTGATTTGAGAGGCTTTGAGATGAACATTAGAGCTCCTGCTTCTAGGCACCTATTTATGATAAACGAGCTAGGAATGATTATAACAACATATTATCGGTGAAAGAAGCTGAAAACCAAGATATGAATCATGGTTAATTACTTGTTAATCAGAGTAGAATCAGTTGCAGATGACACAATGACAACAGGCACATCCTTCGTAGTAGATGATTCCTGCTTGGAACAAGGCATTCATAGAATTTCCAAAGTATTATAGAAAATGAAAATTTTCTAATATTGACAGTAATTACCTTAATTTTCTTAAGTAGCTCGTATCCATTCATTCCTGGCGGCATGTTGTAATCTGTGCTGACCATATTCACCTTTGGGATCTGCTGGACAAGAACATCGCTATTCCCGTTTAGGTATTTAAGCGAAAAATGGAAAACAAACACATGCATTCAACTTTCAAGACAGTATGATCATTGATAAATGGTGACAATAAGTTCAACAATGTCCAAGATTGGCACAAGAAGGATGCAAGAAATATTGAATTTCAGAGAAATCATGCATCTTTAGAAAGATCAATAATTGACAGAATGAAACTCATATAAGTGTTCTAAATATAGAAATACAACAATAATTGAACAATTTTTTTCTGCTATCATAATTGAATGATCAATAATTGACAGAATGAAACTCATCTAAGTGTTCCAAGTATAGAAATACAACAATAATGATATTCATATGAGATTTTCCAAGAAAGTGGCATACATTGTCATTCCCAGAGCTCTGCTTGTCGTCTACTAAGCCCAGAAACTCCAAAGCCTTCAATCCACTTTCAGCAGTAGTCACTGGAATAAAAACATGAAACAGTAATTTTGAGCATTAACCAAATGATACGAAGAGCAAGTTTTATTTATTCAATACAACTTTCTCATTCTTTTTAATATTAACTGTGTGATCTATTCGAGAAAACAGAATTTCATTTATGTCGAAAAGAAGAAGTTGACGAAAGAACAAATCCAAATCTTTGATTCCTAGCTCATTCTTCAGTTACAGAAAAAGGGATACATCTTTTGATCCCAACCCCCATCCCCACCCCACCCCCTACCAGTAGAAAAGAAGAACACATTTCCTCCAACAATATTGTAATTTTTTATGCAACGTCTTTGATTCAAGAACTCAAATTCTTCAATGGCAGAGCAATGAAAACACATAGATGCACACAGTAGTAGAGAAGAGATAGATAAAAACAGACTATAGTACCTTTGCATGAGTATTTCTTGAACATTATTTCGGTAAGCATACGAGTAACTTTACAGTCATCAACTACTAAAACATGGGGTTGCTCCACATGACCCTCCATTCCTTTACTTGAAGAAGAACCAGCTGCATCCATTTTCTCAATGTTGTACGCAAGAAACACACACTACACACACTGAGATATCAGAAAAACTGAAAACCAAGGAGGAGGAGGAGGGAAGACGGTTTGGAAGAAATAACAGTATGATGAAGTTGGTACCTGCAATGCGGTTATTGGTATTTAAAGGGAACAAAATCAGAGCTCCAAAAGCTGATCTTTGATCACTGATATTTCGTGATCTTCTTTTGGATCTCTGGATTCCATATCAGGGTATCCTACCACCCCATAAACATCCCCGTTTCTCAGGAGTATTTCTTTTCCCTTTTCTCTCATTCTTCCTTCATTATTTTTTTTTCAATTTTTTTTTTCTTTTTTTGGTTTCTTTGAGTTGGGGAATTTGGAGTTATTAAATCATCGACTCTGTATTTATTGGAGGATTAAAACCTGGTAGTTATAGAAGATAGATAATGTCACATGTTGCAGCATTGTTTGTTTGTATTAGATTTGTTTCATTTTTGTTCATGAACTATTAGATTTTGTTAACGAAAATAAAGAATGTAGTTAAGTTATTGCTCTATCCAAATAAGTTGAAATATTCACTGCAAGCACAATATTCGAGCATATAAGTTTGTTTTGATATGTAATATGTTATCGTTTGATCTTTTCTTAGTTGATGTTAAGGATATTTATTGGATATTTACATCCACCTCCTCAAGTTTGGATCATTAACAAATATATCATGTCAAGCATTATTTGAGATAAAATGCGTAGTATTTTGCTAAATACGTGAAAAAATCCTTATATTAAAAATAGCCAAAAGAACCCCTTGTGTTAATCCAAAATTATACATATTTCGTCATTTTTTTGTTTGAAATGTCCTTTATATCTTCTCTTTATAGTGCATCATCGATGATTACATCATAAAAGAATATATACAAATTGTTGGATCTTTTATTCAAAATTAGCAAGCATTGGATCTTATGTCATAGATACGAACGGTGGATATTATAGTAATTTGCAATATATATTACATATATAATTATATTATACACATCTATAATATATATATATATATATATGCATATAGACTAACATATAAACTTATATGACATATATAGTATACTTCAGAGAAATCATGCATCTTTCAGGTTTGGGGGATGAGGTTGGTATAGGTGATTGTTTAGAGTTTGGTAAATTGATCGCTTTAAATTGAAATTAAATATCAATATTTGATACGCATCAAATTAAATTAAAAAATTTAATTCGATATTTAATTTTAATTTTTATGAAAATTCATTATTTGGTTTACGAATGGTATTGATACCGATTATTATTTTTATACATTTTTATATCTAAATTTTATATACATATTCTTATATCTATTATTTGTTTCTATACTTTTTTGTTTTTATTTTACCAAAAGAACAATAAATAAAAAATAATTATGATCTTAGATATTTATTTCTTTTAAAAAAAATAACTAATTGAATACCAAATTTTTTTTGCTAATAATTAAATTAAATTATTTAATTTGATTTGATATTTAGTGTATCAATTTTTTAATTTATCAAAATATCGATTTTAGGGAATGAGCACCGAGTTCGTTGGGAGATGTGGTGACAATGAGTTGGAAGAGGGGTGGGTGGTGGGCCGGTGTCATGGTTTTTAGGGTTGGGACGGGCATCAACCGTGCCAGGGGTTGGAGGCCTGGTGACAGCGGTGTTTGGTTCAGGTTGGCGTTTGGTGGCAACGGGCTGGTTCAGCCAGTAATTGGAGGTGGTAGGCAAAAGGGAAGGAAGAAGAGAAGGGAAAAAACAGAAGGAAAAAATGAAAAAAAGAAAAAGAAGAAAGAGAACAAAATAGGAAATAGGGAAATGGGTTTGGGTTTAGGAAAAAGGGCAATGGGTCTGGGTCAAACCCCGGCCCATATACAAATTCAATTAAAATTGAAAATAGATGTAATTTCTTTAACAAATTAGAAAAAATAGTTAAATTTAAGCCAAAGGGTTAAAATGGTCTTTTAACACATTTCAAATGAAATTTTACACTTTACATGAATTATGCCACCATGTTTGTATCTTCACACTTTCTTGTTAATGTAAGTATTAATTTTCGCTAAGTTAGGATTTGGATTTATGTAGTAACAACAGGCTAGGAGTGGGATTCGAAGAAGATGATCTGCTCTGTGTGTATTTGCTGCAGATTGTGGAGCAACAGAGTGCAGAAAATTCTGCACTTTTCCAGCTTTGCGACTCTGCAAATTCTGCATTCAAATTTGGACATCTTCTTGCTAATACTTAACATGGAAAATATTGTCTCATAGTTTTTTCATGTTTGTTGAGCAAAATTTTTCCAACAAACAAAGAAGAGTTTGCTGGAGCTTCTGTGCTGACAGCATCTATGGCTGATTATTACCTACAAACATGTTATCCTTAGTGTATACTTCTGCTGTACAACAGAAAAATTGCTAGTTTATACTGAAGCAACATACTAATCTATGCAGATATGCTGAAACAAAGGTTAAGCCAAAAACTAACAGAAGATTGGTCATGCTGAGAGCATACATTTTGCCAGAGAACACAAAGTCTGTGTTGAAGGGTATCACGAATCGAAACAAGATCAGAGGTAGTTAACTGCCTCATCATTACATCAGTACTGTCATCAAATTCTCCACATCTGATGGCTTGAGAGGCTTTGAGATGAACATCAGAGCTCCTGCTTCTAGGCACCTATTTTATTTTAAAGAGTTAGAAATGATTATAGCTTCATATTATCAGTGAAAGAAGTTGAAAACCAAGATATGAATCATAGTTAATTTACTTGTTAATCAGATCAGGATCCTCCGCAGATGACACAATGACAACAGGCACGTCCTTCGTAGTAGATGATTCCTGCTTGCAACAAGGCATTCAAAGAATTTCCAACATGAAGGTTTCCAAAGTATTATAGTAAGTGAAAATTGTCTAAAATTGACAGTAATTACCTTAATTTTCTGAAGTAGCTCGTATCCATTCATTCCAGGCGGCATGCTGTAATCTGTACTAACCATATTCACTTTTGGGATTTGCTGGAAAAATGGAAAACAAACTCATGCTTTCAAGCAGTATGATCATCGATATAAGCCCACTATTTTTTATGGTGACTAAGTTCAACAATGTCCAAGATTGGCACAAGAAGGAAGAGAGAATTGACAAACAGTCTCATTCCAAATCAAGACAAATAAAGAAATTCTGCTATCATAATTGAATGATCAATAATTGACTGAATGAAACTCAACTAAGTGTTTTAAGTGTAGAAATATGCAACAAGAATGATATTCATACGAGAGTTTCCAAAAAAGTGACTTACATGGTCATTCCCAGTGCTCTGCTTGTCATCTAGTAAACCCAGAAACTCCAAAGCCTGCAACCCACTTTCAGGAGTGGTCACTGGAATAAAATCATGAATCAGTAACTTTGAGCATCTCAAATTTTCTCAAATTATATGAAAAGAGCAAATTTTATTTAATCAATGCAACTTTCTCGTTCTTTATAATATGAACTGTGTAATCTATTTAAGAAAACAGAAATTTCTTTTACTTTAGAAAAAAATAAGTTCACGAAAGAACAACTCCAAATCTTTCATTCTTCAGGTACAGAAAAAGGCATACATCTTTTGATCCCAAACCACCTCCCCCTCACCCTACCCCTGCCAGAAAAACAAGAATTCATTTCACCCCAAAAACATTATATTTCTTGATGCAATATGTCTTTGATTCAAGAATGTAAATTCTCCAATGGTGGAGCAATCAAAACACAGATAAACACAATAGCAGAGAAAAGAGATGGATTAACAGACTATAGTACCTTTGCATGAGTATTTCTTGAACATCATTTCGTTACGCATACGAGTAACTCTACAGTCATCAACTACTAAAACATGGGGTTGCTCCACATGACCCTCCATTCCTTTACTTGAAGAAGAAGCAGCTGCATCCATTTTCTCAATGTTGTTCGCAAGAAACATACACTACACACACTGAGATATCAGAAAAGCTGAAAACCAAGGAGGAGGAGGGAAGACGGTTTCGAAGAAATAACAGTATGATGAAGTAGGTACCTGCAATGTGGTTATTGGTATTTAAAGGGAACAAAAAATCAGAGCTCCAAAGGTCGATCACTGATATTTCGTGATCTTCTTCAGCTTCTTTAGATTCCATATCAGGTAATCCTACCACGGTACCACCCTATATACATTCCCGTTTCTCAGGAGTGTTTCTTTTCCTTTTTCTCTTATATCCCCATACTTTTGGAGAAAAACTTTGAAAATAAATAATGAGATGTCTTTTCGATGACATAAGTATAGACTACGAAATTGTAAATTAAAGTATAGATTATTTTTTATATATGCAAAAAACATTCATAATTATCATACTTGTAAATGGTTCACAATTTTGAAAATTGAATAAGAGACTTAAATTTTTAATTACAAATTCAGTAATAATATAATAGATCTTGTATTTAAAAAAACGAAAAAAGAAAAAGGGAGTTATGCTTCAAATTCATTATTTTTCATAAACAACTCATAATTTATCTTTTAAACATTATTGAACTTCATAAGATAGATATTGGTCTCACATTTTTTTTATCAAAATTGTGTATTTAGAAGATGGCATTACTTAATCATGTACTTATTTTATACGTACAAAAATGATTTTATTCTCTTTATTTTAGTAAATATGATGAACTTTGATCCTAATATTTTACTTATTTTCACAATTTATACGTTTCAAAAAATAGGTTTCTTCAATTATTATGCATATGAAAAACTCAATGATTTATGCACTCCAAATTCTCCAACTCAAACTAATGAAAAAAAAAAGAGAAAGAAAAATGAGGGAAAAAGTAAAAGAAATACTCCTGAGAAACGGGATACCCTGATATCGAATCCAGAGAACCCACAGAAGAGGAAGAAATATCAGTGATCAAGCTTTAGAACTCCGATCTTTTGTTCTCTTTAAATACCAATAACCGCATTGCAGGTAACTACTTTATACTGTTATTTCTTTCAAACCGTCTTCCCTCCTCCTCCTCCTTGGTTTTCAGAAAAGTTTTCACTTTTTCTGATATACTCAGTGCGTGTAGTGTGTGTGTTTCTTGCGTACAACATTGAGAAAATGGATGCAGCTGGTACTTCTTCATGCAAAGGAATGGAGGGTCATGTGGAGCAACCCCATGTTTTAGTAGTTGATGACTGTAGAGTTTCTCGTGTACTTAACGAATTGTTGTTCAAGAAATACTCATGCAAAGGTACTATAGTCTGTTATAATCCATCTCTTTTCTCTGCTACTCTGTGTATGTATATGTTTTGATTGCTCTGGCATTGGAGAATTTTTGTTCTTGAATCAAACACAATGCATCATATATTTTGTTTGAAATATATTTGTGATTGCTCTTCTCGGACCCTAGCCGCCCAAGTTGAGAATCGTATATTCATCCCTTTAGTTGAGTTTTTTTTTTATCCTTTAGTTTGGTTCTAGGTCCGTATTCATATACATGAAATTGCCCCACCTCAAACAGACATTCTCTGTTGACTGCTATAGTGAGTGGTAGAAAGAGCAATGACTATATATGGTGATAGTAGTTTGTTATAGGAAGAGAAAACATTCAAGCTTACAAGCTCTAAACTGAAGTTAATTTCAAGTGATAATTAATGAAACATTCAAGCTTACAAGCTCTAAACTGAAGTTCGGAAACTATGATTTGATTACTTCCAAGAACTAATCAAAGCTGCAATTTTCACGAACCGAAAATTAAAAAGTAGTCTCTAAGCAGTTTCATATTCAAATAATTTGCTGCTGCCATAATCAACATAACATAAAGTACTTAAGTGCTGATGGCAGTTTTAATAAATGAAGCATTAGAATATATTTAGTAATTTAATTAGATAGGTGTTCTGTAATATTTACAAAGAGCAAATATATTTCAGCTAACATTCAACTTTTTTTTTTCTTGAGAAAGCACGCCTTATCCGTGTCTTTAAACGATGCAACACTTTGCTGCGTGGTTTTTCTGCATCCAATTTCTTGGCTTCTCTATTTTGTGATTCTTCCTTTGCCTTGTGCAGAGCTGTGATCAAGTTTCCCAAACATTCCTCGGCACTCTTTTCTGCAGACTTTGGCATCAAATTCTCAGCGACGTCTGCGGGACTTATATCAGTTTCCTGCAACAAGCACCTGATCTTGTCAAACATTGGGTGGGACTCGAGTTTCAGATAGTTGTTGGCAAGCACTTTGAAAGCCTCAAAACAACAGTAGGACATCTCGATGTGCTTGTCCATTCTCCCTCTCCGAATGAGGGCTGGATCGAGTTTTTCTACGTAATTGGTAGTGAACACAAAGACTCTTTCCCCACCACTGGCTGACCATAGCCCCTCCATGAAATTCAAAAGCCCAGATAGAGTAACCTTGCTGTCTTCATCATCATCACTGTCATCTTCGGTAGCCTTGTTAAGCACAACTTCCTTCAAATCTTTCTTATTATTATCATCTTTTTCATCAGGATTATTTCTCTTTCTTTTCCCTGTGATTCCCAGGGAACAATCGATGTCCTCGATCACTACAATGGCCCTGTCCAAGAAAATATATTGTGATCAACACAACCAGCAAAATTAACAATAATAACGCAGACGTGGAATAGTACTACTCCTACAAAATTTAGGAAATAAATAGTATATTAGAATACCTTTTGGAAATCTCAATCATTAACTTGCGCAAGTCGGTATTATCCTTAACTGCAGTCAACTCAAGATCATAGACATCATAATGGAGAAAGTTAGCCATGGCAGCAATCATGGTGGACTTGCCTGTCCCTGGGGGGCCATACAGCAAATACCCACGTTTCCAAGGTTTGCCAATTTGCCTATAGTACTCTTTAGCCTTAGTAAATTCAATCAAGTCATCCATAATATCCTTCTTCTTCTTGGGATCCATGGCTAAAGTATCGAATGTAGCAGGGTGCTCGAAGCCAACATGCCTCCACATCATCTTGTCATCGTCTCCCCAGTCGTTGTCCCCACTTGCATTGGTGTAAAGCCTCTGCCGCCTATTGCGCTTTGTAATAGCCTTGCCCTCGCTTAAAACATGGCTCAAATAGGACCCGATGATGATATCTCGGTGTCTTCTACGAAATGACAGAACGTAAGCCCTCCTCTCCTCATCACCGGCGCCGTGGAAACTGATTACGTTCGACCTGGGAAAGCTCTTGCTTCTCATCCACGAAACCTTCACGCCTTTGTAAATGTCGGTTATCTCTTCATAGTCATCCATGCTCAATGCTACGCAACGGCTCCCTTGGGCTATGTTGGCTTTCAGGCTGTCGGCATGAAGAGAAAAATTGGTTCCGAGATAGGTTTCGATGGCAGCATAGGCTTTGCTCCGCCCATAACTTTCGGATGGAAACTCGTCGAATGTGATCTCGATGTAGGGGTTGAAGAAATTTACAAGATTTTGGAAAAACCTGCTTATGGTGAACCAGAGCTGATCAGGGATAACCCTTTCCAAAGCGGTGACTGTGAGGAGCAGACTGCCAATTCCAGGTGCTGACAAATCCCAAAATCCCACCATTGTCGTTTACTTTTCTTTCTTTTTGTTTTGCTCTGTAGATTAAAACAAGCTTCTGTTTATTATGTGCTGCTATTTATAGTGAAAATTTCCTAAAAGGAAAAGGAGTAATGAAGTTGCTATAGGATAAGATAGGGAAAAGTGAAACATTTCCTGAAAGGAAAAGGAGTGATCAAGTTGAGATAGTTTTCAAAAAATACCCTAAGAAATGGTTTCCTGAAAGGAAAAGGATAATGAAAAAAATGTAGTTAAAAAGCTTTCAACCAAAACTGTGCTTCACCCGGTGAGGTTGAATATCCTAATCCCAATGGAATATTAGATTTACAAGGAGACAATCTCAGTATAACCGAATTTAAAATGGTGGATTGGCCAATAGTGTTTTTTTTTTTTAATGATCCAAACACTTGTCCCTGTCACCTTAAAGAGATAAATTGAGGGATATGTCTCAACTGGCTCCCGGTTCCCAATAAGAACTGTACACTTATGCGCATAAGAAGCTCAATTCATAGTAATTGCATCATACTAAACTCCGACAGCAGGGTCTACTGGGAGCTTAATACCGAAATTCAGTCGCAAGTTTCCACCAGGATTCGATCCCTCACCCTGCCACTGGAAGCAAATTCGAAATTGATAGTTCCACCAATTAAGTACCGGACCGCCGAGAATGTTTTTTGTGCACACGGCATTTTGTGTTTATGCAGTTGGATTCCAAAGGTTTTATGACAGAAACTTAACCCGCCCGACCAAGATGTACAGTTCAATTTATTTAAAGATCAAAAAGCCCCTAGCTTAGTATATATGAAAAAAATTCCATTACTTTCCTAGTTAGTTAATCGGAGACAGAAAAAAAATTAATATTTAATATGTACGATTATATTATAAATATTCGTTAAAAATTATAGATAAAAAAATTGACAAAAAAATATAAAAACAATACATATAAAATACGAATGTGAAAAAATTATTTGGAAGCAACAATACGGCTTATTTTGATATTACTTTTCTTTGAATTGTATTTGTAATTATTTTAAATTATGTAAAAATTATTTTGTAAGTATTTTAAATTTATTTAATTTATAATTATGACATAACTTAAAGATAATTATTGAATATTAATTAGTTTGATTTGTAATTTTGACATAACTTAAATATATTATTAAATTTTTTAACAATATCATGAAATAGCAGTATGATCATGTTAATTTACCTCTTCAATTTCTGGAAAAAAAAATCCTAATTTGAACATGAGAAAATAATGCATGCTATTTTAAAAAACATAATTTTTGAAATGCTTAAATTTAAAAAATAAGTAAAAAGACCGTAATTAACATTCAAGTCTTAAGACAAAGCGGATAAACTAAATTTTGTGTGTATAAAATGCGTACATACTTTTGAATGTATTAAATTAGGTCGCCTTTTGAACACAAAATTCTGAGAAAAATGTGAGATCGAAACCAACTTGTGAAGTTCAATAATATATAAAAGATAATGTCATTATTTTAATGAAAAAAATAATGCGTTTTGGGATAACTCCTTTTAATTTTGTTATTAAATTGTATATTACTATCATATATGATTGTTTGTTATTACTTAATTCAATGTTAACAGTTTGACCAAAGATTAACTAAAAGATATACAATTATTTTTTCCATATTTTGGATTCATTTATTTAGCAGTCAAGTTGACGGGTTAGCAAACATTTTTATTTTCCTTACTAAGCTACTCTATTTATTTATAGTTGTAACTCAATTTTGTAACTAATGTAAGAAAAATAATTTGTTATTATAATTTAAGTAATTAATAACAAAGAAAGTTTAACAGATGGGGGAGAGAGAGTTAGCGGTAAAAGTGATCACGGAGCATGAGGAGTGCATTCAAAGAGGATGCGCTCTCTCGCTGGAGGAATACTTATGTAGGTTCAGCAACTGTTTTGTTCACTAAGGGATTAGGTAGTCCCCAATGCTTCGTTGCTTATTAGAACAACGTTCTTGTTCAAGTGGGGTATCCCTTATGACAAACAGGATGAGTGCTAATGTAATCTTCTCAATCTTAAGGTGCTTGAGTTTTGTTATTGACATCATGCAACCAGTGTGGTAGAATGGGCATTACTCTCCTCTTCTTTCTTTTGGTAGGATTGCCTTTGTTGTTTTTTGTGAAGTTACTCCACGACGTCTCATTCAGGTACATGAGGTCAAGGCCTTGGTGGCATCTACCTCCGGTCTTTAGGGCAAGATAATAGGTCTACCCCCTAGGTATATATAATCGTTGATAGAAGATTTGCCTTGGCATTGAATTTGTAGGTGCTCTTATGGATCTCCAGTTCCGCTATACTTAGGCAAATTATCTATTTTGACTCCCAGAGGGAGTGACTTGGCTAGAATGTCAGTGAAGAATGGACTCCGCCTTACTAGTACTACTATGAACGGCAGGTACTCGTCTTCAGTTCCTCGTAGTATTGTATGTTAAGTTATTTGAGTTTTCTCTCTTCTTACCGACATCTTATGTGTTGTCTTCCTTCAGGCAACATACTCTATCCAAAACGTTTTCTCGAGTTGTGGGGTCTTTTCTTCTAGGTTCATCTCTCTCTCGGGAAGAATGATTCCGACTCCGTCAAGAAGTCATTGGGAGATGTTTCCATGGCGATTTCTGCATATTGGGCTATAGTCCTTGTTGCAGGCATTCTCTAATGAAACGAGTAGGGATCCTTATTGATCTGCAACACCACCGTTCTAGCGAATGGTCTTTTGGCCGGGGTTCCTTGCTCCAAGGGCGTGGGATCCAACTGGGGTGGAAAATTTTGAGGCCATTGAAGTGGAGTCTCTTTTGAGGTTGTTGGGGCAAAAGTTCATAAGGTTACTAGGGTGGAAGCTCCTGAGGCCATTGGGGTGGAAGCTCTTGAGACTGTTGCTCTTCTACTCCACTTCCAATAACAATTTCCTCTTAAAGGGCGCCCAAGCTAGCTTCTCTGGCTCTGGATCTAGGATCTAGAATGCATTCTAACTATTAAGTCAGGATTTTCCATAGACTATGTCGAATTGATATGATATACAAATTGCTGAATTGTCAGAAGTTAACTCATGAGAATCAATTCCTCTCTAAGTGATTGCGTAAATATTGGGTTTATGCCTATGACATGAACAAACCCTTAGGGCGTGGGGTTGCCTCAACGATAACCCTCCCACAATCAAGTCAATACTTTGAGCAAATAAATATAACAAAAATTTACTGAGCAGTAAACCATAAAGTAAATTGAACGTATTATAAAATGAATTTGGGGTATTTATAGATATTTTCCAATAGGGTTATGCTCATATGTGTCCGGGTGCATGTTGGATTCACGTGATTCCGAGGTATGCACAATAAAAAATTAAAATTTTAAAAAATATTAAACTATAATAATTATAGTAATACCTCGAATCCGATATAATTTTTAACGATCTCGTAAATTTCAATGGTTGTAATAAAACAATAAAAGTATCAATTTATACTTTTCTTTACACTACGGTTGTCGTAGGATATAAACCAATCAATTGCTAACCCTTTTCTAAATTTGATTTACAGGAATTTAAATGTCTCCTCTCTAAAGTAGTCCACATTTTGAGCAAGAACACAAAATCAGAATTCCGCTAGCAATTCTGATTTCTTTTCTAATTTAGTTGATGGAGTGTGTATAGAAAATATTAATTTATGTTATCAACTTGTGATAAAAGAATTAATACTTAAAAATGGAGTTTTTAGAGAAAAATGATTGATGAAGAAAATAATTTTCTTCTCTTAATTTCTATATGGAAAAAAATTATAGAGATGTTTCTACATCTTATAATTTTCGGCCATGAGATATATATAGGGGTGTAGACATGAAAAAATTTGCAGTCAATTATGCATTGACATGTGTAATAAATTTTAACTTATCAATTTTATATTTTTATTTATTTTTGGAATTATCATTAAATTTCAAAAATAAAATAAAATATTTTATTGATAAAATTAAATATTTCCTTGTGTCAAATTATGATATTTTGGCAATAAAGATCGTATATTGCAAATTATAGAAGTGAATACTAATATTATGATAATTCAAATCACATTTTGTGATTAAGACAGTAAATGTCTATCAAATCATGAAAAATCAATCAAATTTTTCCATGTCATCAAGTAAAAAAGGCAAGAGTCCTCATTCTACAATTATAAACAGGGATCATAACTAAGAAGTTAAACACAAGTTGAGAAGAAGAAGAAGTCCAATCAAGAAAGGTGTTGGAAGAAGCTCTCTCAACCCAAGACCATCAAATTCAAGAAGATCCACGGTATTTAAGACAAAAAACAAGGTGTTCGTCGCGGATCTCATCAAATCATGGCGTTTAATTCGAAATTAAGTTGTTAAACCATCGAATTAACGTTATTGAAAATCAAGTCAACATTGGAGGAGTTCGGAGGTTCGATTCCATCAAGAAGTTACAAAATTTATAAAGTCAACATTTTTTAAGAGAAGAATCAAAGGATCAATGGATATTATATCTATATATTTTTATTAAATTAAATAAAATTTTATTTGTACTATTTTTCTTGTTTGTAATTTTTGTAGGCAACGAAATTTGTGTTACAAGTACTCAAAATTCCAAGAGTTCTACTCTTGTATTTTGTGTCTTCTTTTGATTGGTTAGAAGATATTTTGGTTCATCCAAATTTCTTTCAATTTTATCTCTTTTATATTTTTCAAAGATATTCAAAATTACATAAAAATTACAAACTCTTTATTTTCCATCTTTTTTCAATCACTTTCATGGGTTTTTCTTAATAGGCCTTTTTGAATTGGGTCTGGACTTTAAAATAAATCCCACAATTAATCCAATTAATTGTATTACACAAATTAGTTAATTCCATCTAGCGCATCTAATCAAATTAGACCCAATTAAATAATTCAATTATTTAATTAAGTAAATTAATTTATGGACTGCACAATTAATTTGATTCAGTCAAATAATTATTTCACTCCAATTGGGCTCCTTAATCTTATTAAGTCCAATTAAATAATTTATTTAATTGAATAATTAATTCAACTCCTTGAATTAATTTAAGTCTCAATTAATTAATATCTATAATTAAATGGATCCAACCATTTGGATCAATTCCTAAATTAGAAATGTTTCATCTCAAATTGTATGTGACCTTTAGGTTCACAGCTAAGTTAACGGTAAGTTTGTAATATTTGCAACTTATGAATAATAATAATTATTATTATTTTGATTAATTAATCCAATTAATTAGTAGGCTTGTATCAATGATCATACTGTCTTGAAAGCTTGAGTTTGTTTTCCATTTAACGACAATATGGTTGTTCTTGTCCAGCGGATCCCAAAGGTGAATATGGTTAGCACAGATTACAACATGCCGCCAGGAATGAACGGATACGAGCTACTTAAGAAAATTAAGGTAATTGTTGTCAATGTTATTAAATTTTCACTTACCATAGTACTTTGGAAACTTAATGTTGGAAATTCTATGAATGCCTTGTTCCAAGCAGGAATCATCTACTATGAAGGATTTGCCTGTTGTCATCGTGTCATCTGCGGAGGAACCTGATCTGATTAACAAGTAATTAACTATTATTCATATCTTGGTCTTCAGCTTCTTTCATCGATAATATGATGCTAAAATCATTTCTAACTCTTTAAAATAAAATAGGTGCCTAGAAGCAGGAGCTCTGATGTTCATCTCAAAGCCTCTCAAGCCATCGGATGTGGAGAAGTTGATGACACTGATGCAATGGTGCGGATAATGTGCCTTCCAGAGTTTGAAACAACTACTTTTGGTCTTGATTCGATTCTTTGATACTCTTTAACACAGACTTTGTGTTCTCTGGCAATCTATGCTCTCTGCATGGCCAATTTTCTGGTAGTTTTTGGCTTAACCTTTGTTTCAGCATTGATTAGCATGTTGTTTTCCTTACAAACTAGCTATTCTTTGTTTTTGAGTAGAAGTATACACTTAGGAATCCGAGTTTGTAGGTAATAATCAGAGATGCTGTCAGCAAACTCTTGTCATGTGTTGACTAATCTTGCATTGCTATTCTATGTTCTTTCTTTGCTATCTGCTCATTTTTCAGGCAAAAAAACATGATTGTCATAACTTTTTTACCCCAAATATGAAAAAGCTTCACTATGTGTAGAACTTGCACTGTCTCAAAGCTGGAAATCTGCCGATTTTTCTGCACTATGTTGCTCCAGAGGCTCATGCAGCAATCTAAATCCATGAATTTCACAGCAAACACAAACAGGACAACAAGAAAATACTCTTTGTGCTCTGTTTCTCTATTCTTTTGTGCAATCACAATCTGTTTTTCTCAGCTATCATCGACACGTTGGGCTACTGCCCACCTCAACTTACCACAGATGAAATATGCTGCTAATAGAATGTGCAACACATATATATGTTACACATTTATCAGCAATGCAGCAGGCATAAAAATTTGTAGACGCACCTCTTCTTCTCTCACAAATATCTTCTTTTTCTGTTTCTCCAATACTTATTTTGATTTGTTAATGTATCAAGTAAATATTTATACTTCTTTTTTTCATTTATGACAATCTCAATGTAATAAAAGGCTTAACTGAAAAATAGGTAAGTAATTTTGACCATTTTTCAAATAATTGTACACACCCATAAAGTGTGCCACACACCAATGATATTAATTAAACATGTTTGTCTAGGTTTGTACACTGATGATTGCTCTTGTCCACAGATAAGAATATTATCTTAGTTGTTGGACATAAATTTGTAAGTTTAAATAGATATGTATACTAAGCATGAAAGACTAAATTCACTGTCAATGAATCGGTTGCTCTACTAACTTCAAGAATGTTTATCTTAATACAAAAAACTGATTTAATATATAATTTTTGAAGCGGATAGGTATAGGTTGATAAATGTATATGTTTCTACTTACCATAACGAGATCCCTTCTCATCCATCATTACATTCGATTGCAAGTGCATATAATTCAACGTTCAAGTGTGCGTTTTATGTCTCTCTCTTACAAGAATTTCACTTGGAGACATGTTAACAATAACACTACATGGCTAACTCATGAACTACTGACCTTTTTCATGACTGTAAACCCTTGCTAAAATAACATACCCCATCCTCAAATGGCTATTTCAACTTTGTAACCCCAAATCAGAAGAGGGCCCTCATGGCCATGGTGCTACAAATCCTTACATTCCATTCACAATCTCATTGTACTTACTCCATTCATATCATCCATCCAATAGGGCTTCAAGTAATGTGTTGTTTCTTTCTCAGATCTTACAGAACAGTAGTTTGATCTCCAGTCCATTCCAGTCAACTGTAATTGGAGAAATTAAGGAGTCAAAATGGGCTCTCTTGTCATATGTTTATTTTGTTCTATATTTTACTTGTGCATTTGGTGACTCCAATTTTAAATATCGAGATATGTATCTGCATATGGCCTAATAAATAACTTAACCTTCACCGTTTGCAATAATATTTGTGCCTATGGCTATGGTTTGCTATATGTTCAAGAGGGTCCCTTCCAGTCTCTTACCGCGCGCTTCATAACATTTAAAATTGTTACACAAGAAAACCAATTAATTATGTCTAATCAAATTATGAGCAATCACTTTGTTGCATGCAAACAAAGTTAAGAAACTAAGTTGCGCACTGACAAAAGCGTTAGGGGTTTGAAGAGGTTATGTGTGTTACTCCTTATGTAAGAAACAGAATGAGTCGCATGTCCGACTCTGGCGTGAGTCGCCCACTCCATGCTCGGATATACCCGGAGGCTGATCCTAGGGGACTGGGTCAATTCTCCCTATAGATTAATTAGGGCGCAAGTATTGGATACCCAAATTATAAAAAAAAAAAAAAGTTAGAAACTCATCACTTCAATAGTGTATTTTTATTTTTATTTTTTTTGTGGGGGGGGGGGGGGGGGGAGGAATGTCCAAACAATTAAGTCATTATTAGTACAATTATTATTGAACTTTTTTTATTGATGTTATTAGTAGCAAAATTAAGTCATGAACCAACTGTATAAAAATTGTTTGGACGTTCTTAAAAAATGATTTTATACAAATAATTATTTTTTTAGGAATGTCCAAATTATATTTTTAGGAAAAAAACAAAATTTGCTTCTCCAAAAATTATTTTTCTTCTGCACATCATCATTTTATATCGTTATATGTTATCCTTATATTAATGTAAAAATAAGATGATAACTATTTATAATAGTATAATAATTGAAAGATGTAAATATATATTTTTTTATCGGTATTATGCTTGATATGTATAAAGATATATGTAGAAATATTAATAGTTCAAATGTGTGGTGTGTGTATGTGTATGTATGTAGAATAATGATTAAGATGTTCTGAAAATATTTTGAAAGAAGAGTACTAGATGCATTTTGGAGGAAAATGGTATTAAATGTTTTGATTTTATTAGAAACCCAAACACTAACTATGGTTTGATAAATAAAGATTTAGAAGGAAATAAAACAGAAACTAAAACCAAACCCAAAAAGAAGAAGCCAAAAACTGACAATTTCAGTCATTGAAATTTTGAAATACCCTGTGCTGTTCCGCAAGTGTAATACATGTTATACCTGATGTATTGTTAACTAGGGATAACATCAATCAAACCAGGAGGATATGATCAGTAACGCAAATCAAGAATGAAAGAGGCAAGGGAAAATAAGAAGAGAAACTTATTAATTGCCCCAATTAAGGGAATTTTGAGTCTGAAATGCTTGCCGCCAAGGGAATGATATGTGGAAAGATGAAAACTAGAGATTTTTGTGAAATCTAATACAAGGAATGAGCTTTTAAGGATGAAGAAGAGGCACTAGTTCCCAATGGAGTTATCCTTTGCTTGCTTGTGGTTTGTCCCTCCCAAACCCATTTGGTATTCACAAGATTCGTCGATACCTGCTAGAAAATAGGAACTCTCAGAGCAATTAAGAGATGTTTTTGAGTTGGAAAAAGTCCAAAATTAGATGAAAAAAACAACAAACTTCAGTTACTTTGCATGCACTCTAAACGTACATCAAGTACAATTGTTCCTCACTTCATCTAAATTGAAGCAGAATGGTAAACTTACAAAGTAAATAGAAACAAGAACTTTGAGCCCTTTACAATGAAGTGATATTCCGGGTTCTGTTAATATTCATTCAGTGTTTGTAAACTTGAACCAGCTAATAAATTCAAGTAGTCAGAATTTCCTCAAATTGATCGCAAAACAGGAATTTGTGTTTGGAAAATCGGAATATGGAGCCTTTGCAGCATGTTAAATCGCATATGGACTCTGTTTTATCTCTAAGCAGAAAGCCAGTAAACTTGGCACGGATTAACGATGCTGCATATGAGAATTCTGGACAGTAGGAATGGAAACTCATCATCACTTGATGCTTGCGTTGGGAATGGAAGAAGTGCATGGTCCAGAAGAAGTCATAAATGGGATGCCTTTGAATGTTGCAACACCCTGGCCATCAGTGAAAAGATGCTGCGCCCACAGCGACAGGGACATCATGTTCAAAATGAAGATTCAGAACGTCTACTTAATAATCAAGAAAGCTGGAACTTTATTTGTATTCTATCGCAAAACAAATCATTCAACGGATTACTTGTGATTATCTTTCAGATGATTTGTGATCCTAGTACAAGATGTTAAGTGGAAAGTTGTGAATATTTGGAAAGACTGTACTTGACGATCAAAAGCTAGAATAACTATTTGCCCATGAACCCACACTAGTAGGGCTGTAATCGAATTGAATCGAGCTGAACAGGAAATAGCTCGAGCTCGGCTCGTTTGAATTTTTCATAGGCTCGAGCTCAATTCAAACTTTTATAATTAAGTTTAAACTCAATTTGTTTGAAAATTATTAAGCTCGCAAACAGCTTGATCTCGGTTTGAAAATGACTCGTTTAGTATGTTAAACGAGCTTAGTTTGATCTAGTTAAATGATTAGAAAGCTCGAATTTAGCTCGAGCTCGTTAAGCATAAAATCGAGCTCGAGCTCGAACTCGATAAGCACATTTCATTTCAAAAAATAGAAAACAACACATTTTATTTTATATTTTAATCTACGCTTATTATTATTAATTGAAGTTCTTAGTTTATGAATTATTTTAAATATAGTTAATATATAAAATTTTAGTTTATTATTATAGTTTATCATCCTAAGATTTAGAATTGAATTTTAGTTGATTAGAATAAGTATATTATTCCATATTTATATTTTTATATTTTTTAAATTTTAAAACGAAACAACTATCTAATCTTCTAACTAATTTTAATCTAAATGTATTATCTTAAAGTATGATATTTGATTAGTTTTAATTTTATTATTTTATATTTTTTTCTTATTTTATCTTAATTTTTATTTATTATCTTAAGTTTGACTTATATTTTTTATTTAATTATTCTAAATCGATGGTTTTATAATACATTATTAAATTTTATTTATTGCTCTAAGTTGATTAATCTAAATTTATTATTCTCTATTTATATTCTTATTTTTAAATATTTTAAATATAGAAAAATTTATTAATTTCAAATAGGTCATACTCTAGATGTTTCCTAAATCATACTAAGAGTTGGTTTTATTTGATTAGCCTAATTTTATTAATTATTCTAAATTTATATTCTTATTTTATGAATTATCTTGGTTATATATAATTAGTTAATTAATTATTCTATATATACCATTATAAGATTTGCATTGATTAATCTAAATTTATTATTCTCTATTTATATTCTTATTTTTGAATTTTTTAAATGTACAAATTTTTTTAATTTCAAGTGGGTCATACTCTAGATGTTTCATAAATCATACTAAGAGTTGGTTTTATTTAATTAGCCTAATTTTATTAATTATTCTAAATTTGTATTCTTATTTTATGAATTATCTTGGTTATATATAATTATTTAATTAATTATTCTAAATATACCATTATAAGATTTGCATTAAATTTTATTTATTGATTATGTTAGTCCTTAAAAAATATTTTAATATGCTTGATTATACAAAAATGTAGTTAGCTCAGTGGTGTGAGTTTTCACATTTTCTTCAAAGGTGTTACGTTCAATTCCATTGGAAAACTTTGTGTTTAAGATTTTTGTAATTTTATCGAATCTATTATCAAATTTCTAACTAAGCCGCTCGCGAACATGTTTGTGAACTTATCAAACGAGCCAGACTCGCGAACAAGTTCGTGAGTATATAAACGAGCAGGCTCGCGAGCTAACAAGCCAAATACCACTAGACTCGAGCTCGGTTCAATAAAATTTATTTCGAGCTCGAGCTCGGCTCATTAAAGTTAACGATTGATTTTGAATGAATTTTTTTTCGAGACGAGATCCGAATAGCTCGAAAACGGCTTAGTTCGTTTACAGCTACACACTACCATTCAGAAGAAATTAATGACTGAGCCCATGGGTGATCTGGGCGCACGATACAACATCTCACTGACTTTGAATTAACACATTTTAATAGATTTAGCAACTATTTTATGAAGCATATACATATACAAAATCAGTAGAGATTACATACCGGAGTTATCTTATCCAACTGCTTCTTTTTTGGGTTTAAAACCTCTTCTGGCTTGCCATCATGTCTGGATATAGAAGATTTGCCAGTTGTATAAATAATCGGGCCATTTAAATGAAAGCAACAGTTAAACGAAGACCAACAACTATAAGTTGGATAACCATTACAAAGAAAATGATAAGGGAGACAATCTGGATTTGCATATAACTGACAATAAAAGAAAAGGGCCTGAGAGCCCTGAACAGAGTCAATAATGAAAGACATTACCCAGAAAATTTAACATATTCCCCAAGTTTAGCACCATCTGGAGCAATTAGAGGCTCTACAATTGCATGGTCTTTATTTGAAGCACATAAGACCTGTAGTTTAAGCAAAGGAAAGATAAGAGGTAGATGTTATGACAATTTCCAACCGAAGAGGCACAACATAGAGAAATCACCTTTTCCTCTATGACAAATAATTGGTGTTATTATATTCTAAAATATGCATAGAGTATTATCAATCTCAAGGCACGAAATTACAAATATAATAATATTCTAGAACAGTGTCCAGAAAATATTTCTTTTCAAATAAAAATTAAGGCGGTAGATATGAGGCAAATACTGCCATTGTGTGCAACATGGCACACATAATGGAGAAAGGAACAAATATAAAAAGAAGGTCTAGATCGTCAAGAGCACAAAGATAGTGGAGATGTACCAGTCCCTCTGACATCACATCTCGTAACTTCCCAGGTTTTACATTTGTTATAAGTACCACGCGGCGGTTCTGCAAAGCAATGCGGCAGAAAAAGGAATTCAGAAGACTTCGACAATATTACACATACAAGAGCAGCTTACAATATATTAACAGGATCCAATATAATTTACAGTTTTCCTACCGTTAACTCTTCTGGAGTGCAATACTTTGCTAGGCCACTAACCACTTGCCTGCATTTTGCTTCTCCAACATCTATCTCCTCAACCAACAAACTGTATTACACAAAGAAAATTGCAGAGAACAGTTCAACTCTATTGTAAGTATTCATTGCAACTTTTCGCACATAATATAACACTACATTTAGTTTATCTTTGAAATTAAAACTAAGTAAAGAGTGAAACAAAAACTCAGGGATAAGGACTAGGTGTCGTTAGACAAATTTCAGAAAGAAATCTCATTAAGAACTGAAAAGAACATTGCAACTGCACTCAAGGTCTATAAAAGAAATCCTCAAGCATTCTCATGCTTCGGATTGAGTGGATGCAACATAAAATTCAATCCCGCATGTAGCGTACTGGAGTAAAATGATTTTCAAAAAATCTACAATTCATTCCTTATTGACCAAGAGACACACATAGTTTAGTCACCTCACCTTTCAGCTGATGGATGTTTCCATGCTTTACGAATGTGACCAATCTGAATTTTAAGCAAACTAACGCTAAGTTCTTCGTCTTTATTGTCTGCCTCTTTTTCAGGAGGTTTCTTCTTCTCTGCGCTGGCTTGACTCTCTTCAACCTTCTTCTTTTGCTTTTTTGAGGAATAGAGCAGCAATATTAATGTGTAGTAAAACCATTTACGGTAGACCAGTGGATATAAGTGAACAAATCCAAAATATGGATTTAATCAAGAAATCTCAACCAAAATGCTTTTCAGAAGTTCAACAGCATAAAAGGTAGTAAAACAAGATGTGAAACAAAATGCTTTGGAAGGAAACAGTCAGCAGTAGAGTATAATCATCCTATACGCTGGAGGATCATTTTACTACAGAATAAGTTCAAACCGGACTATTATGAAGAAAATAAAAGTTGTATCAGTATCAACTCGGCTAATAGTTGTTTTAGCTACATATCCGTGATACTTAAATTACCAAAAGAAATATATGGTAAACACTTACAGTGTCAGCACTCTTCTTTCCTTTAGAGTGCATCTCCGAACTACTAGCCTCTTTTGCCTCTTGGACAGGTTTCTTTGCATTGGAATCTTCAACCTTCTTTACAGGTTTTAATACCTGGAAAAAATTGTCAAAAATTAATGTTCAAACTCAAAGCTTATGCTTGTTCTCAGAACATTTAATCAACACATGGCAGGCAATAACTTCAAGAAAACATAGTATACAGAACTACCACCTGCATGGACGGACAGAGGAGTGAAGGGGAGAATGAATGCGCACCCCCCCCCCCCGGGTAAGAATTTACAAAGGGCCCATATAGGCCCTCTTTGGATTTTAATGGGTTCGAATTTTATGGGTTGGCACCCGAAACACAAAACTCTCTCTCTCTCTCTCTCTCTCTCTCTCTCTAGAAATGTAACAGCTGCGTAAGAATTTTCATTTATCATACCAACTTGTTCCTCCACCCCACTCCCTACCCAAAAAAAAAAATTCAATCCTAGATCTCTCCCTGACCAGCTGCCTGCAAACTTGAGTTAGCCAATATTTCCTCGCAAATTCGTTCTAAAACAAATAGGCATCTTACAATCTAGTTTAACATAACTATGAAACATATCGCTTTGAAATAACACGGAAATTAGCACATGTGTTACAATCACTCAAGCCCTCCTTACTGCTGCACCTCATCACCTAACATATTGGTGCTCCCTATCATCAAAGGAGTAATCAAAAGATTACACAGACAGATTTTCTCCAATCAATCATGAAAAGAACAACAAAATAAAACAACAATCCAGCAAAGTGCAAATATACTGGGAATTACTCACAGGAGTCACAAATTGAACCTTCTCTAGCAAAATCTTTTCGAATAGCTGCCCAAATTCCTCCTTGTTCTGCACTTGAAGTAAAAAAATGTTCGTGAGTGCATATGCGTGTCACTGGTGGGGGAAAATATTGTGGATACAAGACCTTTATTTTAAAAAGATAATCAAACTTGACTCATTATCTATTTGAAACACCAAGCATCATAATGGAGCTATGTACCTAAAAAAAAAGAAGAAGAAGAAATGGAAAAAATACTAAAAGCAATTAACACAGAACATAAAACATAAACTTTTACTCAAGGAAATATGTTTGACAAGTACCTTTACTTCCTAGGATCACAGCCTGACTTTTTATCACTAAAATAAAGTCTCATCAGCAATTAAGCCATTTTGTAAATTAAGGTTTGTCATTTTTCGAGGAGGAAATAAAACGACTTCCCTCCCTTTTTTCATGAGGTGGAAATAGGGACTATAGACTTGGTTTTGCCAATAAAAGAGCTTAAAAAAATGAGAAAATCTATGTAAACAAAACAGACTTTTCTTACCTGGATGTAATCAACCCATCTCAACAAATGTGGCAACTTTGCTCTATCTGAACTTGAAAGACCAATCTGGAACCACAAACAACGAAAGGATAGTTAGGACAACATTACAGAAGATAACTAAAACAAATTTCTCTCCTGCCACTTCCTCAATGAGCATAATTTGTATCGATGTCACTATGTTACCTGAATTAGCAAACATTTCCCATGAAGGTAATGTGTACACATTCTCAAAAACCTTTCCGTGTTTCTGCTCACTAGTTAAATAGATTTTAAGTAAAGCAATATACTATTACAGGTCTCGGTCGCGATAACTGATAGCGATAACTGATAGACGTAAGCAACTCTACATTATCTAATATATACAACTCCATATATAGCGGCACTACCAACAGAATTAACATACCACAGATGAATGCACTGCCGAGAAGACAACAACATCAGCTGCAGATGGTTTCAGTCCATTGCCCATTATAACAGACTTCGTAATCAATTCTTCATTCAAGTCCTTAAGAGCCTTAAACTGCGTATCAGAATTCTCCAAAAAACTCCCAGCAAAACCTATCCATTTCATCAGCTGCCACCAAAATTTTCCTCTTTCAACATTGAAAAATTCTTAATTTTTAACATTACCCCAACTCCAAATCACGGAGACAAAATAAATAATTAACCATTAATACATAAATTACCTCATTATTGTTGAAATGTGCATCCCCATTTTGTGATGACTTCAAAATGCTTGTGCAGAGGCTCTTTAAATCACTGCCCAAATCAGTTGCAAATGTGTTCTGCAAAAATCAGTGCCAACACAAGTAAATACCACTAACCCTAAAATCCCTTTTCCAAACTTTAATTAAATAAAAAAAAAAAATTCGAAATTGGCTTACAGGATCTATAGAGAGGTGTTTACAGAGGGCAGAAACAATGTTTTGCTTCACGGAAGCCATTGCTGGAAATTCTACACCTGATAATCTTCACTTAATTTCTCTTTTCCAGCCAAAAATAGAAATTTCAAAGATTTCAACTTTCAGCCAAGAAATGTAGTAGGGTTTTCGAATTTGTTCGTATTTTCTTCAATGGGCTTAGAGAATTTGGGCCACTAACATATTTTAGCCCAAGTAAACAGAAATCAGGTCACCATGGGCAAAATTCTTCGCCTAATCTAATTTTAGGATGACAATGGATCACCTGATTTATTTGGATGGAGATTCCATCTATTCAAATTTAAATTCAATGTAAATTAAAATTTAATGGGTATACTCGATACACCAACTATACTCAATTTATAATTTAAAAAATATTAAAATTATATATTTTAAACTTAATACTATTAAAAAATTTAAAATTTTATTTTCTAAAAAATCATATAAATATATATAATAAATTTTAAAAAAAATAAAAAAAATAAATAAATAAATTGAGTTAGGTGGATTGTGTTTGAAAATGATAAACTCAAAACCCAACTTGAATCTGTTTATGCTATTGAAATTTTGAAATCCAATTCTAATAGCACGAGTCTGGATTTGAAACCTTGAATCTGTTTATGCTATTGAAATTTTGAAATCCAATTCTAATAGCACTTAGTCTGGATTTGAAACCATTATTATCATATCCAACTAATGTCACGATTCTGGGTATATATGGTTTTTGTGACTTTCTTTATCAACTGGCCAATTTAGTAAAGCGTGGAGAACCTTTATACTGGAACTTGAATTCTGTGATAGCAACATAAAAATCTTTATCTTTTGAGAAATATTGGTTAAAGAGATATTATATTTTATAATTTTTTTTATCAGATTTTCGAATAAGCTATTATAAGTCAGAAATGAGAACAGAAAATTGTGTTCTATAGTGGCCAATAATAAGTCATCTCCCTGTTTCTTTTTTTCTGTTTTTTTTATGAAATGGTGGTTGACTAGTTCATACGAGACCACCGTCGTATTAAAAATTCTAGTCCAATCAGATTCAGCCGAGCCCCAAATCAATTATACAGTAAGTAAAATTATAATTATAAAATAATTGATAAACAATTCAAAAATATTGATTAATTATAAAATAAATATTATTCATCTATGATTGATTAAGTATAACTAAAACAATTGAAACTCAATATTTTTATTGGTTGTTGCGATAATTTCAGATTACCTATTTCAAAAGTACTATTATTTCGAATGGGAAATCCATACTGAGTATGTCTTTAGTGATTTATATAAAAGAAGGAATTTCATTTTATTTTTGCAATATGTGATTTC
Organism: Paulownia fortunei; assembly: GCA_019321725.1. Taxonomy (NCBI): domain Eukaryota; kingdom Viridiplantae; phylum Streptophyta; class Magnoliopsida; order Lamiales; family Paulowniaceae; genus Paulownia; species Paulownia fortunei. The sequence goes on along the minus strand of CM033114.1, from coordinate 5,441,330 downwards.
TTTGTATATAGTAAAAAAATTATTACGTCAGATTCATTAAATTATTGAATGTTCATGATTATCGTTAATAATCAAAAGATTCTAGTTATTTGTTAGAGAAATGGACAAATGTATTGACAAGAAGGAGAGACATGAATTTGTGATAATGTTAGAGTAGTTGCTTTTATAATTAACTCATTAATTCAACTTTGTTAAATTTTTATGTTCTTATAATCATGACTTATTTGTAGATTTACCTACAGATGGAATTTTTGCATCATAAAAATCTAGATAATAAGTTCAAGGTAAATTTATTAAATCTAATTTCACATTTATATTAAATGATGCCTTATCTTGTAAGCCTACCATTTTTTTTTTATTTTTTTGTATGGCGCTGTAAGAAAAAATACAAAAAAAACAAATACTTGCACAATATTAAGTAATAATGTCAAAATTGTGGCTATTAATATGTATTAAATGATAATAATTTTTGTTTGTCATTATATAATTTTCATAAATTAATTGGTGACCCGAATTATATACAAATGATCACTTTTAACAACTAATAATACAATAATTGAGTATAAATAATTATTATTTATGATTAATGACATATATAGAGTCACATGCGTCACTGTCAATAATGACAACTTACATATAATTCTTGTTATTGATTTGTAAAAATTATTATTGTTACAAAGTAAAAAATTATTATTACACGAACCTAAATAATTATTGACAACTTTAATATTATCACTTGACATCTTATTACTATTTTTTTTTCTTATAGAGTGGATGATGTTGCTAACCTCCAATTCAAGGGTGAAATCGTCAATTCCTCCATATAGAATGTGTCATTCGGGTCTGTGATGATCAACTCATTCCCAAGTATTTGATCGAGTAATAGGTTCCTACATGTAATAAAAACAAAACATTGTAAGTGTTGGAAATATTCAGGTGATAACCTTTTGAATATCAAGTCAAAAACATAATGAACGAATATAGATAGATAACTGAAAGCAAACCAATATACTTTCAAATAAAGAGAACTTGACTATTTGTAGGAACTCAAATAAGTGTTATGTTCTCATATAGTAAGGTGTATATACTAATTGAGTCTATTTTATTCTTAAACTCATTGGATTAGACATTTTAAATTATTGGACTCTCTCGATAATTATTGGATCCATTATACAGCCCTCTCTCTCGTGTAATGGAAGTGAGGTTAGCTGATAGTAGGTATACTTATTTTACCGAACCGCGAATTAATCCTTTTGTTCCGCGTTTTTAAGTATGTGGGGAAGTTTCGACAAAAGATGGCCGTGACGATGGTGCAGGGTTACTCGGCTAGTGCTAGTCCCAATCGAGGCATTGATGCCTCGGATAGTCGGACCCTTGATTCCCTATTAAGTGTTGGTGTGAGAAAGCTATGCCTCTGCGACACAAAGTGTTGGGATGAGAGAGGTTTACCTCTAACCCTCTACCGCACCATGTGTTGGAGTGAAATGACCAAAATGTCTCTACTTCATTTCCATTAGAGTAATAGTACAAGTGTATATTACTTTCGAGTCTAGCAACGCAATCTATTGCAGCTTTAGATTAGAACGTGGGGAATAGGCAGAAATCAACTACTCGATTTAACAGAATGTTAGGCAAATTATAAGAAATTGAAAATAGAAAGGAATGGAGTTTGATGTATGGGCACATATTTTGTAATTATACTGATTTGGTAGTTCATCGCTATTTATTATATTGTCAATAAATTATATGGCAAGTGAAAAACTAATACTATATGCAAAAGAGAAAAAAAAAGATTTAACAAATCAACAAAAGAAGAAACAAAATAGAATATAGATTTTTATCTAAATTAATCAAAAAATATTGTGTTTGAAGTAAATTAACGATATTTTTTGGCCTGGAGTGGAAATAAAATTAACTCAATATTTCTAAGTCATCGACAATATGAACTAAAGAAAAGATTATCTAAAGGCAAAAAATATGATAATTTTTGAATTCTAAGATATTTTGTATCTTAGGGACATTTCGGTCATTTGATCTTAATAGTCAATTTATTCATTTTCCCTGCTTACAAGTTTTTTGGGTGATCATGGATATCTTAATTTATGTTTTTATGTTCATATGTTATTTTAAATATACAAGAGTGTTGTAGTAATTTTACATGCCCACATATCACTTTGATCGTTTTAAGAATTATTTTTCGTAAAGCAAACTATAGCTACTAATTTGCTCACTGATTAAAACCAAGGGAAATAAGCAGAAATCAACTACACTTCAACAGAATGGTGTGCCGCAAACAGCCTCCATACATATTCTCAGAAATTGAAATTTTACTTCAATAAACTGTACACTTTGTCCTCGTGACTCCGGATACTCTGAACAAAATATTGGCTTGTTGAGATGACATTCTGAAATTCATGCAGAAATGAAAAGGGAAGGAAAAAAAGATTCTTTAGTATTCATTCATTGAACCATCATGAACCCGCAGGAAGTCTCCGTAAAACTTCAGGCTGGGACATAAGACTCTAGCAGCAGTTGAGCTGGGGAAGGGGATCTGATCTCGACGATCAAATAAATGAACTTCCATTTCTTGTCGATCTTGTCCTTGAACATCTCCGCACCAACTTTTCCAGCTCCATGAGGGCCGCGAATGTAGAAATTAACCTATATTTTGATTCATTGAACTGTCAATTTGAGGGGAAAAAAAATCCCTCTCCAGATGTTAATAATAGTAAAAGAAAAAGACATTAATTTTGAGATATGTTACAACAATCCACAAAGTTTTGCCAGGATGAATGTGATCTGGAGATAGTGTGGAACCATTTGCTTGTTAAAAAAAACCACTAGATGACAAAGAAAGTTAAAAGTATGTCACTACCTCAACATGCTCATTGCCATCTTCGTCTGTCCACATACGATTAGGAATTCGTTGGCGAGCAGCACGATTCCTGCTTTCTTGGCCATAGCCAGTAATAGGGGATCCAATTCTCACTCTAACCTGGTGGAATGGAAGTCCAAATAATCTCAATCATGTATTATCAACCCCCTGATCTAAAACAACTTGCTTAATTGTCTCAAATTAAAAGAGGCCGCATTCAATGAGTGGCAAAGGATTATATCCCTGTTCAGAATGTTGAGTTGACCCCAATCCCACCCAACAATATCACAAAGGGATCACATTAAGATTCAACTCCATCCCAACCCAACAGAAGCCATTACGTGCTATCTGGATTCTGGCAAGAATAGCGATTAAAGGCTAGGAGATATATCTAGACCTTGAAACCTTCATAGCATTCTCTTTACAAGATGGGTGGCTTGAATAAATGTTAATTGTATTGGAGAAGTTAAACGATGAAGCTTAGTGAAAGAAAACGAGTGTGGCACTGGCATGATTCAACTATTCATGACAACATTTGCTATAATCTCTGATACAGTACATTCTTATTGCAATCTTAAAGAATGCAAAAAATTGACCCATGATGGAAAGCGCAAATTAACTCAGATTGACTAAAGTCCACTTGGATGGCTGAAGATTGTAACAGATTGGCAGAAAACTAGCAGAGGCGACAAATATTGACATCAACTAGATCTAATCATCAAGTTCATAAAAAAAAAACTCAAATTAGTCAAACCAAATCAGCAAAACAAGCATGTTTCTTATTTCGAAATTCGAATATTGAAACTTCAAGTAGTGAAATAAAAGAAATAGAAATATCAAAACGAAATAAGATAACTCCAGACCTATTTATAACACCTAGAAAAATCAGCCCTAAAATCCAAATCATCAAAGCAAGGAACCATAAATAAACCTTAGTTTCATAAGGTTCTGAAGTTATTCTGAACCCATTTTGATTCACCCCAACAAGGACCCAAACATTTTCAATTAGATGCCAGCATGTGGATTCTAGACTCTAAATCAAATTTAAGAACAGGAAGAAAAAGTGAAAAATATGTTTATGAGGTATGAAATCATTCAATGCAGATGGATATCTTTTTGATCTGGTAATTGTGCTTTGGACATATTTCTCATTCCCTTAGCTTAAATTCACCATCAAGCACCAATATTTAATTTAGGGCCAGTGCTTTCAGGGAAAAACCCAAAGAAATCATAAACCAAATATAATGAAAACAAGATTTGATCAAACCTGACTGTCATTTTGAATTCTTTCAAGAGCCTTCCCAAAAATTTTGTACCTAAGGAAGAATTGTTATTAATTATTTAGAAAATGCGAAATGCTTCGTTCCCTGGAGTTTAATCATAAATCATAGGCCTACTCCTTCAAAACCAAATCCTTACTCTTTTGGTTCGAAGATAAGTTCCTTGAAAACAGCATATCCTGCAGCAGCTGCAATTCCAAGCCCGGCAAGGATGACAACACTGTAAGAAGCTCCCTCAGTAAATGTCACTGGCTTCTCAGGTATATTGTATGTTGGGGCATCAAATGGATCCTCAACTTTAGACACATCTTTTCGTTTCTGTTCGAGGATAAACAAGGATAAATAAGACAATCAAACTATCAGGTCATCACCGTACGTTCCATATTGTTGATTATGGAAACAAATTAGGTTGCAATACCAAAAATGTTGGAGAGAACATTAGCTGCCAAGAAAGCAAAATACATTCCCAGCCCAAAATAATTCCGAGAAAAGAAGCCATGCCCAGTGGGAAAGCTGATTGTCACAAACCACACACCACTATAACAAGTCTAGAAAATAATAGTTGCACATATATTCAGGGTTGTTCAAAAATCAGCACAAAAAGTGTAGCAACAAAAAATATTTTCTTCCTGCAACTGTATTGATGCCTGCCATGGGACTAATGTTTGTTGAAACATCAGCCTTCACAAAACTAGATCCATCAAGCACACTAGAGGCATAAAATCTTGAATGAAGCCACAACAAGACATAAGTATTTGAAACTGTCGGTGAACCAAGGGTCAACTTCTAATCAACTTATTATTTTTCAAAGGTTTTGATATAATGCATTTACAAAGGTATATACATTCCCATTTTAAATGGTCAAAATACAAACGGCATTTGCAAATCAAATGGGACATATCATTGGCAAGTGGCAACTATGGAAAAGCAATTTGGTCTTGCAAAAAAAGAAAAAAAAAAAAATCAACTTTCTGGAAACTCCTCTTCCCAGCCTCACATGATTATCACGGTTTCACAATTGGGCCCAGGACAAAACCAGCTAACTCATGCTTAAATTGGGGTATATCATGCCATTTTGATGTTCCAGGATGAAAATTGCAAAAAGAACTGATTCACAATACTTTGGAGAAAAACCCTGGTTTCACTTCAGATCCGCCCTTGTTAAGTGCGCAAGGAAACCGATTTTTTTCAGTGAGTATTGTCTCCTAGATATAGGTTTCAGGAGAAATAATTAAGCAAACACAAGCAGAAATTTCTATCTGAAGAAGAACACAATAAAATAGAGCAATTCTCTTTTCAGTTTTTCTAGTTGCAATGCTAAATTAAATGTACTAAATTCAAAGATGCCCGGATTTCAAAGTCAAACCTCAGAAGAGCTTCGTTGTGTTGACTCAGAAGTCCTTGATGCCAATGACCTGGCATAGACAGGAATTGTAATCTTCGCCCCATTGATCTCAAAAACTTGCAAACCCGACCGAGAATTCATGACTAGTCCATTCCCCAACCCTCTAAACACAACCGGAACACCTATCAAACATCATCATGGGCAATCAAAATTTACTCGTTTGAGTACTGAAAACCCATAAAAACTGAATTTTCAAGACAACTCTTTCATCACACAAGGTCAAAAACCAACCTATGAACATGAAATTAATCTACTTTGCCTATATAGCATACACGCACCAAAATTCGAAATATTCGCGGAATAATTATAATTTTTATCTTGTAAAAGTATACCAACCAGCTGCTCCATTGGAGTTCACTTTGGTGAAATTCTCCGCATCAGTAATATAACTTCTGGCAATGCCAGAATCCAGTGCCACCTGAAACCTACCGCAAGAGTTTGTTATTTGATGGCGAAGAGATACAGAAAAAATAGCTCAAAGGAAAATGTAGTTCGATATATGGACAACAATTCTGCTCAGAGTACCTGGGTACCAGAGTTCTGATCGCTTTAATGGATTTCATTCTCCTTTGTTTTTCTGCAATTGTGCTGCTGCCTCAAGATTTCTTCTTTTTCCCCACTTCTTGCTAAAACCCTAGAAATGGGGTTTTTGGATATTTACAGATTAATCTAAATCATTTAAATTATTAATTACCGGTGGCTGTAGTTTAGTGGTAAGAATTCCACGTTGTGGCCGTGGAGACCTGGGCTCGAATCCCAGCAGCCACAAGTTTTGTTATTATATTTTCAGATTTATTTTTGTAAAATAAACTCATTACCCATATTTTCCCTCTTGATTTTTATACTTCTTCCTGGGCTAGTTGGTCCGGCCTACTGAAAATTTGATTGTTTGATTTGCTTATATTTTAGTTGAGTTTAATTAAGTATAAGTAAAATTGAGATTTATTTTTGTAACTATACTCATTACCTATAATTTTACCTCTTGATTTTTGTCTTTCCTCCAAGGCTTTCAAATGACAAGATCTACTCGAAATTTAATTTTTTGATTTGCTTTGAGTTTATTTAAATATAAGCAAGATTGAGTTTGAACATTTAAATTGAGATTGATGAACTTATAAGTTGAACTCGAGCCTTATTCGGCTATAAGTCTGAATTTATGTATTTTAATTGTAATTTTAATATATCTTGTAATTATTTACAGTCGTATAACTAAATTATTTTGATAATTAACTGAAATAGGATATATAGTAAGTATTTCATTTTATTTATTTATTTTTGGCTAGAAGCATATGAGGCGGAATGCATATATCAATGCATGTTCTTATTGGGAATAAATTTTAGTAATATGTCTCAATTTATATTATGTCATTGTTATTAATAAAGATTTTGAATTTTGAACTTTGAAGTAAAAATGTTCTTAATATTTTGTGATACGGATTACAAGTCTGAACTTATTTATGTTTAGTGACTTAAACGTTCACCTTATGTATTATGCAAGGTTAGTCTTTTTTCGAATATATTTTATTGTGTAGTTTTTTTTTATTATTATTAAAAAAAATGATAGTATGAGTTACTCGAATTAAACCTTAAACTCATAAAAAAAATGTGAGACTAGTTTAACCAAGTCATGTCATCAACCTCGATGATATTTGAGCTTCGATACTTATAAAGTCACAACTTTATTTGATACCAAAATGAATAAGCAAATAAACTAATGGGCCGGGCCTATAAATCTTACAACCCCCAATCAAGATATTTCAAGAATGGTGGTCTCAACCAAAGGCCCTGTGAGTATCATTATAGCAATAGATGTCTAAATCCAAGTTTGTTTTTTATCCAATGATTTGTTCCAGCCACTCAATTTTGATTTTTAAAGTTGTTAGTTTTGGAGATTGATATATATTTACAAGTCTAAACGCAAAAGTATGCTTTTGTTTACACAAAAATTTATGACTTGTTTTAAATTATAATAAAAAGACTTTAAAATTTATAACGATAAAAGATTATCTTAAAAAATTTACAAGTATAAATCGAAATGATTTAGGTCAAAAAATTTGAAAACGTTTATCCGGCGAGTTAGAGAATCTCCTCCAACCCGATTCTTATAACCATTTTAGGACAGGTTGAGGGGAATGGACTGGGCTGGGCTTTTCCACCCATACATATTCGTGTATCGATCTTTGAGCAGAACTGGCCATTGTTACTCAATTAGGCTGCAGCCCAGAGCATCCCCCTACCTCACATGAGTGTATAATGTTAATGTGCACAAAATTGTTATGCTGCCTTTACAGTTAATTTTGCACCAAAAGAATGTCTCATCCGTTGATGGTGAGACAAAAAAGATAAGCTTAAAAAAGTAAAAGTCTGGCTACTAATGATACTTCACTTTCAAGGATGAAACTTTTGCCTAAAGTTTGAAGGAAGAGACAAGTTTCTTGAGTGCTGATAATTTGAATGCCCAAAAGTTTTATTCATATGAGCTTGTAGGGAATTTGCAATAGACTACGGATTCAAGATGGAATGGATAGTCACATAACTGCAAAAGAATTACTCCGTTTTAAAATTAATTTGGGATGATAATAGGGCGATTTTATCAAATTCGAAGCTCGTCTAACTCCGAACCCGTTAGATTTGACCCATTTTGAAATTTTAAAAATAATAGAAAATATATTTCTAAAAGTAACACCATTAATTTTTTTTTAAAAATATATGTTTTTAGAATATAATATTACATAAATACATATATAATAAAATAAAAATAAATTAAAAAATTAAACAGGATGGATCCACGTTGAAGTAGGTTTGAAAATAAAAAACGAAGATTTGCCTCAAACTCGTTTATAACTTTAAAAACTCACCCAACACGGAACGAATTTGGCATGAGTTTAGATTTGGACCCACTTTGTTACTACATTATAAAGTCAAATTATTTAATATTTGAACTAATTTATTAAGTTGATTTTTTGATATATTTAATATTTTAGATCTTAATATTTATCATACTATATAATATTAAACGATTATAACAATTAATATTGCACTTTGAAAAAGCATGCAACTACTCGCCAACACCAATAGGCGTATTATTTTGAGATGGGAGTAGAACTTAAGAGTGAGTTTACTTACTAATAGGACTATCCTCCATACCGAACAGGACTGGACAGGTTATTTTAATTCTTTTTCCCCAACCTAATGTTTGAAGTTTTGAATTTACTTGCCCAATATCGTTTTGCTCAGATTGGGATAGTTATTGTGGTTTTATTTTTTAATATTGAATTTTTTAGTTTTTTATTTCTAAATATGAATAAATACTCTTTATCTCATTTCTTATGGGTATATTAGAGTAAAAGGTGAGACCTATATGCTTAAATATGTACATAAGTGGAGTTTTTTTTTTTTTTTTTGTATTTTAAATGATAATTAATTTTTTTTAGTTTTTTTAAGAAGTGCTAGTGGGTATTAAATTTTAATATTGATTTGGTTATTATCTATTTAAAGTTTTACTTAATTTTATTCATATTTAGTTATGCTTATATCTTTGAATTTGCTCATTATTCTATAGCACCTGTAATTTTGCATAACTATGATTTGTCCTCACACATTTAGAGCTAGTTTGTTAGACTTTACATGTGAAATATAATATAGACATATAATTAAATTTATCAGGAATAATTGAGATTAAAATATAAGAATGGATTGTCTTTAGCATCACTTATGATTATTAGTACTTAAGGATGACTAATCTAAGTTTTTTGCAATAAAAATGCTAGTATTCTCATCATATTTTAAGGGCATTGGAACCTATAAATTTAAAGTATAAATTAGATTAATAATTCATCACAATTTTCAAGGTTCAGTATTAACTCAAATATTTTAGACAATGTAACACTTAAAATGAACATATAAAATATAGGGAAGACTTTTTTCAAAAAATATATAACCTATTTTAATTAGTACAATTTTAGTATTTCTATTATAACTTAATATATATTTATATAATCTATAAGTTATAGATTGCAGTTAAGTGTAATTTTTTATTGTTAGAAAATATATAAAGTATAAATTATGTCCCACTGTGATTTTCAAGTCTTTTTTCTAAATACTTATATTAATTCTCTAACCTGCTAATTAAATTGGGAGAGTAAAAAGATACGTCTTTTAGTTAATACTTTAAAAATTAGCAGATTAAATAAAAATAAATTGCTGGCTGCTGTGGCGGGGAATTTTTTAATTATTTTTATTCATTAATTATTTTTATTTTAGAAGAAGGGAAAAATTGACGGTAGTTTTGGTGTTTTGGTCAGGAGGCGTTTGTCGTGTGCTCTAATTTGATTTTCTTTTTGACGCCGTTAAATGTGGCGTCGCGAGGTTTGACTTTTGTGCTGGCGGCCCGCCGTACGCTGGACCACCTAGACCTACCACACGCTGTGTTGTAATTGGTATTTTGTGGTCGTTTTTGGCAATTGGGGAGTATTCATGATTCAATTATGCAGCGGTTTTTTTCTTCTTTTGGTAAGTGAAATGTTAGGACTGTAGTCAAATCAATGCTGTTCTAGAAAATTTGCTTGGAATTTCTTTTTAAGAGCATATACTACCTTAAATTTGATTGAAAATATGTGATGAATTTTGTTTTTTATTTTTATTTTTGGGTTTTAAACTCAATGTCATTGATTTTTTTTTGTGGTTAAGAAAAATTAATATTATATTTTTATTTATGGTTGACGTTTATCAAAGTCAACTCATTGCAATTTATTGATGGTGAGTGAGTCTTATCTACAAGACACACATGTTCTTAGAACAAAATTCTCAAATACTTAAATTAAAATCAGATTTAAGAAAATATATATTTAGAATCAAAAATTGTAGAGTAATTAAACAAAATGATGTAACTCTAAATGATATAAAATTTTGATAAGGATTATATTTTAATACGCTGAGATGAATATTTTATGAAGTGTTATTAAATTATGGAATTGACCATCTTTATTGCCACTCTTAAATTCAATCATTGGATCAATATTAAAGTATAGCTCATCAATATTCTTAATTAATTCACAATCAAAAATCATTTATCATAGCTTCCAAACAAATGACAACTACTACTAAGTTATATATGTTCAAAATTCAAACCCTTGAAACAAATTGAGCTGTTACTTAGCTTATATTTGGGGACTACTGAATGCAAATGCTAAGTTTTATTGTGTGTTGGTCCACCAAGCCTAGGGGAAGCCAAGAAAGCATTTACGTGTGATTATTTTTTATTTTTATTTTGAAAGAGAATAATGATAAAAACTTAAAAAAAAAAAAAGAATTGATTTTGAGGATGGGATTGAATTTGGGATAAAAGTGTAATAATACAATTGATATAATATTTTTTAGAAAAATCATAATTAAATGTGATTGGTGATTAGAAAAGTGATTGTGAATGAATAGTGTATTATTTGAAAATTTTGTAATCACGACAATTTATGTGATTTTTTTTAAGAAAATAATGATTGAATATGATTGGTAATTGAAAAAGTCAGAGTGAATGAATAGTGTATTATTTAAAAAAATTCACAAGTAATTATATATTGGGGCAAAATATTTTCTCTAACGAAAATTTTACAAAAAAAAACTTATAAACAAACACAACCTTAGCCTTTTATTTTGTTATACATTCTGGATTTCACTCATATTGTTTTTATTGGTCGAGTAATTATGAATACTTGATCCTTTGAAATGTGGTTTTATGCATGCAGAAAATAATTGATTTGAGAAAATATTTTGAATTTCACATCGCCAGCTATTAGAAAAATTAGCATTTGGAAATTAAGGTATCAGTGTTTTTGGGTGCATACTACTATACCGAAAGTTATAACTGTTAATCATGATGCAATGACCTTTAACTCCAATACCAATTTTTGAATCAAGTAATTGTATCAAAAGTTATAATCACTAATAATGATATAATTCAAAATATGTATTGTACAACATCCTAATCACCATATTGTGATTGTGAATCCGTCACGTTTCGATTGTGACCATGAGAGTAATTATCTTTGATAATATAGTAATAAATGTTGTCCATTCACTCTTACACCATTGGAGTTGGACATGAAAAGTTGAATTGTACCCTAATAGGATATACTATATCCTGAAAATAGTATCTTGATCCTGTTGTTTGCTCTATGAGCCACATGAAGTTTACATATGAAGTATTAAAGATGGAATAATATATAGCCTGAAATAATTAGAGTTGTGACTTGTACCAACCTACCCCCCACCCCCACCCCCACCCCACCAAAGAAGTAAATGTGCTGGATTGATCATGTGAAATTAAACTAATAATATAAAAAATTTATTGCAAAACTCAATCAAAGAAAGTCCATTTTAATGGGAAGTAGCTATATCTAGAGCTCAGTTCAATTGCAAAATAAATAAATTTATATATACCATATGAGTGATCAAATAAAATCACATTTAAAATCAGATGAAACTAGATATCTATGACATGGATGTAGAATTATTTAGAGAATAATTAACAAACCTACTAAAATTATTATTACATGCCAACATAAAGTAGTGATATGAGGGGGTGAAATCTTTGGATAATCATGAGATTTTGGAGGGAGAGGACAGGTGGGGTGGACCTCTTTAGTTTTAATGGGAATTTAAAGCTGAGCAAAAGCATTAAAGGCAAAGTTTGAGTCCCTCTCCAACCAACCCCTCTGCACAAATCTGTGCCCTCATTACACCCACTAAAAAATTACTCAAACTCCTTTATTGCCACCATCCACCATGTCTCAATCTTCCACCTACTTTATATCTTTGCTTCTTCTTTTCTTTCATTTTCCTTTTTTTTTGGGGGGATGGGGGTGGGGTTATTTTCCTCTTTCCATTGTTGCCCTTCTATTATGTTCTATTCACCTTAAATATCATTGTAAAGAAATGTTAGCTGACATCTTTACGATGAGTTTGATCAAATTCAAGATTTATTTTTTATCAATAAAAATTGAATTTGAGATTCGTCCTGCCCCATTTAAATTGAGGACTCGTCCCATTCCATTCCAGACCCAAAACCCACCGGCTCAAATATGCATGTATCCACCAATCCGCTAAAAATAAAAATTTAGTTTTTTTTAACATTATATAGTTACTTTTTTTTTATGACTATTTAGTTTTGACATCTTGACTTGGTATTGGTGATAAAACTTATTTTTATATATTTTTTAATTATTAAGTGTGATAATAACATTAATTTATAAGAAATGAATATAATTAAATAATGCGTCCCACTATTTAAAAATATTTTATAGAGTTTGCTTACATATAATTTCTTCAATTTTAATATAATTTATTTACAATGCATTTGGTATTTTGAATTGAAGTTAAAATTTGAAAATAATTTTGGAATAATTTTCTAATTGAACTAATACTGTTGTAACGTGCGTAATCACTCAATTCAAAAATCAATATGATTAAACTAATTACTAATTATAAAATATATTTTAAATAAAATAATAATAATAATAATATGAGATGAGTTTGTGACGATTCTACTAACATCCGTTATCGAATCCAATCGACTTTATAAAATTAAAATTCTTACCTACTTCGGGATTCACTTAAATGAATTTAAACTACTCCATTCTCATTCCTAATTTTGCACTTTATTCAATGGCAAGGGAAAGACAATGGATCAATGGAAAAAGGAATTTTCTACTTTTGGTTTTGGAAGAGTAGAGAGAAAGTAAATAAATACTATGCTTCATTAATTGTACCATACGTTTTCAGAATAATTCATTAATTTCTCTCATTTTCTTTCATAATCTTTAGGTGGTCTAAAACCAAAGGCAACTTGGTGAATAATTGAAGAACCCATTATAATTTGTGACCCCTAAAAGAAATGACACTGGACACCAAATAGGAAAAAATATAATAAATGACATATGGGTTTTTATTTTTCAATTAGCAAATATAGCAAAATTTCATTAAAATGCCAAATAGTGATGGCGCGATGGGGAATTAACATGTTTCTGTGCCTTTATTAGAGAAGCAACATAGCAAATGTTTTAGGTTGAACAATACGGTCAATTCTGCACATTCAATCAGGTCGAATTATGGTGAATAAAATACTTTTTTATGATTGAATTTTCTTAGTTGGGATAGTCAAATCGAGTTTTTATCCGACTTAATCTTTAATTTTATAAAAAAAAAAAATAGCAATTGTCCACATATGTGCTTGTGTATGTGCACATTACGACGATATTAAATTCTGACAAAATATTCATATTTAAAACAAAAAAAAAAAAAGGAGATATGAAAAAAAAAAAAAAAAAACACTTGCCAGCGTTAAATGATGAGAATTAAGCCATATAAGTATAAAATGGATCTCAAACATTCATTTTGAATTTTATCATTGCCAATCTTGTTCATTAATAACCTTATCGTACTGAGATAGTTTGATATTTCTTTCAACACTTTACTCGAGTAGAGGAATATTAATACTACATATGCATATATTTTGTTTTTGCAACTTGCAAGTGAGCAACAAGGGGGTAGTCCATCTCCATTGGAAACTAAAACTATATTTGGTGGTACTTTGAGTGTTTTGACAGAAATATGTTTGAAAAATATATTTTTGGACTGAGATCGAGGAATGTGGAGAAAATTAGAAATGTATTATAATGAGTTATTTGAAAAATAATAATGTGGTATGAAACGTGTTTGGGTGAAAAATTCTTGAATTGATATTTTAAACTGTAAATATGTTTTCACATAGTATTTTATTTATTAATAGTGTTATATTAAACTTTTTATAGTATTTTACATTGTTATTATAATAAAATAATAATTGAAAAATATATATTTATATAAAGATAATAAATAAAAGATATAAATATATATTATTTATTCTTGTATTGATTGTAATATATTAATATGTATTTTAATTGATATAATAATTTAAAGATAAATAAAGATGAGAGAATGATTATAAAATAATAAAAATATATCTTGATATTGGGGAATACAAATATTATTTCCCCAAAATACACTTGTCAAACGCGTTTTTATGCCTAAAATATAAAAACACCACAGCCTAATATTCAGACTAGTTTCCGCCCTGTAATATATGTTCATCTTTTGTTTGAGAAAAGGGTAAATAAGTAAAACTTTTCAAAAGCTTTATCATGGAAAGTATTTAGATAGAGTTAAAGACTGTTTTCTTTCACTTCCAAATAATATATATATATATATATATATGTATTTTTAAATTTTATTATTTAAATTTCTAAAATATATTTATTTTACACATTTTAACAAAAAATACCATATATTTTTATTTTAATTTTTTTATCAAAGTTAAAAATAAAAATACACATATTAAATACTAACATTTCACGTCTTTTCAACAAAAAATACCTTACAAATAAATATATTTTCATATTCAAACTTATATAGTCAATATTGAAACATAACTAATTTAAACATAATTTTTATTTTTACTTAAAAATTTAATAAAAATATTTTTCAACTTTGAAAAAGCTGAAATTGAAAATGAAAACAAAGGAGCGTCTTTCTCCAACATTTCTTTCCAATCGTTTATAATAGCACAAAGGGAAAAAAAAACAAGTAACAGAGATCTTCAACTTCATTTTCGTTAATAATTGGCTTAGTTTTATTCATTTAGAAAAAAATGCCTAATTTTAAATATACTTCCATTTTAAAAATATTTATAAACCAAAATATTCTCAATGTATCTTAAAAAATATTGTTAGTAATTAGTGAGTCCATGACCACCCCCACCCCCACCCCCAACCACGTGTCATCCACGTGGGATTAACTTCACCGATCACAATCCGACACGTGTTGAATCCAATGACCGCGCCCCCACACTGCCACATACACCCCTTCTTCTTTTCTTTCCCCCTCTTTTTTCCCGTTGATTGATAAATGCCTCTCTCTCTCCCTCTGTTAGAATAAAGTTTAGAGAGAGAAAGAGAGGGGGAGAGATAGATTCCCTCTGTTAGAATAAAGTTTAGAGAGAGAGAGGGAGAGCGCTTTAAATGCTTCACTGACTCGTGGTCGCCGGAAACTCCCAATGTCTCCACATTCTACTGGCGGAATTTTCGGTAACGTTCACACTTTAAGCTCCGCCCATTCCAGGAGAGTATTCCGGCAAATCTTTTCTCATATTTGAGCTCACTTCTTTTACTCTCAGATCGAAACTACTTTTTTTCGCTTCCCACTTCGTTCCTGTCGCTTCGACAAAAGCCAGCTGTTCTCTCCGAAAATTTGACCTTTATTTTCCTATTTTTCCTTGTTTTCATGCCTCTTCGTGTCATGATTTTGCCTTTTGAAAAAGAGTTTCTGCCTTGTGTTGTTGGGTTTCTGGAGGATTTCTTTTGCTAAGGGTGTATTAGGAGCTTTCGTTTTTTATTTGTTCGGGGTTTTCTTCATATTTGTCTTCTGGTCTCAATTTCTAGCCGTTAAGAGCCAAAAGTGGTGAAGTCATTTATAAGCATACTCATTTATATGTATATTTGCTTGTACTTTCTGCAAGCTTTTTGAGGAGTTTGCGCTGTAAATTTTGGTTCTTGAATCCGTAATCTTTTCAGCTCCTATTCAAAGTCATTCGATCAGTTATTAGGCTCTATTTTTCTCAAAAGAGGAATTGTTGTGTTTATTGGGTTCCATTAGGTTCTATTTTATCAAAAGAGAAAAAGAATTATTTTTATAGGGTTCCATTAAACCAAGAAATGCTTAAGCGGTTTGCATTTTACTGATTTCTTGAAAATGAGAAGTCTTCTTGGTGTTTTCTTTTTCATTTGTTTATCTCCATTCTTAGTGAAATCTTTGAGCCCTTCTTTGAATGATGATGTTCTGGGGTTGATTGTGTTCAAAGCTGATATTCAAGATCCTGATGGGAAATTAAGTTCTTGGAATGAAGATGATGATAGCCCATGTAATAATTGGGTTGGGGTAAAATGCAACCCCAGATCCAATAGAGTGTCTGACCTTGTTCTTGATGGCTTTGGCCTCTCAGGAAAACTAGGCAGAGGCCTTCTTCAATTGCAGTTTCTGCGAAAGCTCTCACTTGCGAATAACAATCTTACAGGAAGCTTAAGCCTCAGCTTTGCTCAGTTGTCTGATCTGAGGGTCCTGGACTTGAGTGAGAATGGTTTATCGGGGTTGATTTCAAGTGATTTTTTTAGCCAATGTGGGTCTTTGAGATCAATCTCCTTGGCTAAAAACAAGTTTTCCGGCCCAATTCCAGAGAGTTTAGGCTCATGCTCGACTCTTGCTTCGCTTAATTTCTCGGGCAATCAGTTTTCGGGGCCGTTGCCATTGAGAATTTGGTCAATGCCTGGGCTTAGGTCACTTGATTTGTCTGATAATATGTTAGAGGGTGAAATCCTAAGGGCATTGAAGGTTTGAACAATTTGAGGGCGATAAGTTTGAGGAATAATGAGTTTTCTGGTGAAGTTCCTGATGGAATTGGGAATTGTTCTTTGTTGAGGTCAATTGATTTGAGTCAAAATTCGCTGTCTGGTGGGCTTCCAAGCACAATGCAGGAGCTTTCCTTGTGCAATGATCTGGTTTTAGGTAGAAATGGATTCACATGGGAGGTGCCTGAATGGATTGGAGAAATGAGAAGCCTTGAGACCCTCGATCTTTCTGAGAATAACTTTACTGGCGAACTTCCGGATTCTTTTGGGAAGCTTCAGTCATTGAAGATTCTAAATGTATCCAGGAATGCCTTCAGTGGAAGCTTGCCTGAGGCTATGAGCAATTGTATGAATCTTCTTGCTTTTGATATTAGTCACAATTCTTTGACCGGTAATCTTCCTTCTTGGGTGTTCAAACTTGGTTTACAGCAAGTTCTGTTTTCAGACAACAAATTAAGTGGGAGCATTGATAATGCTTTTGCTTCATCAATGGAGAACTCTCAGAAAAATCTTGTGATTTTGGATGTCTCCCAAAATAAGCTATCTGGTGCAATTCCATCTGCTCTTGGGAATTTTGGCAGCTTGAAATTCTTAAATATGACGAGGAACTCATTCCAGGGCAGCATTCCTGCAAATATTGGACAATTGAAAATTTTAAGTATTCTGGATTTGAGTGAGAATCAGTTAAATGGCAGCATTCCAGCAGAGATGGGAGGACTCACATCTCTTGATGAACTGAGACTGGAAAAGAACTCATTGGTGGGCAACATTCCTTTGTCAATTGGGAATTGCGCTTTACTTAAGTCCTTGTAAGTTTTCTGCTTGGTTTCATGGTCTATTATGCAATCTTTTTAGGCTTTTGTGTATGTATGTTGCTCGTTTGTTTGAGCAATCTATCTAATTAATCATGCTGCTTGTGTATAGTATAACTGTTCTGAGTACTTTGATTGACTTTTGATGCCAGCCACTTGCATTTGGGCTTGTAGTTAGTTTAATTAGGCTCCAAGTTTCTTGCATTTTTATTGTCACACGAGGTAACTTTTATGTGCTTACTATTTGTCAAATGAACCTATCCTATCATTAGATCATTAGGAAAATTTGCTGGATTCATAAAATTTCTTATTATTTTAATTAGATTGGTTCATAAAATTCGCTAGTTATGAAAATTTGCTTGATTCATGTTATTAACTTTTTTGGTTGATCACCTACTGCTAGTCTAACAGAGTTCCTTCTGGCTTTGGTTGAATTGGCAGGTATCTTGCTCATAACGAAATAACTGGTCCTGTTCCTGCTTCCCTTGCAAAGCTCTCTTACCTTCAAATTGTCGACTTCTCTTTCAACAAGCTGACTGGAACCCTCCCAAAGCAGCTGGCAAATCTTGCACGCCTTCAGTCATTTAACATTTCACACAACCAGCTACAAGGTGAACTGCCAGTTGGTGGTTTTTTCAACACCATTGCTCCATCATCTGTATCCGGGAACCCATCTCTTTGTGGGGCGGCAGTCAATAGAAGTTGCCCCACAGTCCTTCCCAAACCAATTGTACTTAATCCGAACTCTACTGATGCCACACCGGGTACCATCTCTCAAACTTTTGGTCGTGGGAAGAAAATCCTTAGCATTTCTGCCCTAATTGCTATTGGTGCAGCTGCTGCAATTGTCATTGGTGTAATTGCTATCACTGTGCTTAATCTTCGTGTACGTTCTTCCATGTCTCGCTCTGCTGTAGCTCTTACATTTTCTGGTGGTGATGACTTTAGCCATTCACCATCTACCAATGGAAATTCTGGGAAGCTTGTCATGTTTTCTGGTGATCCTGATTTTAGCACTGGGGCACATGCTCTTCTCAACAAAGATTGTGAACTTGGGCGTGGGGGATTTGGGGCGGTCTACCGGACTACGCTTGGAGATGGACGCTCCGTTGCCATCAAGAAGCTCACTGTTTCTAGTCTTGTCAAGTCCCAAGAAGATTTTGAAAGGGAAGTCAAAAAATTGGGGAAAGTTGTTCATGTTAATCTAGTGGCACTTGATGGTTATTACTGGACTCCCTCATTACAGCTTCTGATTTATGAATTTGTCCCCGGTGGAAATTTGTACAAGCATCTCCATGAAGGATCTGGTGAAAACTACTTGTCGTGGAATGAAAGATTCAACATTATTCTGGGGGCTGCTAAAGGCTTGGCTCATTTGCACCAAATGAATGTAATTCACTACAACTTAAAATCAAGCAATATATTGATTGACAGCTCTGGGGAACCTAAGGTTGCAGATTATGGATTAGCTAGGCTGCTGCCAATGTTAGATCGGTATGTGCTGAGCAGCAAGATTCAGAGTGCTCTTGGTTACATGGCACCTGAATTTGCATGCAAAACTGTTAAGATAACCGACAAATGTGATGTCTATGGGTTTGGCATATTGGTGTTGGAGGTGGTCACTGGGAAGAGGCCTGTTGAGTACATGGAGGACGATGTTGTAGTGCTTTGCGACATGGTTAGAGGAGCACTGGAAGAAGGCAAAGTGGAGGAATGTGTTGATGGTAGGTTGCAAGGAAATTTTCCGGCTGAGGAGGCAATTCCGGTGATGAAGTTAGGTTTAATCTGCACATCGCAGGTGCCTTCAAACAGGCCTGACATGGCAGAAGTAGTTAACATATTGGAGCTGATTAGATGTCCTTCGGAAAGCCAGGATGAGTTGGGAGATTTCAGCTAACTGTTAGGAGAGTTCAGGATATGCATTAGCAATGGCTGATCCAACAAAGAAGAATCCGGGATTGGTTTATTGTGAAAGGAGAAGTCAGATTTAGGTGTTGGAATTCTTTAGCTCCCGTTTCTGTTGTATTTCACAATTTTTTTGGTGCAGTAGTTAAGTTTCTGTAATTTCTTCTCCATGTTACACTTATTGCTATTAGATATCCTCTTAACATACTGATTCTTACTTCTGGTTTATGATCTTGTGTTTCTTCTGATGATTAGTTTGTGAAGTCAGACCTTGAGGAAAATGGCAAGCACTGTCTGATATTCCTTTTCCAGAGTGGTAGCACCTTAGCAATATACTTTTAACCATTTTGTTTACTGCTTGGTTCCATCTTGAAGACCATGAGCTGTACTTTTTACATGGAGGAGAAGGGCAAACTTGGAATTTAGAACAGTCCATAAACAGAAGGAAGGCTTTACATACATACATACATACATCTATATACATATGTATATGAAGCATGCATGCACAGTAACAGATCATTTTGTAATTTGTCAAGTCAAAAGTAACACTTGATAGTCTGTCTCAGGGTTTTCAAGATTCTTAGTTCCCACTCCCAAGCAAATAATCTAAGTTGTGAATATAAAATCAAGAAGTGAAAGAAGAGAATAGAGAAATCCATAATAAAGAAAGAAAAAGTGTCAGGGGAATGGAAATAGTTTAAGGCAGAAAGATTGATGCTGTCGGAATAATTAACATCTCTCTTATAATTATGTGGTTGCCCATGTCTTCAGTTTCTATTTGTGTAAGTTGTTTAATGCATTTTTTGTTCCTTTCTTTTCAGCCAGTTTCTAGTTTTTGTTTCTAGTTTTCACTTCTTTAAATCACGAGGAGACTTTGTTGCAGCTCAAATTCACATGGTGTTCTCCTTGTCCTTTTCTTGGTTGGAAGCTCATCTGTTTTGTATCCATATCTTTCTGCAATTTTTGACTCTTTCTTGTCCCCTTAATTTATGTATATATAGTTTTGTTGTTTCCTCCAAGTCTTATTTTCATGACTGAATATTCTTATCAACATTCAGTGACAAAATTTCTGTCCATTCATTTTCTTAACTAAACATAGAAATCTTGCTTGAAAATTACAACATGTCATATTTGCTTAAATTTCTTACATTGGTATTTAGCATCAACATGCTGTCATCTCTTTTTATGCCCCCAAACCTCCCCCTCCCCCACTCACTAACCGAAAAAAAAAAAAGAAAAAAAACCCACAAAATGCATAGAAAAACCCTTTTGCTTTTTCTTGATAAAATTAAAGAATATGGTGAATTACGAAAAGGTTTGAGTTATTTATAAAAAAAATCCATCTTATTTTGTAAATTATAAATACTCATTTGATATTTATTTTTATTTTACAAATTGTATTTATAAAATAAAAATAAATTTGAAGAGTATCTGTAACCAGTGAAGGGTATCTGTAATACATCAAGAAGGTTTTGAAAATATCTAAAAATAATTGAGATTTTTTGTAATTAAATTAAACTTCAAGAATAATTTTTATAACTTATTCTAAAAAATATAATATTTTTACATTTATACTTAGTTGATTGCCACAGGGGTGGTAGGTGGCTAAGGGTTTCATAATTGTGTGAAATTTTAAAGAGAACATTAGGACCATGTCCATGTGAGTGGTTAACCAAAATGAGTTGTCCCTAACCCTAATGGCACTAAGGCAAAAAAGTATAATAAATATGATGTTGGACCCAAGAAAACCAAACCAATTGGCATTTTCAACATCAGCTGGCATATGGGACAATTAATTATAACTTTATTTATATATTAGGCATGCATTATCAAGCACACTTTAATGCTTGATGCAACCCAAAAAGTGACTTAGACAATCATGCCCCTCTCCCTTGCTATAAATCTATTCATGTGTTTGGGTTGGAAAAAGGAGGAAAAGAGGAGAAAATTGGACAGAAATTTCCTAATAAAATCACTCCACAGCCCAAATATAGCTGTTTCAAAGCTCGCAAGTCAATTCGTCAGTGTTTTTTTTTTAAATTTTTTCATATTTTAAATATATAGCTTTATTATTAATAACTGATAAATATTACTAATAATATTAATTTTGCGAACCTGGTTCATAAGAATTAATAGTATTAGCAATTTTGTAAACTAATGATAATTTTGAATAACAATAAGAACAATATTATTTCAGTTACTAATTATAATGCCATATCATAATAAAAATAATTGTAATTCATGATATTGATGATGGAAAAATATAATTTAAAATACCATTTAAAATAATAATTTAAATTTAAATATCCCATTTTTCTCTTTTTGATAGTGAACTCAAATTCAAACATAAATATAATTTTTTTTTATAAAAAATCAATTTGAAATCGACTTATTTACACTACTTAAAATATCAAAATTGCATGGCCTAGGAATATTTTTGAGGCACGCAAAATTGTGTCGGGCTTGAATGTGATGTGATGATAACATTGGCGAATGGGGAGAAATAATTTGAATTCCACATTAAATGCCCATGCTGTTTAATATTTGGATTAAAAAATTCAAAAGGATGAGGCAGCAAGACAGAAAGTTTATAAAAGCTGGCATCATGAATCCCTTGGGAAGATAAAATAATAACAAGAAGAATATTAAGCACACTTGAAAGCCACAGAAAAAAGTGGTCTTAGGATTACCAAAGGTGATTTGGCCCATCAGCTTTTTCTTTATCAGGCCTTTTGCTTTATTCAGAGATGCAGCAATCATCTTTATATATATATATATATACACTGTCTTGGGCAATATAAACTATCTTTTGTTTAGAAGAGCCAAAAAAGAAAAAAGAAAAGAAGCACTTTCTTGAAGTGGGGTCTTGAGAGCCCATAATGTTGGATTCACAAAGCATCTCTTTCAAATTATACTCATCATCTCCCATTTGTATTGGACATTCAGACCATTATACTGACACCAAGGCCACCCCACCCCACCCCACCCCCCACCAACCCACACAAAAAAAAAGTGCCGATAAGGGAAAAAAGATGGAAGTTAGCAAGAAATCATGCAACACAAAAGGAAAGAGGAAAATAAAGAGAAGGAAAGGCTTTTTTTTTTTTTTTTTTTTGGCGTGGGGATGCAAAGCAGGAATGCATTAACTGGGCTAAAGTTTGGAAACAATCTAGTAGTCTTCAATGAGCTAGAAAAATTGGAATGGGAGGCCCATTTGTCCAGG
This sequence comes from Paulownia fortunei, assembly GCA_019321725.1. NCBI lineage: Eukaryota > Viridiplantae > Streptophyta > Magnoliopsida > Lamiales > Paulowniaceae > Paulownia > Paulownia fortunei. The sequence continues at coordinate 5,418,398 of CM033114.1, read as the reverse complement.
GAGTGGGCTTTGGCATCTGATGTCCTGCGAATATATTGGAGTGTTGGACTCGGACATCTACGCCGTCTTAGGAGAAGGGATTTTGCTTGCTCAATAATGGGCTTGGAGGCCCATTCTGCTGTCTCAATAGGACAAACCACAAAGCAACATTTGTACCACTGATAAAAGAATCACTTTCCAAAATAAATTGAAGAAGTTGTCCAAGCGGTCAAGAATCTTCTTATATTTAAATTTCACCACATGTTAGGTATTTATTTTATTTACGTGAGTTTGTTATCTGATGGTTCATTATTATTATAATTTATTAATTATCGATGATGTAAAATTAATTATTAATTAATATCTTATGTAATGATATAATTATGTTTTTTTAAAAAAAAAAAAAAATTCAACAGTATAAGGAATTTGTTATTATGAATTGGATATTCTTACCCATCAAATCTTTCAATTCACCTTAGAGAATTGGAGGTCATTACAGGCATATCTTGCATTTAATCATGGTGCCATTAATTAGTATGCCTAATTGTCACCCCTTCTTATTAAGGTATCCTTAATAATCATACTACAGCATACCATTTTTTTTTTTTTAAATAATTTGCGTATATGTTTATCTATTTTGAATTATCTATTGTGGCCTAGTAATTATGATTTTAATGTTCAGCTTTTGCACTTATTATTAAGCTTCAGTTAACAAAGGCATCATGAATTGGTAATGAACAGAGCATAAAGATTCGCTTTCTGACTATGAACCTGAAGAAAAATGCTTCCAACTTTAGAAAAAAAAGCTAATGATGGAACACATAAACAAAGTTTCCCTGCTAAAATATGACCAATTATGAACTACAACAGTGTTCCACTGCCAATTTCCAAAAAATATAGGCTCATGTAAGAATAGCCTCAAATGCCAATTTCCACTGAACAAAAATACAACCTTTTCCAACTTTCTGGTGTTCTGCTAAGTTCACTTGGTGCAACCAGTACCACATACTATACCCATTCAATACACAGAAAACCCATAAGCTTTGAAGCCAGTTCTTGATAAATATCAGTAATGCTCACAGCCCCCAATGTTATCACCAAGAAAGCATGTTTTATCAAGTCATTGGTACAGTCATCTAAGTACTAAACAGCTTGTCCTTCTATTTAACACCACAACATACAAGTAATGGCTCACTGTCAAGAAGGTATCAACTATGTTTCCTCAAGTTTCTGCAGAACCAGCCCCTCAGATCATCCAGATTTGTCTGTCGAAACACTAAATTCTAGGACCAACATCGATGTCTTCAAACAAGTTTTCAAAGGCCAAAACCTACCATGTTTTGGAACCTACAATAATACTCACCACGCAGTAGACTGGATTCATAGCTGATCGCATTTAAACATAGGGAAACAAATGACAGGACAAATAAGTTACCATTTCCAACAAAAGAAACACAGGTAGAGATGGATGTAATCCTTAGTATCACACTTATCAGACACCATGTCCCAAGTCTCTCTGCCTTTGGTGGATTCAGATTACTTTGAGCATTAGGGCTATGCGCTGGAGACATATATCCAATTGGAGTTCAGATGATCAGATAATGAAACCAAACCTTATATTAAAAGAAAACACTCTGTGCGGTGTCCAAACCTAATCAGTTGCCTTGGATTTGTGATCATCCAGTGCTAGTTTTCGAAGAAAAAAGAAGCATTGGACTGAAGTGGGACAACACAAATCAAGAAAATCGCCAGGCGGGCTAACCTTAAACATTGCATTAGGTTGAAGTTTCTTTGGTTTAAGGTTGGACTATGTGATGAGATTTCTGATCAGGGTTTGAATTGGAATGGACCCTTGTGCTGTGAGTTCTTGAAGAATTGAGTGACTTAAGCTAGAATCAATTGCAAGTTACTCTTGAAATTCAATAAAGAATCAATTGACCCAAGCTCCATTTGAGAGAAAAAAAATAACTGATTTTTTGGGTTAAGTTACAAATTATTTTATCAATCCTACAACTAATTTTATTAACTATGTAAAATAGTAATATAAAGTAAAGATAAACTAGTATTAAATCGGACAATAATTCCTTACAGCGGATTTTATTCACTTTGTGGTTGTAATAATGTAGTTAAATATATATGATAATATTATTATAACCACAAAGCCCATCAACACTGAGTGCATAATATTATTTTCATAGTAATAATATGTCAATTATCAAATAATAATAACAATAATTATTGACATAATACTAACCATAATTGATAATAATAATAATAACAATAATGACTGGGGGAAGGGAAGTTGACCTTTGACACTTGGCCTCTGCTGCTGTCCCATTATTCAGTTGCCACCTTTTTCACCTGAAAAAAAACCTCCCACGACGACGTTTCACGTCCTTTTTACACCCCCCAAAATCTCCCCGCCATTGTAACCCTAATTTAGTCCCATTCAACCCTAACCCTAATGGCTTCTGAAAAATTGGGCATGGTTCCAGCCCAGCCAATTCACAACGGACTAAACCCGCATCCTCAGCTGGTCTTCCCGGAAGCTTTCCCCTGCGGCCCGCTGCCGCCCCACCGCCGTTCTTCCACCGGTGATCCCGACTCTAAAGCTGCCACTCGAGAGCTCACCGCTAGCTTCCTCGATCACCACCACTATTTCCAGCCTCAGCCCGCCGAGTTTCGCCACCAGTGGAATGCCAACAGCCTTGGCTCCGGCGGCGACGCGTCGGAGGATGATGATGGGGAAGATGATGATGATGAGGAAGAGGAGGAAGAAGAAAACAATTTGGTGAATATTGTTGCTGTCGCCAAAATCGGTGACAGTAATCAAAATGAAAGCTATAGTGCTAACAGTAATAGTCAGAAAATGAAACACATTTCGGCATTAGGTGAGTAAATAAATAAAAGATTTAAAGATTAAATATTTTTAGCGGGCAATGCAGTGAGTTATGGGATCCTTCTATGGAAGTTTATCTATTTTCTGTTGTATTTTAGGTATCAAAGAAGGGAATGCGGGGCAGAGTGGAAATGAAAGCAATAATGAGAATAACAGTAGTGGTGAAGTGGGGAATGCCAGAGGAGGAGAAATGTATTACACGCAGTACTTGAATAGCGCAGAAGGTCCGAGCTCTTCATCAGGCCGGAAGGATATAGTAGTGGAGCATGGATGTGGTTTTAGTGGAAGAAAGGAGGATTCATATTTAAGTGAATCTGGGGAGTCCTTGGGGCCCATCCTCTCGGATCCTCTAACGTATGTATTTTCCGACATTGACGTTTTTGTTGTCTATTTAATTTAATTTTATTGTATCTTCACTTACCTTAAGTCTCTAGTTGTCTGTAAACTGTTGACCCTTTAATCTCAAAATATGGGCTTGAAGTTTCAGTTGGATGCTGCTAACTATATCTCCATGTAGTTGAATGAAACTAAGGAGATTTATTTGTTTTTCTTACTAATTTAGTCATGTATGTTTGATTGTGAAGAGATATTTGAGGGTTTATTATATTGTTGCTTGTACTAGAGTTAGCAGTGATGAGGTGGATACCAAATTCCCTAGTAGTTTCTGGTGGTAGTCATTGCTGAGGGTAATCGCTTTGGACATCTGGAGTACATTACTAGTAATATAGCCTTTTTACAAGTTCAAAAAGAATTGTGTTTTTGTGAATGAAGTGTGCTGGTTGCTTAAGTAAACTGCCTTTTTTTGGAGTATCTGAACCTGAAAATTTTGTACAGTCATCTTGCTGTAATTTGTAATTTAGAGTGAAAAAGACTATTGATTTATTTGTTTGGGTGATTTGTTATATTCTAAAGTTTCTGCTTTAACAGTCATACTTTTGTAACTTAATTATCAAAACAAAGAAGAGAATTTTTGCTATGAGTTCCTGATGCTTTGAACTTCTGTATATAGGTTCCCCCCCTGGAAAAAATTTCTATATCTCCTATGTAAGATGTCTTCATGTCCTTTTTATATGCTTGCCTGCCTAAATTTGGTTACTGGCTATTTTTAACCTTGTAAGCTCAATTCGGACAGAATAACCTATCGATTTTTATGATTATGTAGAAATTATTTGTTCTATGGAACCAGTACAAGTACTGTGGTTACTTCCAGTGTGCATTATATCATGTTTACCGGAAGGGAATAATATCTTTTGGCTTGTGAATTTTGCTAAACATGGTCTTTTAACATTTATGCTGTCTAGGATTTTTTTAAAGCAAATACAAGAAATCCTGTGAGTCGATTTTGTGTAAAAGAGTGTTGGTTTCTCTCCCATCCATTTAGTATCAGAATGCTGGCATTTGAATTATCTAATTCATATCTTCACTATTGCTTTCAGGATGAAGTATGAAATCTTCAGTCTCTTGTAGGTCAATTTGATACAAGAAGAATTATCTGCAGACTTAAGTTGATGGACAAAAAGTGTAATGTTCACAAAATTAAAAATATTTGTTGTGTAGAATGACCTCTTTTTCTGTTTGGCATTAAGTTGTCTTTCCAGTTTAGTTTACCTTTTCCTGAACTTGTTTTCAAGAAATACATAATTCATTTGCATTAGTTGTTCTACTCCTCATTCGGTATAAATCCATTTACATATATTTTTATGTGGTAAGTATGATCGTACAGAAATGTTATTATATGATACACACAATAAACTATAAAATTGAGCTAGTTCGTTTTTTATTTGCATTATGCTGAAACTCTGATCTTTTCTTTTCTCAACATTGTTAAGTGCCTTTAGTTTTACTTTTCTATGCTAATACTAGCTTGCTGTAAAATGTTATTATAATTAAAAAAAAGAAGTGAAATTTATGTTGCTTATTATTATAATTGACTTTTCCGAACATTGAATGTCAAGTTTGCTCATGAATATTAAGTTGTAATTTACTTATCTTGTTTAAGTTAGTTTTACGTGATTTTTTCACAAAATGAGTAATGATTGCAATTATAAGCATGTAATCATGGTTAATTGCCCCTGTACAGAGGAATACTTATGGACGACGCAGTGATACTGCCTTGTGGACATTCCTTTGGTAGTGGTGGAATACAACAAATCATTAGAATGGTAAGTTTTCAGAAAGCTAAATTTTACTATCTTTGTGGAGAGAATAGTTTCACATGGTGATCTATGGGATCTCATTAGAACTATGAAAATTCTTCAGATTTGCATTTTAACGCTACTTCTATGGGAGCATACTTGGAAGTGCTAGTTTGGACCTAATAAACATATATTCCTTATTTAATTATCTTTGATCAACTTGTCATTTGGTTTTTCGCATTTTCAAATGAGTTATCTGCAATTCACATTTCATTTTTCTTTCTTTTTTGAATTCCCTTGTCCTATATATATATATATATATGTAATTTTTTTTATATCTAATCAGTTACTATTAAGTTAACTCTCCTAGAAAAAATCAATCGACTGGTACAACCTTTAAAAATTGAGCTGTTTGGTTCTATGGCATTCTTAGTGGTTATACAAGTAGCACTATTTAATTGATTGAATGAACTGCATAATTCTGTCATTTATATTGGTAATCACATTTTCAGAAAGCTTGCTGTACCTGCTCGCATCCAGTTTCGGAGGACTCTATTGCTCCAAATCTCTGTAAGTTGAACTATCCTTCATTAATAGAAAACACAAAAAAGAGTTTTAGCATATCCCTAGGATCTGAAGCACCTATTTCATCTTCTCTCCACAAGGAAAGTTCTATGGATCTGTCTGCAAAGTGTCTAGAAAAATGTTATTCGCTGCGTCAGTTTGTCTGCTACATATAATATTTACCAGCCAGCTTGTGACTCACTGCCCCTGGTTGAGGGCCAACTATATTAGGTGCAAATGTTTCTTGCATATGGCCAAACATCGTATGATATCTTGACATCACCATTGGATATGTTTTCGAATTGAGGCGTTGGATTATATTTATTATTTTAAATACTAATCTAGAGTTCAGTTTCTTAAGTTTTTTTTTAAAACTATGATCTCAATACTCGGAAAACTATATCAGTGGCTGTTGAAAATCTAAATAATTTAAGTGCTTTTTGGGTTAATATTGGCTTTTTTTTGTGTGTGTAGCCCTACGCCTTGCTGTTCAGGCTTTCAGGCGGGAAGAAGAGTTGCAAGTTAACCGTACATTGAAAAGAAGAAGGGAAAGATATGACCGGGTTTGTCATCATGTCTATAATTCTGCCTCCAAAAATTAAAATGTAATATGTATAAAGAGAAAAAAAAGAAAGAAAAAGCGCTACATGGATAAGATACCAAATAAGGTGAAAATCATGCTTGTAGAAGAAAGTTGTGGTTTCTTTATCTGGCTGTATACCTTACAGTTTCTCTTAGACTATAGTTGGATCTAAGTTTGATACTCTCATTTGTGTAGGACAAGGGGACTTATGGTGATTCTATCCTCACAGATCACCCGAGGGGAAGAGGAGTTCAGTTTCCATTCATTGTTACTGATAGGGTTATTATAAAGGTTTTGCAAAGAAAATGAAAGTTTTTATGTGCGTCACTTGATGGACTAAGTAGAGTTTCTAACTGGGAATCACTGAATCAGGGGAACAAGAGAACACCACAGCGTTTTGTTGGGCGTGAGGCTATTGTTACTACTCAGTGCTTGAATGGATGGTAAGCGCTTTCTTAGGATAGCGAACTTTATCCTACTTTTTGATGGAAGTCTAGGATAGTCCTTGGTAATTTTGCCAATATATAAGGACAGGTTGTTAAATGTTCTATGTACATATATTGAAGTCAGTCCCTGATTGTAAGGAAACCTAAAGGGAAGCTTAATGATATTCTGATTTGTTGATACAGAAAAAGTAAAAAAGGGAGAGCGAGGGAGAGGGAAAGAAAGATAGAGAGACATGGGGACCAGGTGTCTCCTCAGGCTATCCATGAACTTTTGCCTTCTTTGTGAATAGTATTAATGGGTACCTCAATGAGAGTGACCAAAAAAAACCTTCTTCTTGAGGCAGTTGCATTTGAAATTGCAGCAGACATATTCCTAATGTACCCTGCCAACATTGCTTTCAGTTCCTAGTTTATTGTGGTGGATAAACAAGTTTTCTGTCTAATGAAGTGCTATAATAGGGCGAGTAAAAGGCAGTGAACAGAAAACAGATGAAACTAAATGTTTCACCTCCTGTTCTATTGTTATAATTTTTTCTGTTACTTTAAGTATTATTACTTGGTTTTCCCTGATAGGAATTGGAGGAAGCTTGTTGACTTATTCTTTCTTCACCTTTTCAAACTGATAGGTACGTGGTAAAGACATTGGACAATGCAGAAAGTGTGAAGTTGCAATATCGCTCACTTGCCAAAGTTACAGAGAACCCATCTGCAAAGCCATCTCCATTCAAGATGACACCTAACTGGCTGTAGAGTTGTATATAGTAAACTAGCAGATCTAGTTGGTTAAAAATATATTTATTGCTTACGCCTTTCATATTTATTAATCTAACTCTGGGCTCTGGTGATCGGTTGCTATTGTAACATTGCTGTTGTATTTACTCGCATGATTGCCATATAGAGGTAGTAAATTGTAAAACCCTGCCAATTTTGTGATTAACAGATCTCATGGACAAGATAGGGATATGAACTCCAGGTAATTATTTTGAGTTTTATAGTATATATGAAAGGCGTTTTGATATGTAAAGTTAATTATCTAGAAATTCAACGTTTATTACTGATAGCTCTCTAAATTCATCCAAACGGCCAAAACCAAATAATGACCTGCCAGCTGAGTTGAGTTTTGGTTTTGTGCAGGGCAAATGTTCACTGTTATCATCACACCACACTAGGGAAATGTTTTGTTTTATTTCGGGTGTTTTATATGGAAATGTATAGGAAATATACTGTTTTGGGAGAATGAAAAATGAAACCAAACATAGCCTAGGTGGTTGGCAAATGTAGAATGAATTTGTCACAGAATGGTTTGTCTGTTTTGGGTGGATTAGCGTCTTTAGGGCCTAGCTCCCTACCTCATTCCAAGAGACAAGAGCAACTATTTAAAGCAGGAGAGCCATTATGCCAGCACCTGTAATTTTAAGACACAAATTCAAGGTAATACGATTATAGAAAATCGTGCATTCATGGAAAAATAAAAGAAGAAAAAAACTGAAGAATTGAATGCAGTTATTGATTCTCATCAGATACTCCACAATAAATACACTGTTCTCAGCTCTCACGCTGACAGGAAATGGTTAAAGCCTAATTGACTCAACTTCTAAAGTTACATGGTAACAATTCAAAAGTTAAAAAAAATAAATAAATAAAAAAGAAAAAAGAAACTATTGAAGAGATTACCTAGCCATAGCCTAGGCCATAACTTAAAAAAGCAAATTAGTGTCACTACAAGAAGTTGAGCAGGATTGAATATTTATCTCACTCCAGTCAAGAAACAATGGCTATTGGGATAACTAGCAACATGGTGGGTTTTCCATTGACAACAAGAAGTTGCAAGTTGAATATATCGAAGCAGCGGCAGCCCTAACAGCTAAATCCTTCTCTGAGTTATCTGTTGCTCCTGATCTGCATTACAAATTATGTCACAAAATCATTACAAGACTATATTAATCATCGGCCCCTGGCCAGATATAACAAAAAAGAAGAAAAATAACTTGCATTGATACACACATGTGCTTCCTCTCAGGAGTGAAACTTACTGAACTGCTATAATCAAAGTTTTGAATGCTTTAGACCAATTCAATATCAAGAGAAGTTTGTAAAATGTAGGACCATTAGGGTTATAGAATTCGGAGCAACACTTTCTTTCTTGGCTCCAAAATGAAGGAATCAATTGGGAATTGATGAGTACTTCAACGACTAAAGGATTGACATTAGATTATCGAAAAAGATGAGGGAAGGAAAAAAAAATCCAAGATGTGAATGCAATAAGTATATATTAAGAAAAAGATTCTTATGCTGTGGATTATAGGTCATTGTAATGTGTCTATGTCAGGTTAAAAGATTGATTTCCACAAACCAGAATGGGAGAGCAAAAGTATATAAGCTTATCATGCATGCTTCCTTTAAAAGGCTAATTCTAATATCAAGTTAGTAAAATCATAAAAGAAGGCGTCAAGTCTAAATCGGACTTCAGGGAGTGTTAAGATATCAAGTATAATATACATAAGAGCGTATCAGCTTATCATTAAACAACTACCTACAAAAACCATTTCACTTGTTGCGGATAAGAGTATGACACTTTAGATGACAATAAGATCATTGATATTTACCTGCTATCATTTCCTGTTGGACCTGTCTGCTGTGAAGCATGACACAAACTATTTCTACAGAGACCCTTTTCACAATGCAACTGCATATCCTTCACTTGGTTCAGCCAACTTTCCTGATAATATTCAGAGATAAAAGTGCTCAGTTATCAGTTCTAACAAAGCAGTAAATCAGAAAATGAAAGTTGAAATAATCACTATACAGACAAAGCGGCAAAAATGTGGAACTTGAAAGTTGAAATAATCACTATATAGACAAAATTTCAGGGAAAGTGCAAAAGATATTGTTCCTGTGATAAGAAAGAAAATATTCCAATACTGCTAATACAATGATAAGAAGTTGCCTAGTGACTTTGAAGCACACCAAGATGTCATGATCTAAGGATTTTAAAGTGATGATTCAGATATAATTCAGATTATAATTTACACAAAATGCTAAAAATAGTAACAGGTGTTGTTAATAGGTGGTCAAATAAAGTAATCAATCAATTTTATATGACAGCAATTTTTTTTGGCACAAATGAACCCAAAGAATATGAAATAAGGAGGGCAGAGAAGCACAAATTCATTTGACTACTGATGGCCTGAATCCTGACAAAGGAATCCAGGCTTGCCCGACAATGCTTAAATACTCATTCTGTCAAAAGAAAGACAAACGAAAATAATGAAGGATAGATAATGGTTTTAACTTTTAAATATTGTATTCATAATGACACCATTATACGACGAAGTCGAGCAAGTAGAGAATGCATGCGACCAGGCGTAAGAAGAGAACTCAGACATACATCCATTTGATGCACTCTATACATGAATTTTTCAAGTTAAACTGCTAGCAACTCTCACCAGATGGCTCTCTTCTTCAGAAAGTGCTTTATCCATCTGTGCAAAGAGAGTGCTCCATCTAATAGAGTGTGCATCAGCAGTTGCTTGGTCAAGATGGCAAACAGTAGAACCTTTTGTCGTACATGCATCTTTCTCCAGGTTAGGTGAAAATTCTCTTGACATTAGGAGGGGTAATTCTGTGGTAATAACAGCCCGAACTCTTTTCTTACTCCGTCGTAGTGCTGCAAGTAGAGACCAATCTCTGTCAGGAATATATCTAACACCTTGAGCGTGTAGTGGAACCTTTCATTTTGTTCAGAAGATAAAACCTACCTGCAAGACGTCCTCTTATATCTTGATTCAGAAGTTCCAACCATTGGGAAGCTATATTAGCAGCTGAAAATTAAACAAAATCCATGTCAGCTTTAGTAGTTTCTTCGTTTTAAATTTGCATTAGTCATCATCAGGATGCCAAAGTGGAAACTTTGTAATATTTTAGAAGAAAGTGTTGATATTTCATTAAATTTAAACCATTAGTAAAGATATCTTGTCAAAATCTTTTCATAAAACAATTTGCTGGACTTAGTAAAAAATGAAATGTAACATGAGCTCATGCTGAAGACATTTTGTCTTCTCCAACTTTCAAGCTATCATGTTTCGGACCATAAAAACCAGAAGAAGAATATAACTGAACAACCTTTAACAGAAAGTGAAGTAACACTGCTAAGGTTTGCCGATTCGTTATTTGACAAACAGCTAGTATTCTCTGACGCAACTGTTCCAGATGACGACAGCTTTAGTGCAAGTTTATCATCCTCATTTTCTATGTTGCGTGAAGGCATCCTTGAAAAAGTCCTTGTGTGCCCCATGCATGAATCACCACCTCCTCTCGTGATCTCAGTATTTGGATAAACTGATTTGGAAAACAAAGCATAGTCACTCATCTGCCTTCTTCCTAGTAAAGTATCTCCATGACTGAGTCCAAATGTATTGACTCCTGAACTATGCACATCTTGTGCACCACTCTTGATTTGGTTACATTTCTTGTCTCCAGAAAGTTGATTTTCAGTTCTTTTCGATCTTACCAGGGCTTCTATGATAGAGTGAACCTGTTTGCTGTTTCTCACATGGTTAATAATTCCTGGATTTAGCCCATTAAGCAAACCACTTGGAGCAGCAACCCTTGCAAATCTATCAACCTGTTCTTTCTTTGCAAGTTCTATCTTCTTCTTCATTACATCATCATTAAATTTCTTTCTCCCACGTGGCTTTGATATTGGCATTGGCACAGCTCCATAAGGACTAGACATATAATTATTTTGTTTCAAACCTTTCCAAACTCTCATCGAATCTTTTTCGTTCAATGGACCTACTGAACTTCCACACTCTGAATCATCCCTTGACCTCAAATGTTTATAGTTTTTATAGGGAAAGAAAGGGTCATTGATTGAACTGGATATATCTTCAGCATTTAGATCTAAATCAAACCCTCTGGCCTTTGTAAGACCATCATTACGTTGCACCTCTTCCTTCCCAGAGGTGGGGAGATTGTTGGATTCATCAATACATGCTGGAACATCATCACCAACCATACATTTAACAGAATCAACATTAACATTAAGATCAAGTGCTCTTGAATCAGAGTAGATATCTGGATTCCCTGTGTTGCTTCCTCCTCTTACTGCTTGAGCTACATCAAATTCATTTTTTCAGTTCTCTTGATTTAATGAGATTAATAACAGGCATCAATTTTTTGGAAAGAATTTAAATAGAGTGTCAGACAATATAACGGAAAATAAAGAAACAAACTGCTTACCTAAGTCAAAGCAACAGGCAAAAAGAATAAATGAATAGAGATTCAATTATTTTATCCTAACATCAAGTTAAATAATAACCAAGAACAGTTTTCTCATTTTAACTGCATAGAACATTCAGTACCTTGTCGAGAAATTGACAAGAACATGCGAATCCTTTTAATACAAAAAAATGCAAGACACATAAGCCGCATGTTGAACTAGAGACAGTCTAAACTAAGCCTATGAAAAGCCATGGCTCGCATATCAAATGTAAATCTTAAATCTTTCAAAATAAATAATAAAGAAATAAACATTGTCAAAGATCAAATAAAACAGTGAAACTTAAGGAAAAAAGGGGCAAAACCCATACCTTCAGAGCGAAAAACTGATTCAAGGTCGCGCATTTTCACTCTTTTGTGAGAATTGTCAGATGTTTCTTCGACTTCCATGATTCCCCTTTTCTGTCCGACCAAAACCTACCAAATCAAAATAAAGAACCCTATTGATTAGAAAGACAGAAAAAGAGTAATTCAAACAAGAACAACTAACGTATAAAACAAAATCCAATGTTGTTTCAAAAGCCAACCTTTGATTCAGATCTGTGCCCGGTTAAAGTCTGACTCTGAACCCAACTCTCACCATCCATCAATGCTCAAAATTTTTGAAAAAGATCTGTCAATTTAATTCAAGATTCTAAGCTCTGACCCTTTCTGAGCAAAACCCACAAATTCAAACTAAAAAATGACAGCTTTAATCAACGAAACAAAATAAAAAAGTTTGCAAAACAATAATGGGCTCGAGAAAAAGAGCAAAAAGATCGAAGATTCTTGATTAAAGTTTGTCAATGGCGCATTTTGAAAAAAGAATGTGAAAAAGGTTAGGACTGTCTCTCCAGAGATGTGAATTATGGATTTGAATTGCCGAAGGAGCGCGCTGAGAAGCGCTTACGTACATTGATGTTTTATTTTTGGTTTTATTTATGTGTCTCATTATTTTTCATTCAATGGTGTGTTTTTGTTTTCAAATTCAAATGGAATGGAGGGTTTAGTTCGGGACCAAAGGCAACTTGTCGCGCCAACTCTTCTGTATTTGCAGTTTGGGTCCTCTCATCCTTTTTCTAATCATTTGGAGCTTTTAATTTTGTTTCCACTACTACTTATGGGCGAGTATTAATAATAAATATCAACCAAAAATATATTATTTTATTAATCTATACGAGGAATATTATTTTTTGTTTTTCTTTAATTATTATATATATATATGTATATATATATATATTTTAATTCACATATATATCTATTTATATATAAAATTTATCGTGATTTCCATGCAAAAGTAATAGATGGTACTATCAAATCAATTGACTAATGATTTACTTACTATATTCTTGGTAAAGTAATGACTTAGATAAATTGATTTCGAATATTCCCAATTGTGATATTGATGAAGGCAAAGAAATTTTTAGTCCTTGAACTTTAAACAATTGCCATGGATTCATAAATTTTATTTGATTAACCATGGTGAGTGGGAAAAGAAAAAAATTATGATAATTAAAAATCATATCAATTTTTCCTGAAGACAATCTTATGTTTCTTTTTCAATTTCAATTGCACAATGTTAGAGTTCTAATGAATCTCGTACTCTTGTTTAGTTAGTAGAAAATAAATAAGTCTAGTAGTCAACCATCTTCTTTTTCTCATTGTTCCGTGTATCAAAACATCAAAAATATATTTACGACGGAATCAACAAATAAAGATCAAGGTGAAATTGATTTTTTTTCTTAAAAATAATAGATAAATATATATTTTTAATATTTTAAGGAATACAAAATTTTAAAATATAATAATTTATATATAAAATTATATTAAATTCAAAAAAATTTAGAGTTGAGGGACTGATGTCGCTAACTGCCCTTAACCCGTGGAACTTGCATATATTCAAAAATTATAAATCAATCTTTATAGAATTGAAATACCTTCCATATAAGAATCAATGTTCAATACAATAAGAATTCCATAGTCCCATCAAGGCAAAACTCTTCCTCCTAATCACCTAATTGAGTAGAGTCAAGCTAGAATTCTTAGTTTTCTAAAAGTTCCCATTGAAATATATAAACAGAACTTTCTAGATCGACCTCCAAGACTTCCACTCAATAAGTCTTGGCCTGCCTAGTTTTTCTAGTAGCTCAGGCAACATACCCCAGCCCAAGTACCAAACTGATTTATGGCAAATGAAAGAGGTACAATGGTGAGGCTTAATCCAGCATTGTCAATAAAAAGTTGGCCATTTTGACAAAATTCATAACACAAATTCAAAATTATGCACTTGGCTCTTTCCTATATCAATGCATGCATTATTAATTGTTGGAATAAATGGGGTTAATTAATAAAGTTTTCTATTTAATGAAAAAAGTTTAAATTTGAAAAATTATCTCCAAATTAATAAAAAGTTTTGAGTTTAAAAAAGTGTCTAATGAATATAATCGGTCATAAGGATTTCATATAAAGAGTTGTGATTGTTCAGTAAGTAACATTGATATTGATAAGACACGATGAATAGACACAACATTCATATGTAAGAGGTGCATAGTAAGGATTGTGAACTTTCATGAAAGGATGTAATGTTAACCACTAAATCGCAACTATATATTAAGGGATGCAATCAAATGGTTCAAACTAATTTTAACCAAATGTTATGATCAATCACAACGAGACACATATAAATCTATAAATAGACCCTCCCCATCATTCAATTTTTTTACGCTAAATCAATTCAAAGTCCAATTGATTTTTCTTTTCTTTCTCCTTACAAAAAATTATATTTTAGTATTCTATGTTATTTTTCGAATAAGAATGTGATCGAGTTTTATGTTAATGAAATTATTTGTAAATGATGGTAATAATTTGCTCATGAACTTGCTTTCTATTAATTTTGAGGGTAAATTATAAAAATTATCCTAAAATTTAGCTTAATTATAAAAAAAAAATACAGTTATCTCAATAAGATATTTGTAATACCTCAAAGGCCTATTTATAATTTTTGAGATATTACAAATATCTCCTTGAAGTTTCTTTTTATTTAATAAATACTCCCTTAATATCAAGGAATATTTATAATTTATAAATTTAGATGAATTTTTTATAAATAACTCAAATTTTAAAGATAATTTTTATAATTCACCTTAATTTTAAAATTTTGAAAATTTGACTGAAAGGAATACCAAACACTCTCAACTGATCATAACATTAGGGTCAAACTTGTTAGCAAGTTTGAAAATTTGATAGTCATATTTCAGCTTTGTTAAGTAGCAGGAAACAGTGCTTGTGCACTAATTCTCGGTACATTAGCATGGACTCGTAATTTGTCACAGAGGTTGAAAGAAACAAGCAAGTCTCACTTTTGATTCCACACTTTAAATATGATTTTTTTTTAAGAATCGACCAGTTACATTATTCGTTAAATTAATAAATTAAAATTATAGCTCTAAATCAAACGTCCAACTTAATAAGAAACTATTATTAAAATAAGATTAATTCAATATACTCAATGACTCTAGATCAAATATAAGAAACTATTATAAAAATAAAAACTAATATAAAAGCAGGATTATTCTAATATGATGAATGTATTTTATACTCATTAATTGATTACCATTTACTTGATTTTTTTGATAGTTTTTTAGAGTGAATTTTATCGTTGTTTTTAATGTTATTTTGTAGATTTGAGTATAAAAAAATAAAGTCGATTTGGATGTAAAAAAATCTGCGTTCTTCCTATAGATTTCATCATCCATGACATTGAAAACAATAGAGTCATCTCTTCAATATAAGAAAAATTATTTTTAGTCATCGGGCATGCACTCATTAATGTATAAAAGGCTCTTGATATCATGTCAGATCATGCTCACTATGTTTATCTTTGGGAATCTTCTACACTTTTGGAACACACAAAAGTATGGTACGAGGAACACTTATTTTTGGTCCTCGGTTGAGCAAAGTGCTTTTTTGGAGACAATCCAAGTATTTTATATTTTCTTTTATTTTTATTACGTAGGTTTATTTAATTGTTTAATATTTATTTTCTCCTTTTAGTTTAATGAAATTTTTTTTATTGTCGTTTTAGGATACAACTCAAGTTTGGAAGATGATTTGTAATATGTCATCAGCTAACGAGTGCATGTTCATCAGTGTCTTGAATATGATGGTAATGAAGTTGATTAGAACTGACACTGCACATTCAAAGAAATCCTCGATATCTTATCTTATTTTACTTAACATTGTGGACAATGTTCATTCTAAGTTTGGAAATGGAGTTTTTCTCTACCTACGTCCAACGATGAGAATTTGTTCTTGTTTGTTTATTATTTTTGAAAATTGATGAATGTTGTGTTTATGTATGCGTGTGACTCTTATGACATTTTTACCTTTTAATTATTTGATATATTAAGTACATAACCTTGAACATTCTATTTTTTTACTTACTTAGAGAAAGTTTAGGTGAACTCGATACTGTTAGCGACATCATATAATTCTAAAACTTGTTTCATTGTCACTCAAGGCGAAATCTTAGGCTAATAATAATAGGGAAGTGATTCTGGTTATTTTTGAATCATTTGAGCCTTTAAGTCATCATATTTATAATGCATAATTCCTAATGTCCCTTGTTGAGTTTGTTGAGCCATTTTCTTTGTCACCACACAAATTAACCTTAGTCGAAAAAAATACAATAAAATCTTTCTCTTACATATTACACTTCTCTCAACTCATGGTTATTCTTGTAACATCATTTTGAGTATTGAAAGTAGTTTAAAAAAATGGCAAAATAAAGGTTGTGATTTGTACAAAACTCTCGGAAAAAAATTTTATAAAGAAAGATGAGGAAATAGTGCAACACCCATTATTCATAAAAATAAATAAGTTTTGGGATGTAGCACTTAAAAAAAATGTGAAGAAAGAAAAATAAAAGAGTTAAATAAATAAAGTGGTATGACAAAATCAAGAGATGAAATGTTCGGGAATGTATGAGATGAAGATATGGTGATGCTCATCAACAAGGTTTTAGAATAGTTGTGTGACATGAACGATTTAAGGTACTGTATTGTCTTTTATCCTACCATTACCTAGTCGCATGTTACAAACTTCTAAAGTCTTAATGATCATTGATGTTGTGTTAGTCTACATTAGTGAAGAGTGATATGAAAAATAAGCCTATGGAGTTCTAAATTACATAAATAATAGATCAATAATTTGGTTGTGAATTTGCATAAACCAATCCGAGTGGCAAAGACATAGGTGTAAGAAGTTAGACACACACACACACACTCAAAGAATTTAAAAATGGATGAATTTGACACTTGAGTTGAAATCATGCATTTTGATTATATTTTAAGATTTTCTTAAGTTATAAACTCACGATAATTTTTAAGGTTCATTTGGTTAGTAGATTCGATTATCACTTAGTATTTTACTTATTTTATTGCTTTCTTTTGTTCGAAAGTAGCAAAATGTTAAGTTTGGAGATATTTGATGACTGAGTTTTATATTCATTAATTTCGTACTATTTGATTAATTTTTGATTTTTTTGTGAATTTGACTGTCGTTTTTAGTGTTTGTTTTGCAGATTTAAGTATGCTGAAAGAAAGTCAACTTAGATGTACAATAATCTTCATTATTCTTACATTTTTCTAAAAAAATGTGAAGAAAGAAGAGAAAAAAGAGTTAAATGAATAAAATGGTGTGACTAATCAAGAGATTAAAGGTTCTTGAAGGTGTGAGAAGAAAAAATGGTGGTGCTCAATAAGGTTCTAGAATAATTGTGTGTTATGAGTAATTTGAGTCGCTATATTGTCTTTTATTCTACCATTATCCTAGTCACATGTTACAAGCTATTATGGTCATAATAATCTTTGATATTGTGTTAGTTTATATCAGTGGAGAGTGACATGAAAAACAAACATATAGAGTTCTAAAATACATTAATAAGAGATCAATAATTATTTTGTTGTGAGTTTGCATAAACCAATTCGAGTGGCGAAAAGTTAAGTGTAAGAGGCTACACACACACACACTCAAATGATTTAAAGATAGGTGAATTTGACACTTGAATTAAAATTGTGTATTTTGATAATATTTTGAGATTTTCTTTAGTTATAAACTCACAGAGATTTTTGAGACCTGTTTAGTTAGTAGGTTTGATTATCATTTGATATTTTACTTACTTTTTTTTCTTTCTTTTGCTCAAGAAGTAGCAAAATATTAAGTTTGGGGGCATTTAATGAGTGAGTTTTATATTCATTAATTGATTATCATTTACTTGATCTTTTTGATAGTTTTTGAGATTTTTTTATAATTTTATCGTTATTTTTCGTGTTGTTTTGCAGATTTGAGTATGAAGAAAGAAAGTCAACTTTAATGTACAAAAATCTGCACTCTTCTTACATTTTTCTAAAAAAAAAATATTTTTTTAGCACAATAAAAATAAATTGTATTCCAGTGGTGGTAAGCGAAAAAAAAAAGGACAAAATGGAATTTTTGTCATTTTCAGGGCATCTCCTATCTAATTTTAATGATTGCAAAAAGGAAAAGAGAAGACAAGAAGACAGGAAGAGAATAAGAGAACAAGACAAGGAAAAGAATTTTGAGAAAGAAGAGAAAATTCTTCCAAGATTGAAAAAGAAGATATATATAAGGGAAGAAAATCATTATCTTCCAAGATTCTATTTATATTTTCCCCTTTCTCTCTTTGATTATGTTCATGAATATTGTTAAGTTATCATTCATTTTCACCATAAACTAATTTCTTTTTCTATAATTATGATATAATCTAATTAGAATGTGTTGAATATTTTTATCATTTCAATTTTTGATTTATTATTTGAGTTGAGTGTTCTTTATTGTTCATAATACTTTTAATTATTTGATCACTTGTTCATCAGAAGGATTTGGGATGTGAATTGTGTTAAGTTTATTGTGAAAAATACCATAAATCGCATATGATAATATACTTATATGGTTTGTGTAGTCATGTTTGAGATTCATAAAATCTAATGAATTATTGATTGTTGTAATTCACATAAGAATATAGTTGATTATCAATTGATGATATTTTCGTTAGATTTTAGGAGATGCAAATGGATAATTTAGGGATTCTCAACTATCACTTAAAAAATAAATTGAGATTAATGAGATAAATTATTCAATTCAAACTAATTATGGTGAAATCATAAACCCTAGATCTTTACGTTATTGAATTTAGTCCTTAATTGCTTTTGATTGTAAATTTTGTTTAGTTAGATTTAATTTACAATCATCCTTAATTATTTTTTATTGTTAGTTTAATTTAATTAGATTTAATTTACAATCATCAATATTTTATTATTTTTATTTAAATAAAATTAGGGTTGACATAATTTCACTATTAATAAATTTAAATTTTCATGGAAACAATATTCACTCATTACTTTATTACTTGTTAATGATAATGTTAATTGCGTTGGCAACATTCACAACACAATTCAATCAAAGCTCTAAATCAAATATACAAAGTAATAAAAAACTGTTATGAAAATAAACAAATACAATAAATGATAGAACTCAAAACTATTTATTAATGGGAATATTTTGAATCCTCAACCTTACCATCAAGGCAAGACCTCATTGGCAAATGTGGACTCAATTCTATGAATATTTATCAACATAATCAAATCTCAGTCACAATTAAGAAAATCTCATTTCTGCCCTTCTGGATTTTGGAAATAATTAATTTAAAGATATAGGTATTAGGCAGATCATATAGAAACATAACAGTAGAAAATCTAATTCTAAGAATTATCTCGAGTGATCCACAATTTTTTTTTTAAGGAAAAAAATCAATTGCCAACAATCAAAACATTTTATTTTGTAAATAGTATTTTTCAATGTAGTGACAAATTCATCAAATTTTAGTTAATACAAAGAAGCAAATCTTATTCTCCATCTACCTTGGGACTAGAAATATATGGACTCAGGTGGTTAAGCAATTGGGTGCAATTTCTAATTTTGAAACTCTGGAGTGGCATAACGAGCTCTGATTAACCTTGAATCTTGGGTGCAACCTATTTGAAAGTGAAGATGATTACAGAAAAACCAATCAATTCAGACCAAAATTATGTAAAGAACTTCAGAAAGTAATTCAATCATGATGTAACAGGAAACTAAAACAATGTAATAGTGTGACTAAGACAAACTTGACTACGAAACTTTTTGAGGGTCAAAATTGACAGTTGCATGAATTCCACCCAAGAATTTTCAAAACAAGGATAAAGGTGTTGAGGTGACAACCCATCTTTGAATTCTGAAACACGTTTTCTGAAAACCTTTTCTTGAACGAAAAATTCCATGGAAACATATCAGAAGATTAATTTAGAAAACATCAAATGCAAGATTCAACTTTTGAATGTAACAATCTCACAGTATGAAAGGAATCAAATATATCATTTAGTCCATAGAACCATCCTATTCTTCACCGACTATATGCAATGACAATGAGCTACAAACATTGTAAATCAAACAAACAGGCCTCAAAATTGCACCAGAACCAGATTGAACAAAAAATATTTGGAGCAGGTGTGAAATACCTCATCAGTTATGAATCCTGTTTGATCAATATTTTGTTATACAAGTAATTACACTGTCAGTCTGAAAAAATAATTTCTTTCCCAACCCAATTCCTTCATTGCAACAACCAAGAATCTTTGAATTGTTCCAAAGCACTATTCCTCAGGTTGTTCACCCTCATCAAACAAAAATGAGTGCAGAACCCCAAACCCATCCCAGCACACACCTTGTTGGTCTTGAGTAAATAACAAGCTGGCCCACACTCCACTCCCTTCCCTTGTACAACTATGCCCCAAGCCCTTGACACACCCTCTCCAAAATCTTGATTCACATTTCCTTGATCAGGATCTTGCTCTAATTCCTCAACAAAAATTAGCCCATCTGGGGATTTTGATTCCCCACTTCTCCATTCGCCCTTTACAACTGGCCATTGCTCCACAATGGCCTTTTCTGTCTGAATCTCCACTCTTCCATTTTCACTGGCCCCATCATTTTCTGAATAGATTTGCACCAGCAAAGGTGCTTGTTTTAGGTTCTTAACAATGTCTGCCACAGAGTCCTGCATCCAAGAATCAATCTTTTCCAAAAAAACTCCATCTTTGCTATTTGAATCAGCCATCACTTCTTCACCTGGAGGAGCAGAAACAACAGCTGAATTTGATGAAGTGACTGATGCAGATACAAGCTGTTGTGCGATTTTCTTGGTGTTATTGGAAATGGATAAAAATGGGTTGGAAGAAAAAATCTGATTAGATTTGTTTCTGGAAAGAAAAGAGGGGTATAATAATTTCCCTCCTGAATGAATCCCAATGGACGCCATCTCAAGAAAAGATGGCGATTGGGAAGAAGATGCAAACAGTACAGGAAATCTTCTGTTTTAGGGTTCTAATTAAAAAAGGGAACTTGGTGAAAAATCAGATCAGACAGAACTTGAGACTTGGCAGAAAGGAATAGGAGAGAAAAGGGTGGCCTCGTGAAGGAGATTCAGAGGATTCCGAATCTTGAGGCAAATTGTGTGTGACATTACTGTGTGACCCAGAATAAAGGGCTATTTATAAAGAATTTGATTTCCAAGAAAATCAACTTCTTTTTTTTTTTCCTTTAATTTTAGAGCATCAAACTTGGGGTGAGGTAATTTCACTTGTTGAAGGCATCGAAGAAAGTGCTTGTTCTCCAGCCCACGTTGAGCATAGGGATGGAACGTGTGCCGCGTGGTCAAATTTGACATTTACCTCACCAACAATTTTTAGAATTTAAATTTAAAATTATTTTAAATTTAAATTCGATAAATTAAACTCGTTAAATTTATTTTATTATTTTAAAAATAATAAAATATTATTTTTTAAAAGATAATATCCTGAAATTTTTAAAAATATATAATTTTTAAAAAACATCAAATAAATATAAAGATAAAATAAGTTTTAAAAAATAAAAATAAATTAAATGGACGTGTTGAAAATAAAAATTCAAAATCTTCTCAAATTCATTTATAATAGTAAAAATTTATTATAAACAATTTTAAAATAAGTTATGGGTTAAATCACCCATTGTGATCCCTAATTATCATCTTATATTTTTAATTAGGGGAAGGTGAAAAATGGTCCAGAGTTTCAATTGTAGTGAGTTACTCGATTACACAATTATGCTTTCAGAATTATGAGTTGTAGGATTATATTGAATATTCTTTATGTATAATAATTCTGATAATTTGTTTTTATTGTTTGGTTTTAACAAAAATAATTAACTCATTCTTTTTAAGTTATCAAAACATACCATAATAAATGAATTTTATTTTGTATCAAAATATAAACGCATGATCCTAAGTTTCAATTTCAAACACTTCATTTGATTGCTTTATCTAAGGTGAATTTCACTTTGCTCCTCTCAACTACATATTTGGTGTCGTTTGACCCTTTCAAACTATGAAAATATACACTCCGTCTACTTTAATTAAAAAATCGTTTGACCATCTCAAACTATGAAAATATACACTCCATCCACTTCAATTTAAAAAAAAATACTTTTCAATATATTTTAAAAAAATATTGAATTTTAAAAGCTTTTATTTGCAGTTAATAATATAAAGTATTGAATTTTAAAAGAATTTTATTTGCAGTTAATAATATAAAATATTTAATTTAAAGTAGACAAACTATGAAATAACATCATTGAATTTTATACGTAGTAAATAATAATTTTTATTTAGTAAATTAATTTTATACTTAATTCATAAATAATTAACAGTCATGGTATTGGTGTTCACTTAAACCGTCATTTGGAAAATTGTGTGAAAGAAACAATTTTGAATCTTGGAATGAGGATATGGGATATATCACCAATTTTCTTGATCTTACATAGTCTTAACGACTTCGTCAAGATTTGTGTTTTGTCCCCATTTTGACATTTCAATCCCATTTATGAGCAACACCCATTCTCTCAAAATTACAGGGCTAATTTGTTGAGTTTATCTGAAAAAAACTCTCATAGGTATTATTTACCTATACACCAATATTAATTTTGGATAAAAACATCTTTTATTTAAAGAAGTAATAATTATTTAACAACTATTTATGAATAATGAAATAAATTTATTAACACTCATTAACTTATACAGTAAATTAAAATAAAAAATTAAATTATGTCATTTTATAGTTGATCTACTAGTATGTTTTATATTATTAAGTGTAAATAAAAATTCAAAAGTTTAATATTTTAACTTGAATATTTTCTGTAATATATTGAAAAAAAAAAAGAGATGTAAAGATTGAAAAATAAATTCTATTTTCTTAATTGGAGGGGTTAGTTGGAGGGACAAAGTGCACATTTTCATAATTTGATGGGGGCAAGTGACACTAAACATATAATTGAACGGGCAAAGTGAAATTCACCCTTTTATCTAATATTATCTAATATTAGTAGTATGCTTTGTAAGAAATTTACACTCTAAGAAAGAGATCTTAACATAAATCTTACTACAATTTTAGTCAAAACTATATATGTCAATATTAAAACAATTAATCATTAATAATTCATCCCGTTCACTCTTTGGTTTTATTTTTGCATACGTGTATATTTGTGCCATTGGTTCGTTTCGTATCACTACGTTATATTTTGCTCGCTACGATATATATAACTCTCAGGAAAATTGTATCTCATCCCTTTAAGAGTTTGACGTAATTGAATGTCAATAATTTTATATTTTTTTATTTTTTTATTTGGGAAAATCTACCAATACCAAACCACGTGAAATTGAATGTCAATAAATACATGCACATGCATGGTAGAAATTTTGTTGGCCAATTATTGGTCTTTTCAGTATAAAATTTAATTTCAAATTTAACAATACATATGAAACATATGTAAAACCTTCAAAATATTTTAAGAGCATGTGTTTTAGATTATTTTCTATTTACATTTATATACCCTATTTATTCATTTATTAGATCCAGTAATTAAGTTGTTTCATTAAGTTTTTTTTTTTTTTAAAATATCACATACATACTTGCAGAATTGAGGGTTTTAATTATCTTTGATCATAATCGATTTTTTTTTCTCAATAAATTAATTGTTACTAAAATGATTTAGAATATTAGTAAAATTTAACTATATATGACAATTTGATATTTGATAGGAAAATTCGTTCGTGTTAAAAATTATGGTTTGATTGGATATTATTTAGAAGTAAGTGAACATTTTGATATATAAACATGTACTTTTTTTACTCAATGAAATAACAAATTATATTCTTATTTAAAAACACATGGTTGGTGTGTTATTCATTGCAGGTAAAAAATAATAATAATAATTGTGTAATTATTATTCACTACTTTTCATTTAGAATTATTTAAATAAGTTTTTTTTATCCCGCACATGTATCATATGCATATTAATACAGACAACGGGGTCGGTGGGCATAGTCACAATGTTGGACCATGTTAGGTACCGTTTGAATTGAATTTCCGTGTACAATCTAATCTTCTTGGCTGGTACCACAAATTCATGCTTATTTTTCATATTTTGATGTGTGGGAAAGAAGATTATGCAAGGAAAATGGTGTCATTTAATTTTCTACCAAAATATTTTTCTTTAATAAGTGCTAAATGAAGTATATAATAAAGGGATGGTCAAATTACGAGTAATAATGAGAAAGTTTGGCAATAATAAACTTTAATTATTTCCAATTTTGCTTAAAGACAATTGTCGTATAAGAATTTGACCTTAATAAACTTGCATGTAAATATGGATAAAATG
The DNA here is from genome assembly GCA_019321725.1 of Paulownia fortunei. Classification (NCBI taxonomy): domain Eukaryota; kingdom Viridiplantae; phylum Streptophyta; class Magnoliopsida; order Lamiales; family Paulowniaceae; genus Paulownia; species Paulownia fortunei. The sequence continues at coordinate 5,393,726 of CM033114.1, read as the reverse complement.
GTGTTTTTGGTAATTGAAAGCCTGTACTTCATTGTATACACTTTTTTTTTTTAATTAAATTTTGAGAATGAATTTTAGATAATTGAAATCCCATGCTCTACGTATGCATAAATTTTCAGTTCTAAGCCTAAATTTTTTAGGCAACTGAAATTCCGTACTCTATATACACAAATTTCCACTTTTAAGAGTGTATTTCTAATTTAAACATTAAGAGGAACTTTGCTGGTTTACAACGAAGTTTTAGAAGGTATTTAGATGAGTTTATTGTAGTAAGTTTGTCAAATTTTTAAGGAGGAAAGTTTATAAGTTTTCAAATAAAATATTTTTTTAGTTTTGATCATATTAATTACAAAATCATTATTACTATCGTCTTATATGTTTTATGATCTTATTTTATTCAAAGTCGAAGAATGGAACATGCAAAGTTGATCGTACTCCTTCACTTATATAATAGCCAATAATCAATTAAAAGTGGGGTAAGATGGTGATGAATTGGTCTAAATCTGATGGGAAAGCACAAGGAATGTTAGATTGTCTATGCCCAGCAAAACCTAAATCCTTTAAGGTGAGGCAAACAAAGATTTGTTAAGTTCGGTAATCGTTTTTCAGCTCCAAGGGCATCATTCATCTAAATTCAAATCAAAAAAGTGAATTCTTTCTTGTTAGGAACTTGGGTGTTGGTTAAGGCATATCTCACGATTTACCTCCTCCTAGGTACTAAGGACACGTGTCTAAGAAATCTAGAATTAGTCTAGCGCAAATTAGAAATTTGAGTTATAAAAAACAAAAAAAAAAGTGAATTTTTTATTTTTGCTCCAAGTAGTTTGGGAATCTAGCCGTGCTGTTTCCCAAGCAGGTTTAACTGGGATACTTAATGCGTTATCCACAACATTACATCGATAAAAATTATATTTTGCATCATCTCCTTGTAAGAATTCACACAAATATTACGGAAGGTTCCATAATATATTCCACTCATCTCTAAATAAACCCTTTAGGTTAAGGGATATACAAAGGGACTGCTTTTAATAATAGTCATATTCATTGTGATTTTTTTAAGATAAATTTCAATATTTTATAAACTCTAAAAATGTCTTATAATATTTTAAATGTTACAAAAAAATTTAAACAAACTTAATTTTGAATCTTATTCAAAAACTTAAGCAATTTATATGAATAGACAAGAGACTGATGTTGGGATAAAGCTAGCCACTAGATATAGCTTTTGATAAGTGGAGAACTGATAAAAAAGAACTATAAATTAGTAATATCATTGTCTATCTAATCCAGTTTGGGCTGAGATTTAACAAGGTTAATTCTCTGCATTATTGCATTCAATCTCAAATCGAATCCAATTCAATTAAGGGAAGAATGAGGATGTTGGGCCCCAAAGACTGATATCTAATCCATAAGAGTTCTAAGTAAGCCCAATAAGTTTTCTGGACCGAGAGCTACATTCACTTTACCTAAATTCATGGAGCCCATTTGATTTTATTTTTCAACCTCATTTTCACATTTTCAGTATTTTCAAGGTTGAAAATACTTTTATTAAGTTTTTGTGTTGAAAAATACTATAATTGGATTAGTTATGTTTATGTATTGTAAATATAAATATATTTATTTTATGGTGTTTTATGCATGAAAAGAAGTAAAACATTGTAGGCCTAAAAAGGTGTTTGGTAGGTGTATTTTCGTTTTCAAATGTAATAATTTTTTTTAAAAAGATATTTTTAATAAAAATAAAAGATAACCTCATTGAACTCTGGGATTTATTTCCCTTTTTTATTTTTACGTTTTTTTATGAATGGACGAAGCAGTAGTTGGTAATAAATTAATAACACTATTAACTGTTACCATCCCTACCTAAAACAGAAAAAAAAATTAAAAAAATTAAAACAATTGTAGCAGTTCTTGTTCATTAATGAATTGGCAAGAGAGGAAGGGTTTTGTTAGGTGAAGCTAGTGGTCCTCATGCAACCTTCAAATTTCCTCTCTCACCAAGTAGGTTTGTTTTGTACTTTATTCCTTTTTATTTACAATGAAATTTCATGTTCTATGTTGGACTGAATCTAATATATCCAATAATTTTATGTCTCTCTCTCACTCTTTTTTTTTTTTTTTTTTGGTTGTTGTTGTTGTGTGTGTGTGAGAGAGAGAAATGTATATAATGCGATCATTTAGAATAAACACACTCGATCTAATATAAAAATTCTTAATTGAAAATATTAGAATCACAAGTGTAGATAATTTTTTTTTTAAAGATAAGTTTAATAATATAACTAGGGTTATAATTGCTTGAGTAAAATATAACTCGAAATTAAATCTTCATACGCTCTTTTAATTGTATCTACCTATGAGTTATAATTACCCGAGTATAAATATAATACAAAATTAAAAAATTCCTCTTTTAATTATATCTGACTAAGAGTTATAATTACCAAGTTGAAGAGATGCTACAGTCAGTGATGTGCATCGCGTGTGCATCTTATTACATATTTTATTCATATCCATACGGATATGTGTGTGAGTGTGTGTAAATATATGATGAGATCTATGTTCGATATACACCAATATCAAATATAACATTTATAAGATTATAATTATCCTGTGTATAAATATAACACAAAATTAAATTCCTACACTTTTTTTTGCTTGCTCTTTTAATTGTATCTAGCTACCTAGGGTTTATAGTTACCCGAATAGTAAATATAACACAAAATTAAAGTCGTATGCCTTTTCAGCATGCTCTTTTAATTGTATCTACCTAAGTAGCTAACTACCACGAAGAAGGCTGAAAGGCAGGTCGAGAGGTAGCTTAAGGCTGCCTGCCAGCTTACCCTATAAGATCAGGGATTGAATATTTGCGATTCATATTCTCTCATTTTTTTCATTTCTTTCACTCTTTTCAAGTGTTTTTCCTTCTGCTCCCAAATTCTTGATCAAGATCAAAGAGTAAGAGCTTTTTTAATTTTCTTGAATATTGGTGTTATTTGATTGCCAAATGGTGCACATTTTAGAGATATTTTAATTCTTGTATGCATGCGGAGACTAATGAGTTAATTTAATTTAAATAATAAAATTGAGATTTCAAAATTATGAAATTTTAGATATGAAGAAAAAGTACGAGCAATAGTTGTACGTTGCCAGACTGTTGGTTTTATTAATTGTTGATTGTAGATTCTTAATTATTAATAATTGGTTGGTAATTGATGTGTTGATTTATATGTTCTGTTGATGGTTGATTAATTAGTTGGTAATTGATATTGTAATGATATAAAAATTTCGTTTGTATGGAGAAATTATACCCTCATTGATATGATTGCACATACATAGGTGAATTAAAATAATCAACTAAGATTGTGACACTGAAAATTATTTATTTAAACTTGAAAGAATGGGATTATTGATAAAAGGGTTTTGAGGATCTAACAAATTCTTTGTCGTGTTAATTTTCTGTAATTATTGTGCAGTGGGTGGTGCTGAGGTTGACGTTGTGATGGTGGATGAAGTTCCTTTTCCTCCACAAGTCATAATCACCAAGCCATTGTCCTTAATAGGTCATGGTAAGTACAAATAAACCAAACCGCGTAATGTGTTTTTAGTAAAATGATTAAAAATACAACTATTATAGTAAAATATTAAATATAAATTAATTGATATTATTAAAAAAATATTAAGTAATAATGTAAAAATTATCAATAAGTGATATTAACTATTATTTTGCTAGCTATTACAAACCTTATAGTAACAACAACTAGTGTTTAAGTCGACATTATTGATGATTGATGATAAATAGAAAGTGAATTGTGCGACAAATCTTATCACTATTGTCAGTAACACAATTTTTGTTTGACAGCTTAAATATAAATATTGTCATTTATGAAATTATAAAAAATATTACTGTGAGAATATAAAAACATATTATTACTTAATATATGTAATAATGATAACTTTCATATTGTCATTAATATTAATTTTTCTTTCTTGTAGTATAATAATCATTATTCTTTAGATACTGTTACCCACTAGAAACTAGAAAGTATGGGAAACGAGATTTAATACCATGGACATTTAGCATAATTTACTCCATGTTATTCTTATATTAATCAAATGAAAAATATTTTGGACTTGTACTAAATTATTACATCAAAGGGACTTATTAGTAGAGGTAAAGATGACGGTGAGACAAATTCAATTGTTTGGCGTGGAATTTTATTATTACAAATGAGTTTTAGGAGAGTTTGAAAATTTTACTTTCAAATTTATTTCGCCCTAAATTTTTTAATTTTTTAATTTTTTTAAAAATATATTTTTTAATATTTTTAAAATAATAAAACAGGTATATCTCTCCATGTTTGGGTTTGGAGCGGATCTAGTCCAAATTCTAAAATTCTTTGAAATGATGAATTTTGAGTTTAAAAAAACTCACCCTATTATCGTCCCTAATTATTAGCTTTGTCCTACACTGCACTTGCAAGAAAAGGGTTTTTCTTAATTAACTTCATTTGTGACAAAAATTACTCCTAATATATGAAGATAATTTAACACTATTTTTTTTTTAAATTAAAATGGAATTTTCATTTTTTAAAATTTATGAGTGTCATCTGAAGATTGGGGATTGGAACTTCAGGAATTACGGACATTGAGATACACTTCCTCCAGATTAAGTTTACAGCAATAGGAGTTTACTTGGATCCCCAGATTGTGGCCCATCTGCAGGAATGGAAGGGCAAAGCAGCAACAGAGCTAGCACAAGATGATGATTTCTTTGAGGCTGTAATTTCCGGTGATGTCTTAACTTCCGTCGAACTTAAATATTACTCACATATCAAGAATTAAACCCCTATGAATATTCTATTGCAATTCTTGTATCATACGGATCGTTTTATTCATGTATTATGTGTAATATAAGATGCAATACAAAAATATCGATCAAAATAGAATTAAAGTACAATTTGTTCAGTTTTTTTAATTATTAAAAAGGTTTCCTTAATATTTACAATTGTACATTATAACAATACGCAAGGCCTAATATTCTCTAACATGTGATATTTCGAAAATAAAAAAAAAATTGCAGCCCCAGTGGAGAAGTTTGTGAGGGTGGTGGTGATTAAGGAGATAAAAGGTTCACAATATGGAGTGCAGATAGAGAGCGCGGTTAGGGACCGTTTGGCAGAACAAGATAAGTATGAGGAAGAGGAGGAAGAAGCTCTGGACCAAGTTGTGGACTTCTTCCAGTCCAAATATTTCAAGAAAGATTCTGTCTTGACATTTTATTTCCCACCTACTTCTCCCACTGCTCAGGTAATTATTTTCTCACAATGTTACTTAAAGACTACATATGTAAGTCCATCGCGATTTCTTTATTTTTTATTTTAAATTTTAAACAATGTATTTTGCATTACGTACAGATTGAATTTGCAACGGAGGGAAAAGAAGAGTCGAAGATTGAAGTAAAGAATGCGAATGTGGTGGAGATGATACAGAAATGGTACTTGGGTGGAACTAAGGGAGTGTCTCCGACCACCATCTCCTCCTTAGCCACCGCTCTTTCTGCCGAGTTATCAAAATAAATGTTGAAGGGACAAAAGTCTATGGGTTTCAAGTTTGTCTTTGAATGGTTTGTTGATGCTAATTCAATAAATTGCCAAGTGTTTTTTCTTGTCTAAAAATGAGTTCAAGTCTACTCACATCTTATGTTTCATACTTTTAAAGTCATTTTGTTTTGAGTAACTGAATAAATACATACCCAACCGTGAGCATTGATGGGCCATGTTTGCTTCACTAATTTGAGATCGGTGATAAACAGTCCATCCCTATCTTAACACATGCTTATCTAATTCTGGGTCCACTTGACAACGGCCCGTTATAAAATTTCGACTCCCGGTGCCCAAATGATGTGATATGTAATCACACAGCCTGGATTACGGGTAAATGAGCAAAATATCATCGTCAAATCCCCAAGAAGACTAAAACACCCTTCAAGGATTGGTGGGGCATGTCATTTATGGCTATAATATCTAGGTGAAGAAAATAAATAGGAAAGAAGAAGACGGAGGTGGTGGCAGGCGGCGAAGAGGAGGCCAGACGGTGGTGTGAAGTAGAGAAGAACTAATGATAGTTCGTTGATAGTATTTCAAACTGCTCTGGCTCCATTTATTTTTGTAGTTGTGATACAAAATAATTAATAATAATTATGATAGAATGTGGAATAAAGATTAATTTATTAATGAATATTGTATGTACTTTGAATGATTGGATGAATGATATTTTAGTATAATTTTTAATGAGACATGTAGTTTGTAGGATAATGTGTTTGATAATATGAAAAATACAAAAATACCCTTATCATGTAAAAATTAAAAGTACCGTTACTCTCTCTCATCTCCCCAACGGAGTGAGGCATACAATGGGTAGGTGGCTTGGGATTACTCATTTATTCTCCATCCTCCCAAATCTCGAGTGTTAGGGGATCGATGATGTTCAAGCAAATTCCTCAAACTTCTTCTCCAAACTCATGGGAAACACACCTCTAACTTTAGAACTTTAACATCATCATTGCCCTTAGTCTCAATTTTGGAACTAGATTTATTTTTATTCTTCAATTCAGGTTTATTTCAAGCTTCTAACAAACAAATTGAAGGGTTTAAAATCTCCGCTTTCACAAATAAAATATTTATTATTAGAAATGATCATCGAGAATTCGTATTTTAGCCTTTTAAGTATTGAGAAAATTGAGCTTGTTTCACATTTTTCCATTTTTAGTCCCATCATTTGATAAGATCTATATGAGACTTTTTAAAATAAATTTGAGGTTGGTTTTAGAAAAAAAAAAAACTACCACTCAATTAAAATTACCACCCCTTTTTTTTCAGGTTGGTTCTAAAAACAGAAAATAGAATTACTTAAAAAATGTAGATATTGTTACCGTTGTTGATGTCGTTGCTGAATACAATTCAACCTAAAAAAAAAAAAAATCGGCCTTACTGGATAGTTTTGTTATACTCGTTAGGCCCGCATACTTATCCAGGCAAAAATTAAAATTTGTGTCAGACCTTATGATATCATCCGACCATCACATAAAAAATATGCAGTGTACTCACCTAGTTAAATTAGTAAATCTAGGCTAGTAGCCCAAAGTAAATGGAGGCTCTTTATTTCACGAGTGATATAATGATAAAGTTCATGATATTTCAATAGTGAGATGGGTAAATTACTAATATAACTATTAAGATACTATAAGACCAACGTTTACTTTATTCTCGAGTCCGAAGATTATGATCATATAAAATCTTTTTTAAGAAAAAACGAGAGTAAGAAGAAGGTGCTATTGAACCTTATTTAGCTTATGTTATCATTTGTCGCTAATTAATATTCAATATTATCTCATTTCCACTTGAAACAGCACCAATTTACAAGCTATGTTAAGAGTTATGGAAGTTCAAGGATATAGATACTGTTGTTAAGTCAAGCCATTACAAGGGCGGTCCTATGTTGAATGATGCTCCTCAACTTGTCGCAATCAAATCCTATTCCAAGTTAATTTTTATCAAGAAATCCTTTAGGTAGAAATTTCCATGTTTGTTAACCAAGGAGGCCAATTTGAACTTGAAGAGCAAAAGAAAGAAACAAAGAAAAGTAAGACTGAGATTCCATTGTAGGAGCACAAAAGTCTTGATTCTGTTGTGCTCCAAACATGATATGCTTCTTATTGTTATCCATCCCATGTGCTTTTCATATCAATCAGGGGCCAATACATTTTTAAGGTCAGAACATATTGCTTGGATTACCATTAACAATCACAAGAAAGTTGGTAATAAAAATGAAAGGATCAAATTACTGTAGCAGAACTTGGGCTCAGCTCAAGTAATTTTCATTTTCTTGATCATTTGATGGTTGACTATCCACAGTTTCAGATCTAATTCAAGTTCAGCCCAAAAGGTTTAACTAGTAATCTATATAAGTCGAACTTGAGTCGAGTTTCAAAATGTAAGAACAAATTAAGTTAAAGGATACATATGCATATCTAAAGCTGATAAAAATGAACCAAGTACAAAACTTACCCCTTAATAAGTTATTTAACTATCATGCACAAAATTGAAGGATACATTACTCTGCATTTAGCCGTGATCGAAGATTTTAATCCACTGCAGCCATAAATTTCCAACAAAATGTTTTTATTATTCACAAGTACGTACATGAATAAGCCAGTTTCAAGGGCTTACAAAAATAAAAAAGAACAAGCAACATCTAAGAAACCATTCTTTTCTTTCATTTCCTTTACTTTTTTCAACATCAAAGAAAAAAAATTAACATTTGCAATGCAATCAGCCCACCTCCTCAGCAGAGCCAGTAGCAGGAGCATCACTATGTCCACCTGATGCATTTCCCAACTGCCTCCCAGCAACCTCAACCACCATCTCACCACCGGATTCCGCCTGCTCCTCCACCAATGACTGGCGGCACGTGGGACATGAAGAATGAGAAGCCAACCAAATATCAACACACTTAACATGATAACAATGGTGGCATTTAGGCAGGACCCTTATTTTCTCTCCATCCAAAAACTCACCAAGGCATATGGGACAGTCTGTGAATGCAACCCCTTCCCCTGAGGCATACACTGCCACCGGAATCTGGCGAGCGCCCCCTTCTTGAGGCCCTTTCTGCCAAAACGTGGCGGTGTTTCGTCTGTGGCATCCGAACTTATCCTTGTGGCACACCGCAGGATGCATCGTACTATAGAATTTATCCCAAGAGCGCATATTAAAGCACACAACAAGGCTGCAAGGATGATCACCATGTTGGTGTCGAAATTCGCCGCTCTGCTGTAGTCATTGTGGCTTCTGCCACCATCACTCGGCGGTGTGCCACCGGGTTGAGCATCCAAAAGCAAGCGGCGGGGCCGTTGATAGAAATTCATCAGAGCTAAATGGCTTCAAAACTAACAATCTAAAGTCCAAATAAAGGAATTGTACTCAAAATTCTGAGCCTTTCTAAACTCGTATATGCAGAGGGCTTCCAATTTTCAAAATAATAATTATGAGGGCTATGCATAGAGAGTACAGATTTCTCTCCTCCACGTACATTCAAATGCAAATCGGACCACAAAAGAAATGGAAAGCAGATAATTCATTTCTGTCATATAATCACAAGTCTTTATCTTGTTTTCCTTGTCTCTAACCTTACCTTCAATCTTGAAATGCTTGTAACACTACTTTGTTAGCCTTAATAGGGTAGAAATTTCACAACCTTTGCAGGATAAAGGAAAAAAAAAAAAACAAGAACAGATGAAAATTCACTAAGTACAGAAGTACCAACCGCTGCTGTGTATTTTATGGTTCTTAACCGACAGATTTCACTTTTGTAAGCCTTTCAAACTTGTGTGGTGTTTTCTCAGGGATTCACAAACTCTGTTTGGGAGACAGGACAAGGGTAGGAAAAAGGGAAATTCTTAGAAAGTTTATCAGGGGTGATAACTCTACCTGAAATTAGGAACTTTCTACCAAACTGCATATGCAAACTTTCAAGAAAAACATCTTTAATCCATCCAAACAGGTTAAAGAGGAAACAAAAACCAAACAAATGAATCAAATATTATTAACTTTCACAAATACTCCTGCTTACAACTAAAGGGCTAGTTCTCTTTTCTTTTCTTTCTTTTTTTGCTTGTTTTTTTCTTCACTAACAGAGATCAAGAACAGATTCTCTGATAAAGAAGAGATTAGAGAGGTTTAAGCCTCTTGAAAATGTTGGTAGTTTGGAAGATGCAATGATGGAAATCTGCTGTGGGAATGGACACAGTACAGAAAGGAAGATACCTCAAATGAAAGTGATTTTCATGTTAGTTGGCATTTGAAGCTCTTTATTAGAAAGACACACTTGGAAACTTTACAAACACAAGTAGAGAGAGAGAGAGAGAAAGAGAGGAGAGAAGGGATGCTTGAGAATTTTGATTGTGGCACCTGATCCCACTTAATCACAATTAGCTTATATAAAAAAATGCCTTTTCTCAGCACCAAATCCTTCTCCCACTCTTGCACTCCTCCTGTGAATTGATGGCTGAAGCAATTCCTTTGGCCTTTATGTTGCAATCAGGTCCCATTAAATCATGATTAAGATTTGATTAGCCCCGGAATGGTGATGGATTTATGCAAAATAAAATGTATTCGAAGAATTATTCTCGAGTTTTATTGATTTATTTTTTAAATTATTATAATCATTCTCTTAAATCAAAATCCTTAAATATAACATAACCTAAATTTATGTATATAAGAGGACACCTAAATCTTGAAGATGACAGTGTTACAGCCTATTTATACAAATTATAAATTGTGACAAGGTTTTTTTCCTTATTCTCTTTTCTTATATCACAAAATCAAGATATATAAAACAACCCTCTCAAAATTTGGGAAAAAGGAAAAAAGAGGAAAAAAGAAAAGAAAAGGAAGAATTAAACACGAGTACCAGATACTTTTCATATCCATTCTTTCACTATGAACAACAAACTACCTCTATGAAGTTAGCTTCAGACAAAGTTAGAAATAACTGATCTTTTATGTGTCTATTTCTTTTTAAAAAAATTAAAGTTTTGCTCTGTCATGCACAAATCATTTTTGTATTATCACTTTTTATAATTATTAAATATTAAATATCTGTCTTCCTAACAATCTAAAGTTGTAGCTAATATTATTATTCAATATACTTTATCAAAATTCTACCAAAAAAAAAAACTTTATCAAAATAGATAAATACAAGAATCATTGAACTTAATCTTGAACAGTCTCGGAAGAAATTTCTTGGCCAAATAATTATAGTTAATGATGAGACAATTGATTATGGTCACTTTAGTGTTTGATCATTTTCACCGTTTTCGTGCGTAGTGGATTCTATACCGCTCCTTATGGCTTCGGGCAAGAATAATACTCATGTGACAAGACAAAAATGCCATGTTTTAATAAATAATCTTTCAACCTTATAATCATTATCACTTTTGTGTTAGAAAATAAATTATTGACATGAAAGTTTTTGAAAAAAAAAAAAGAAAAAAATATAATAAAATTCACATGAAAGAATTCATTATTTGATGTGTCATTGACCCAAAATAGTTTCAATAAGTTAAGTTCACGATATTCATTCGAATTATATATCAAAATAAATAAAACATTCGATAAATTAAATTTATGAGATCCATGAGTCAATATACAAGGTTGAGCTACGATGCTCTAACTAAATCAATGGAGGTTTGGGGCGCAAACCTACGAAAACGCTTATATCAATATTATAAATATTCATAATTTTTATTATTAAAATATACATAATTAATTATGCACTTAACTATTTTTAAATTTCTTAACTTTTATTGATTTGACATGATTTTTTGTGATACAGACAGCCACCCATGTTATAATTAATTTCATATTTCAGCTGATTTCCACCTAAGCGTTTTGAAAAAAATGAGTAATAACACATTATTATTAAATTAAATAATAAATATATTTCATCTAATCTGATTTAATCTAAAGTGATTAGAAAAACAAGCTTCACGACCAAATATCTATTTATGTATTATATGGTTATAAGAAACATAAATAGAATCTAAAATAATTTATAAACTCCTTTTCACCAAACTAAATTCATAATATTAATTAAAATACATTAATTTAGAACTACAATTTGCCACATATTATAGTTATTACCAAAAATAAAGAAAATAGATAAATAAATACTTACCGCATAAGAGACTCGTGAAGACATGTGGCTGAGGGCAATGGGCATCCACGAGGCTTATATAAGGTCCATAAAACTGATAGGACTCCATCTACTTCACCAGTGGGGAACCCTTTGATTTTTCATAGAGCTATTGCCATCTGTGTTGTGGCAATTGATTTCTCTGTTTTTTCTAATCTAATTTTTTTTTGTCATATCTTCACCTACTTATATTTAATAAATTCATGGCCTTATTGAGTGAAGGGTTTGATTGACAGTTGCGGGTACAAAGACCACCTTGATAGCAGGGAACTGAAATTGAGTTTGATTTTGGCGAAGTTTAGAAAAATTATTTTTTTGAATTTGATTTGATTAAATTCAACTAATTATATAATAGAAATAATTGTATTTATATTTTGATTGGTTATTGATATGTATAATTTATTTATTTTTATCTTTTAACTGACTGTTTGCATCATAAAAAATATCAAAAATTATTCTGACAAGTACTAAGTTTTGCTCGAATATTCTTCGATGTTTGTACTAGGACTAGGGCAAGCAAAATAAATCAATGGAAAGTATTCAGGCCATGATTAATAGTGTAAATTTTAATCGTGAATACGAGGGAATTCGTGGATTTGATCTTAAACTTTTCATGAATTAAATCAGAGCATTATAATCAAACATGTGAATCTTACGAACTTACCCTATTGAATCCTGAATTTTGTATAATATTATTAATTAAAATATAAATTATCCCGTATAAATTTATTTGGTATGTGATTAGGGTGGGTTTGATCAAATTAAATTTGCATTAAATTTTTTCCTAAATCAAATTCGATGGTGGGTTGTCCAGAAAGTTCTGAAAACAAATTGTTGTACTTGTCAAGCTCAAACTTGTTGAAAAAAACGTGATTGCATTAGGGTGAAATTATTGGCAATAGAGGACTCCATCATGCTAATTAAAGTTGGCCATGGAGGTGTCATTTCAACAGTCCATTTATCTTGTTTTCCATTCACCTTTGTCTTGTATCAACATTGAAGAATTTCAAGATTTTTCTGAGGAAAAAAGCTAGGCTAAAATCTAGTGTATTTCTCAACCGTACCCATTTAAAAGTGAAAGTGTGAAGGGGAGTACAATAGGTTTGATCTGCAAACTCTCTTTCCTAAAACATTAACTGAATTTTTAGTGTAAATAGAAAATTGATATTGGCACTATAAAAGTTATTATAAATGGGCCACTTTTCATGGAACCGAGAACAATGTATTTTAGAGTGGCAGTAATATATTTTGGAGTGTCATTGTCAATTATTAGTATAAAATATAGATATATATATTAAAAATGTATTGTTGTTTTAAATTAGTGGTTGATTCTTTTGCATTTCTATAGTGCATGTGACCAGACAGTGAATTGGGCAAAACTTCTGTCTATTTATAAATTTTAAAATCATAAATATAAGTAGATGAGAGTGTATCTCACCTCCAAATTTAAAAAGAGCAAATGAAATTATTGACACATGTTCTATGAAGTATTGTGGTATACTAAAAATCTAACAGAAAAGAGAATGTTAGGGAAAATAATATTGATGGGGTATTAACAAAAAAAAAAAAAAAAAAAAAAAACTTGAGGGAAAAGATTTTATAATTGGGGAAAGCTTATTTTCCATGCTAAAAAATGCGGGAAATAAAGAAAAGCATGAAAAAGGGATTAATAGTTCCTCTTTTTTAGTCCAACGAAACCATCACCTCTCTTGTCCCCATTATTTTACTCACTGTGTTTCCTAAATCACCAATTTTATTTTTTTTTTGAAAATTTGAATTCCTTTGATGTTATATTTCTTTTTTCTATTATTTCTTTTCCACATTAAAATCCTAAACCAAATAAAACATAAATATAATTTTTTAAATAAATTTAATCAAGTACACTCTGAATTCATATGATCTTAGAATAATCTATTGATGTGAGAATATAAGTTGATGTCGATAAATAAGACATTAATAAATGAGACGTGTTTGGAGTGAATTCGACCAAATTAAGAACTCATCCAATTAAACCTAACATAATGTCCAAATCTGTGTAACTTCGTTTCAATTTTGTCTCAAACTTGTCCCGAATCCAGGTGGATCTAACCTATTAGACCCGCAGGTCGCATCTGATAGAAAAATCCAAAACTTTCATATCAGCAAAAATGGAAATGAACTCAGTCAGAACGATCGTAGCCTCTGGTGTAAGGGTCTGCTGAATAGTGCTTAATCCTACTCTCATGTTCGGCTCCTTTATCAGAACTAATAATTGACTTCAAATTCCAAAAAGAGATGAATCAAAAGAGATATTTCTTATTTTTCCTAGTAATAATAAGCAACTGTGAATCTTGAAAAACTGCCCAAGAAATGCTCAAAAAAATCTGAACTTGAAAGGAAATGGACGAGGATTTTGAGGTAAAGGAAACAGAACCAGTAATTCAAGAGGGCAAGAAAACGAAATTATTACCGAAAGACTGAATCTTTATTCTATAGAATTATGAAGAATAGATTGTTTTAGTTTCTGTGTTAAATGTGTGAAACTAAAAAGATGCGTGCAAAAGGAAATATCAAATTTCAGAATTGAATCACATCGATCAGTTCTTCGATCGATTCTATCTGAAATCAATTAGTTACTAAATATTGAAAATAAAGTTGAACCGGTCAAGTACCTTCATAATCGGTTAAAAAATCGGCTAAGAACCAATCAAAACTGATTTTGTTAATTTTTATATTTTTTATATTTTTTTAAAGAAAATTTAAACTTTAAAGTTGATATTTAATTATATGTATATGATTATTTAAATTTTAAATTTTGTTAGATGTATTTTTTAATTGATTATTTTTTTTTAAATTTAATATATAATAATTAATTTATCATATTATTATTTAACATAATATAATAAAAAAATATATTCAATTTTTAATAGGTTGATTAAATCGTCAGTTGAATCGTTCCAATCGATTAAATTATTGATCAATAGTTAAATCGATTTGATAATCAATCCAAATTATAAAAATAATATATATATATCAAGCGGGTCCACGGCAGGTTTATTAGAACCTTTTACTTGCCCCAAAATTGATCTGATCTGAAAAATCAAACTTGTTGCTTACCGTGTTATCTGTATAATCACCTCAAACCCACCCAAATGGAATGAGTTTATTATGCACCCAAGTAAGTCCGAATGTATTGCCATCCTACCAAATTGTTTTGAAGTTTGCACCTTCATTAGCCGACTGTCAAAAGCACGGTTCCATGCAGATATATTAATAACTGTATGCTCCAAAATTGCTCTCAAATTCTTTCCATATATTATTCAAGCCCATGAACTAAAGTTTGCATTTTCGAATTTAATCTACATGCGAACTCCAAATTATCAAACAATGTCAAAACAATATTACCTTGTGAGTAGCTGATATATATGCAAAATAAGTAATTATTGAAATATTATGCTTCATCTATTTTAAATTTATTTCTTATATATAATGTATTTTACATTGTGATATTCTAAATAAAATGTTATTTCTCATGATGGATATTTTATTTTCCAAAAATATATTATCACTTAAGATAATAATGTGATGCCATTAATTGACTAGTTTAATAGAATATAATATTTTTAATTATTTATTAATTATTTGTTGTAGAATGTGAATATTTTAAGCAAAAGCACAATTAGAGATTGGGATTGCAGACAAATATGCATCGTGAGGTTGTGATTACAAAGTTTTTTTTTTTAAGCATGCGCATTTCATTCAAATTTTTAAATTTGAACCAGCTTATAAACCACGCTTCTTTTTCGTCAATGAATGATCAAATCTTTCGTTGACTATAGACAGAAAGCACAACCCTGAGTTGCGCATTCTATCCAAGGTCATTGTCTCAGCAAGGGAATTGATTCATTCTCTTAATTTTTTTTAAAAAAATAAATTTCGGACCAGGGGTCTCTCTTGTAAGAAAGGCAGACCCTTCCACTCCCCCATCCCAATAACCTTCTCTCCCCATTTTCACTCCCCCACCCCAATTCATTATCTCCCCATTTTTACTTCTCCACCTCAATTCTCCAATTGCTTCTTTCTTCTTTCTCATTCTCTCCTTTTTTCCCACTTCTGTGGATGTATCCCCCTTTTTTACTCTTTCCTCTTTCCCCACTTTATTTCCCATATCATCTCACAAGCTCTTTCTTTTCCCCTTCCTTCGGCATTTTCTCTATCTTTGGAGAAAATTCATCCGGCATTCATTCTTTCATAATTATTCCACCGTTCTTATTCTGCAATTCTCTTCCATAAAAGTTTGCATTTTCTGAATCCGTAAGTTTTTTATTTTTACAAAGATAAATAGAATAATTCAATTTTTTGTATTTTCATTCAAGTAAATATCATTTGTGAGAAGGATTAAAGTACGACCATATTTTAAGTATGACATCATACATACCATAAATATTTTACTTACAATGTGTGTATTTTATTATAATAATTGTGAACTATATATATATTATTATATGTAACACAAATTTCGTTGTCTGTAAAATTAACAAACAAGAAAAATTATACAAATTGAATTTTATTGAGTTGAAATAGTAAAATGGTTACAATTTATATAATTCCTCTAATTCTTCTCTTCAAGAACAAGAAATTTTGGGATTTGAACTTTTGGAGGTGCAATCGTCGATTTGATTTCCTTTGAACTGGATTTCGTCATTCAATAATATTAATTCGAGGGTTTAGCACCTTAATATTGAATCAAACGTTAGAATTTCAAGAACATTGACTTTGGAATTTGACAACTTTTTGATGGAATTGACCATTTGATCTCCTTCAATATGAATTTAATCTTCAATAACGTTAATTCGAGGGTTTAATAACTTAATCTCGAATTAAACGCTATTATTTGGATGGACTCTGCGATGAACGCCTTGATTTTCGCCTTGAACACCGTGGATCTCCTTGAATTTAATCACCTTGGATTGAGAGAATTTTTTTCAATACCTTTCTTGCTTGGACCTCTTCTTTACAATTTATGTCTTTAACTTTTGCGAATGACTCTTATTTATACTTGTATGATAGGGGTTATTTGATAAGTCATTGATGAAGTAACACGATTTGATTAGTTCTTCATGATTTGATTGATATCTATCTTTTGATCACAAGATTTGATACAATCTTGAATCCCAAGAATTGAGATTTGACAGTTAGCGAAATTTAATTGGCCAATAATATATATTATAATATCAATTAATTAACTATTTACTTTAGGAATTAAATTTGATTAAATTTTCAATATAAATAGAAAATATAAAATTAATATTTAATATATTATTTCATATGTGTGTCATAATTTAATTGGGATAAATTTTATTTGTCTACAAATGCCCCCTCAAGACTTGTTCACGGACAATGCGTCTTAAAGTGAATAAGTCTTGAACTCTTTCATCAATAGGATCAAGTCATAACAGTTTACTTGAACTTATTTGGAATATAAATATAGTTTTAACTCATATCGAAGAGTTATCCTATTGAATTGATTTGAACTTGTAGACAATTTATCCTCATAAATTTTTTTTCTTTAAATTTGATTTGAATTTGTAGATAGTTTATCCTCATATCAAGGAGTTCTTGACTTGAATTTATTTGGAATTTATAGATAGTTTATACTCGTATCAATGAGTTTCTATTTAAATTTAAATTTGCAGATAGTTTACACCCGTATCAAGAAGTCTTCAATTTGATTTGATTTATAAACCTTTTAGTTTTTTGAATTTACTTGAACTTGTTGATATCTTATACTCATATCAAAAAGTTTTACTGACAGTTATGCTCTTATCAAGGAGCATTTGTACAAAATTTAATTTCACAATTATAGATAGTTTATGCTCGTATCTAGGAGCATTGAAAAGTCGAAGTAGCAGTTGTTGCATATGAAACCACATCTTCTTCATCTTCATTATCATTGACATCATTTGGGCATTCCTGTTTGTCAAAATTCATACTAATCTCAATAGCATGTGCATGAGTTGCTAATTCCTCAAAAGTTTTTGGTTTGATTTCTTGAAGTATACAACAGAGACCCAGTGCATTCCTTGGATGCATATCTCAATCGCAGAAGTTTCTAATAAAATATTTTTATAATTTAAAGATAAATTTATCCAATTATTGATATATTCAAGTACAAACTCATTTTCTTTTCGTTTTAAGTCAGCAAGTTCAACCATACTAACAGTACGACGGGTACTATAAAAGCGATTGAAAAACTCTTGTTCCAACTGCTCCCAATTATTAATTGAGTTTGCCTCTAGGTCGGTGTACCAATCAAATGCACTTCCCATCAATGAGCGGACAAATTGCTTAATCAGGTAGTCTCCATATGTTCTAGCATTGTTGCACATCTCAATAAAATAAACCATGTGTTGCTTTGGGTTTCCTTTGCCATCAAATTACTGAAATATTGGAAGTTGGTAGCTAACTGACATCTTCAAATTGTTAATTCTCTTAGTGTACGATTTGGTATAAGTTAAATAAAATGAACTATATTTTTTACACTTGTGAATGACCCCTATTTGTACTTGTAGGATAGAAGTTATTTGATAAGTTATTAATGAAGTAGTGTCATTTGATTGACTCTTCATGATTTGATTGATATCTATCTTTTGATCATAAGATTGATACAATCTTGAATCCCAAGAATTGAGATTTGACACTTGATGAAATTTAATTGGCCAATAATATATATTATAATATCAATTAATTAACTATTTATTTTAGAAATTAAATTCTCAATATAAATAGAAAATAAAATTAATATTTAATATATATTTCATATGTGTGTTACAATTTAATTGGGATAAATTTTATTTATCTACAACATCGTTCTTGAACAAATCAATTAATGAAGTTTCAACGAGATCACCTCGACTTTTAAGTCTGCACTATTGAACTCCTTCAATGCTAAAATTCCTTCAGACGGCAAATCGACCTTCTCTTGAATATCTTCAAATTCTTATCCCGAGGAGTTGCGTCAGTCTCCCAAAAGGCTCATCCTCTTTTTACGAAGAGTGAATAAAAACGAGATCAATTCTCAAAGCATTAAGCCGTGCACTTTTTCTCTCCAAGGCGTGTGATTTTCTTCTTCAATCTTTGAGGTTTATATGCAATATAAATTAAATTTGAATATTTACTTCAAAAGTGTCCATATACACTATATTTAGACTTCCATGATCTTTAAAAGTCCTTCTCATATCAAGAAGATCTTTCATTTTCTTCATTATAACAATCTAAATCCCACAAGATATTTTTTTGAATATCTCCAATCAATATCTTGAAAATATATTTCCATGCTTATCACATCTATATATAACCAATAAAAGTTGTCATATACATTATTAATAAAATCGATAGCTATAAGATTGTAATTTTAATAAGTCGATAACTTTTCAAAACTTGCAATACTAATTTATACAATAAACTTAGGGTTTCCAACAATGCCAATTTTAAACTTAACAAAGAGCATGTTGTATACATGGAGAAGCCAACCTTTGCATGCAGGTTTTTTTTTTATATTTATAATTTGACTTGAGAATTTTAGGTTTAGTGTCATATATTAACTGATTTAAATATTTATCTGTATTATAGTCACACTCATCAATTCTTCATTTAGATGTTAAAATATATAAGAATCTGAGTGAATACCATAACTTGTTAAAATTGTTGAAGTATTTAGGCAATCTTCCCCACAACTGAGTGTTGATGGTGCAAGTGAGCAATATATAAATTCAATTATGCAGTTAAAGAGTGAAGCTATACACGCCACTGATGATTTCATACGCTTACTCCATAGACAACAAGAAGCAGTTAATATGCATGAACAAGTAGTGCCACCACTAGAAGACACAGACAGGAGGAAGATGGGGCATATTAGCATAGTAGATGATGTAGGTCCCTCTACCTCGGTATGTCCTATATTTACTAATTATATTTTTACGTCTCACGACATCCTTCCTCCATTTATGTCTAGTGCAGTAGATGAGGCAGGTCCATCTAACTCGATATGTTCTATATCTCACGGTATGGACAACATCATCCGCATGCACAACCGAATGACCCATTCACTCCGTATTGGAGTATGCCACCATCTACAATGTCATTCTCTACACTATTAGATTCAAATCTTGGCATGCCGTGCACACCGTTTGTACAACAGCATCTAAGATACGATTCTAGTCGTGGAGAGTTTTTTGTCTCACATGTTGCATTTTCACATCTAAACAGCGAGTATCATAATTGTGGAGAGTCAAGCTCCACAACTTCATCAGGTCGACCGAGTTTCAATTTAAACTACAATGTATAAGTTGATAATCCAATCTAAGATCAGTCATATAATACTGTTATTGTTGCCGAAGGTGGACGCAGAGGTAGATGACAGCACCATCAACATACTTGTGGCACTGGTGGATATTTTTAGTGATTTTTTATTATTCTTGTTTTTTTCAAATTTTTTGTATTATATATATTCAATGTATTGTGTATATTTAGTATTGTAACTATTATCCAAAAAAATTAACAGTATGATTGTGAAGCAAAAATTAGTATTGTTACAAGTAATTTATTTGTTTTAAATTATCCTTAAATTTAAAATAATACTTTATTTTATAAAATTTGATCAAATATATTAAATTAAGTTAATTAATATATATATATATGATTAAATAAAAAACTATTTAAATAATATAAACGTATAATATTGTTTAAAATAATATTGTATAAACAAATGTATATGTATAAATATTTATTCTATCTTTATTGTAATATTTAAATACATAGGTAAATATTTATATACTATGTAAAAAAATATATTTAAATAATATAAATTTATGTTATTTATTAAAATGATATGGTATAAACAAATGTGTTTGTGTATATTTCTATCTTTGTTACAAGTGTGTATATATAAATTATATATATATTTATATAATATCTAAATATTTATAAAAATATATATATTAATTATATATATAAAACAAAAAACATATATATATATATGCACTAGAAGCGCAACTTTAAGTTGCGCTTCATTTTAAGCGCAAAGTTTTGCTTCTCGGAATTATGATATGAAGTGCAAAGTTGCGCTTCTTTTATTATTAAAAAAATATATTTTGAATCATCTGATAATTTTCGGTGAAGTATCAAAAACAGAAATTGAATGTGCAAATTATACTTGTATTTTTTTTTTAAAATAAAACTTAAAAACTCATATAAGGATTGCGCAATCCTCATTGGCGCTTCTGCCATAACATTAACATTCCCCTCAATGTACGATAATTAATTAATTAATAAATAAATAAATATATTATTTTCTGTTAAATTAGTCATCATTAATTTTCAATTAATATTTTTAAGAATAATAATGTTAGCTTTCGTTAAAACTTTGTATTGAAGTGAAATAAAGGTGAAACGAAATTTGACAGAGGTAGTAGAATCTAATGCAAGAATAAAAGTAAAGTACATGGAAATGAAGAAAATTGTCGTTTAAACCCACATGTTCCAAGTCCAGCTACAAAACCTCCATTGTTATTTTTTTATTCTTTTTGTCGTAACAGTGTAAAACATACCATTTTTAAAAATTCAACATTGGAAACAACCAAAAATAGGCCAAAACTACTCAAAGTCCCAAACCACTTCTATTGAGAAATGCATTTTGTTTTTCAACCTTATTTCCAACATTTTTGAGATTTTTTTTTTAACAAAATTAGATTTTAGGGTGACTTTCACTTTGCCCTAAGAAGATTTAATTTATTTTATAATTATACCCATTTTTCAATATATTTGAAAAAATATTGGATTTAAAATTTTAATTTTACTTGATAATAGAAAATGTTAATTATTTTTTATTATTCGAACTATGACTTTTTTAGGATTTCTTATCTAAATTTTTTTTCTTTATTGTTTACCATCTCAATTATATGAATTTTGTACTTTATCATCTAGAACTTCACGTCTGCAGAACATTTCATTGAGATTCCTTCACGTGTGCGGCACACGAGGATAAAATCATTAAATCATTTAAAGTTGTGAAAGTTTTTGCATTTTGCCACCCAAACTTTGTAAAATTTTGTCACTTTACTACCTCACTTCAAAAAAATTAAAAAAAATTGTAAATATCCATGTACTTATCTTTTTTCCTGTTACTCATTCACAAAAATTAAATTTAATTATTACTAATTATAATAAAAAATATATGATTACTAAAATTTATTTATTTTATTTATTCCTTTTTAACTTTCTTGTTGGAGTAGAATTCTATTCATTAATTTACCTTATTAAATTTTAATAAGATTAAATTATAATTTTAAATTAAAAATTGACAAAAAAACATAAGCAATTAATTGACAATTTTCAGTGGAACACAATTACAGATATACAACAAAGAAGTTAGATGGAAAACCAAAAAAAGGTCATAGTTCGGATGGCTGAGAATTTTTTTCCCTAATATAAAATTATTAAGTTAAATTAGACCAATGATAAAAATACAAATTGAATTTTATACTTTGAATATTATTTAAAAATATTTTTTTAATAAATTAACTTTATTTTTTATTATCAATTAATAGTCTCTAAACAATTGATAATCATAAGGCTAATGTGAATGAATCCATCAATTGGAAAATGAAGAAACAATGTGAAATGAATAATATTAAATCTTAAGAATGAAAATGTAGAGCATATTAACAACTTTCTTGACCTTCTAGAATTGGATAGGGGTCATCTATATATGATTTTACGACTTGGTAAAAATTTACTTCAATCTATAGACTTTGATCTCTTTTGTGAGTTGGTAAAAATTTACTTCAATCTATAGACTTTGATCTCTTTTGTGAAGAGGCACCGCACCCTTAATCCGGAGGTGTATTGCTATTTGTTCCTTAAAGAGGGTTGTCCTATGTTTAGAGATATTTTATACCTACCCATCAATATTGGTTTCGAGAAAAAGGAACCCTTTTATTTAAAAATCTTGCGAGCTTTTTCTAGAGTATTTATTATTTAATGACCATTATTAATATAATTAATTGTTAAATAAAAAATATTATATGTTATAGTAATCAAATTTAAAGTTCAATTATATTATTTTATAGTTGATCTAGTTTAAATTAGGTTTTATATTATTAAGTGTAAATAAATTAATATTTTCTTAAATATTTGAAAAGATAAAATTTGAAAACAAATATTATCACTTTTGTTGGAGGGGCAAAGTGACACCTACATATAGTCGAGGGAACAAAGTAAACTTCACCCTCAGATTTATTCTCTAGAAACACCTATGGAGATAACCCTTTCTCTCTACTTTTGGAACTTTTTCTTTCCTGTGATTTTCTCTAAAAAGGGCATTGTCAAACAAGTTCTTGGTGTTTTCATTCCCTAGAAATGTGTTTTCAACAAATGAAAACATAAACAGTCAGAAAAGTTTCTCATAGCTCCATGGACCACTCAAAAGTCGAATTATTCTTTAAAGTTTTTTGAGACTTCATGACAACTTACAAGTAATCAAATCAATTTTGATCAACGATGATTTTCGATTCAATCGATTTAATAAAAATTAATTTTTTTAATATATAAAATAATAATATAACTTATTAATTGTTATACAAAATTTTATAAAAATAAAAAAAGATAAATAGTCAAATAAAAAGTACATTTAACAAAATTTAAAATCTAAATAATCACACACACAATTAAATTTAAAATTTAAAATTTAAATTTTATCAAAATAATATAAAAAAATAACAAGATAAGTTCTGATCAGTTCTTGACTGATTCAGTTCTTGACTGATTATTGACCAATTCGATTTTTTTTTTAATTTTTGATAATTAATCAAATTAGACGGACTAAGGATTCTTAATCGAATTTATTAATCTGATTTAATTACGAAAATACTGATTACATGTCCAAAGTAAATTTGAAGCATGACTTGTAGTCTCTAAAGTCCTCCAAGCATAACAAAGTTGGACATAAAGCCATATCAATACCCTGAGCAGAAAAGCGTCGCATTATTACTCTCTGACCATCAATATATCCTTAACACAGTGTCTAAAAACAATCATATAACAGTTAGTTATCCTTTTTTATTTGACTCATCATGTCTTAAAATTCACTTCTTGATGAATTCGACTCCACCCTAGCTCTATATTACTTATAAACTCGAGTAGTAGTCAAAAATTAAAGCAGCCACAACTTAGTTTTCACAAATAAAATGGATCAAAGTATTTCATGACTAAACTAACATTTTTTAAGAAACAACTTGTCCATCCAAATTCTAATTACATGAATTCATACATTCTAAAATACAACAAAATTAAATCTAATCTCCAAACAAAAGGAGGGTGCCCAATCTTTGGTCTGTACACCATAGGCCATACACATAACATGAAGTACCATGAAAAAGCCTTTGTTGCATCCTTGTCAGGGGCAGGATCCCATGCATACCCCACACCATGAAATGAATGCACCCTCAAAAGTCCACCCAACTGCACATTCATTCATTTTCAACCCCATTTCTCACCTAGTGAAAAAACACACTTTTTTCTCGTCAACTTGTCCTGAGAACCCGAACCAGAAACAGTTACTCCCACTAGTCTCCACTCCTCAAACTGCATAAAGAAAAAGTGCCCACTTTTTAACTACTTAGTATAACTACAAGTCTAGAACCATTACACAACACAGTCACACAGTCACAAGAAATGCAAGATCCGAACTCCAAGCTTTCGTTGAACCCAATGCCGCCGTTTTCGGCTGCAATGCGCCCGTCCAACCACAGGAGGGCCCACTCCGAGGTGAACTTCCGGCTGCCGGAGGACTTAGATCTGGTGTCGGACCCGTTTGACGCGCCGGCGGGGAGTTTTGAGGAGATGGGATCCGAGGACGATCTGTTTTCAACTTACATGGACATTGAGAAGCTCAGCGCCGGCGGCGGATCTGGAATTGGTGACCCTGTTTTTGACAATGCCGGTGGAGGGAGTAGCGGGGCAGCGGCGGAGGAGGGGGAGAAGAGTGGTGGTGGTGTTTCTAGGCCGAGGCATAGGCATAGCAACTCGGTGGATAGTTCGAGTTTGTTGTTCAATGAGAGTAGTCTTGAAGCTAAGAAAGCTATGGCTCCTGATAAGCTCGCTGAGTTGTGGACTATGGATCCTAAGCGCGCCAAAAGGTATTTTCTTTTCTATTGTTTTACTAATATTTTTATTATTAATTTTTTTATTTGTTTTTGTTGGCATATATGTGTGTATGTATTGTTGATTTGAATTTATTAAGATGAATGTAAGTGGATTTACTTGTGTTGGATTATGGGTTTAGAGTGGATCTTGAAATGGATCTTTGTGAATCCTGAGTTTGGTCTATCATGTAGACTGGTTATTTCACTAATTTAATCTGTTATGCGTATGTACATTCTGCCAAGGAGTTGGAAAGTTGTTTCTTTTTTTAAGATAATTGAATGTTGGGATCTAAGATTGATTTGCAATGTAACGAAGGTTATCCTTAGAATAAGGTTTGAGCTGGATTGATCTATGGCTCAGTCACACCACGATGACTTTAAAGCTTATGTGTTGCCCCATGATTATTTGTATACTGTGTAGTGCTTTGTCAAAACTTCAGGACGGGAGCGCATTGGCATATGTTAACCACCCCTTGAACATTGTTGACTGGCAAGGATTCAAAATTGGAAGGTCTTGATTTGAGTTTTAATATAAAACTTATTTTTTGTGTTATGGTATGATTAGGATTTTATCTAATGAGATTATTATTAAAGAATCGATTTTCGTATTCTGTCATTCTTATTGTAGGTAGAATGGACGAAGGGGGTAATTTGAATAGTATGTGAGCTTTAGTGATAACCAAGACGATAAACTTCTTGAGCTGCTGCTATTTTCTCATGCACTGACACTTCTTTGACTGACTACATCATCCACTCATTTTGACAAACATAGTGTATTCTAGCTTCTCGTCCTAATTATCAGAAGAAAGAACCTTGTTTCCTGCATGATGATCCGGCAATTTCTGCTTAAATTAGAACTCTGATTTGGTAATATATTTCAATGAAGATATTCTGGTGGCAAATTACTGAAGCACACTAAATAACAGACCAAGTGGAAGAATGGATGTGCAACCCAAATGTACTTAATATAGAATGCATGACAACTTTTAATGTAGATCCGTGTAAATTATAACATTTAAGTCAGTATCGCTCTTTGCCCCGCAGGACCCCAGCTGATACTCATGGATTGCTGAAAGTTTGTCTTCTTAATTGATATGATCAACTGTGATTAATATGTCCAATTTGGAAATTATAAACCAGAAAAGGATGAAAAAACCTATTCTTTTCCCTTTGCTTGATTATTCTTATTGAAAAAACTGAAAAAATAAGTTGCTAATTTACGATTATTTATCAGGACTCTATTGTTGCTTGAACCACATAATATTTTCCTCTAACCGCTGACGACTCAACAAAAGTGTATTTCTTCTAGATTGGTAGGATTATGCTAGTCTTGATGTTCTATATATGCATTCTTTTGTGAACTCAAATATGGTATATTACATTCGATGATGCAAACTTTTTATTTTCAGTTACATCCTTGTTGGTCCACTATTTTTTTTCTGTGTTGATATCAGCTGTTTCTAGCACGCTTGGAATTAGATGAGATGAAATTCGCATATTCAGTTTTCCATATGGCCTAATCAGTTAGATATGTTCCATTATGTGTCACCCTTTGACTTTGTTTTCCTTTAATCAACTAACGCATTCCTAATATCATGAAGGATTTTGGCAAATCGGCAATCTGCTGCTCGATCAAAAGAGAGGAAGGCCCGCTATATATCTGAACTGGAGAGAAAAGTTCAGACCCTTCAAACTGAAGCAACAACTCTCTCTGCACAACTGACACTGTTCCAGGTATATATCTCCTGGAACCGCCCCACTAATTATTATTTTCTTGTTTCAGATTTCCACTTTGTTTATGCCCCATTTAGTGTGATTAGGAAAATGTAGCCTGAGAAACATGGTTCTAGACTCTAGATATATTAATTTGTTATCCCAAATCCAACCATTTGATATTCACCCTTATTTGAACATAAGACCCTTCAATTTGGTTGGTCTGACATATAGTTAGAAAGATGAGGGTACCGCAATCCCAGAATCTCACTGCATATTTATGTTCCCAAATCTATTACAATAAACTCTTTAATTTTACATTAGAAATTTTTAATGTTGCCAATTCCTATAAAGCTAAGAGAGCCAGAGCATGTGCACATTAACCACCGTCTTTCTTAGTAAGCTGTGTGATGTTAAGAAAGATATCTCCAAGCTTCAATTCTTCTCAGTCAAAGAAATGAGGAGGTATTGTAAGCAGCGGTTAGCAGCAGTTTATTTCAATAACTCCTCTAATATACTAGGGCATCTTTTAGATGCCAGCCCAACTCCAATAGTCAAGAAAAAATGGAAGTTGAAAAGAACTAGCTTCCACTCTTCTTGTATGAGTTAAATAGTTATTAGTTTCTTCATCTTCTTGTTTGCATAAGATTAACATGTAAATTCCATTAATAGATAATCTTATCTGACCAAATCCTAGCCATCAATAACTGCCCCAGCACCTAGCATGATTAGAAAAACTTGTCATTTGGACTACCTTCATGAAATCAATCATCTCTTGTTCCCCTAAGCCCCTGCCAGGCAGAATACAGAGTTCTCTCAGCCGTTAACAAAACAAGTGTCATGCAACTAACATATATTTATGTGAATATGCGATTATCAGATTACCTACCACCAACTTAAATCATATACCTCTCTTGTTTAATTATGAACTTGAGGTTTGGAATTGATTTATAGGTTTAATTGTTCTGTTTCAGCAGTATTCAGGGTCACTTGTAGGTCCCTTTGAAATATAAATTCTTAGGAAAGTTTAATGAACAAAATCCATCAGGTTAATGATCATCTTATTTTGTTCCGAGCTCATTAGATGCCTGTCACAATCTTTCTTTATCCTTCTTCTGGTGAAATCAAGACTATTCCAATCTCAGCACACTATTGTCCACAAAATCAATTGCACATAGCCAGACACTTGCTTTTTTTTCCTTTACTTCTTTACCCTTTTAGAAATCCATACTGATACAGTATCTGTTATAGAAATAACATTAAAAGGATTCGTGCTGGAAGTGGAATTTCCAGGCACATATTCTGCCACATTTCAAAATCTGTCCCTATGCTTGTCTACTTTTCTTGTATACACCGTATAGTATTGTTGACATTTTTTAATCCTGTTAGATTTTTCCTTCAAATCGTATATTTGATGGTTTTTGCTCAAACTGTCTCTTTAAGAGAGATACAACAGGGCTGAGTAATGAGAATACAGAGCTTAAGCTTCGGTTGCAAGCCATGGAACAGCAAGCTCAGTTACGTGATGGTGAGTAGTAGCTTCCTTGAGAATCAACTAGTTGCTTTTGATTAACCAGTCATAATCTTTGGTGGCACATCAAGGATGATTTCCATGTATCCAAAGAATGTGTTACAATGGCCTTTCAAGCTATTTGTATCATCTCTCATTAACTTTTGCTTAAGCGAAGCAATATATGCTTAGTATGGCAATTTGGATATGCTTAAGTATTTGCTTTTGTCCTTTCTATTTTGGAAACTAATTTTTATCTGCAAAACTAGCTAGCTACCCGTAAACCTTTTCGACTCATGTATTTGGATCCTTCTGAAATTACTATGGCAATCATGTTGCGACTTCTTAAGATTATGTCACACGCATACATGACTGTTGCACAAGGAATTTTACATGGAATTTTTCGTGATGTCTATAAACTACTTTAAGTTTAGCATGGGGAGAGTATGGGTTAAAAGACAGGGCACTTAAGCACTGACCTTCGTTTTCAATTTTCTCAATATGCTTCTTATTATATCTTGTTTCTTTTACAATTTGTTTATTTCAGTAATTAAAGTATTATGCTGTACAAAATATGCAGCACTTAATGAAGCACTGAAGCAGGAAGTAGAAAGACTCAGAATTGCCACTGGAGAAATGTCGGCCACTTCAGATACATTCAGTTTAGCAATGCAGCCTGTTTCCTACAACCAGTCTACGTTCTTTTCCCATCAGCCTCAAGCTGGCCCAAATGATTCCCAGAATGTACAGATGCACCAGTTTCATACACTTCCCGCTGGCATGTCAAGTCACCAACACCATATGCTTTCTGCTGCCCATGTACAGGGTCTTTCTGACTCATTGCACCAGGATCCTCTTGGGCGTTTTCAAGGTCTTGATATTAGCAGCAGGGGCTCTCATCTTGTGAAGTCTGAAGGCCCTTCTATTTCTGCCAGTGAAAGCAGCAGTACATTCTGATTTAGGTTTTTCTGATTTTTCCATTGCCCGAAATCCTATTTGTTACTTGTTCATAGACTGACACCATGTTTAACATCCAGAATCATCAGTAAACCACATTTTTTCATTTTTTCCATTTAACAGGGGTATTAGGTTTTCACTAGTGTTGTAGGTTCCTTGGTATTCGTTGTTCTCTGTGTTGTCAGCAGATTATCTCTTCATTTCATTTCATTTTTTTCATATCTTGTGATGTGGTCGCATCTTGGGCTACAAGATGGAAGTGCTGTTAGCTGCTTCACTTCTTGTGTGAAGCTTCTCATTTATTGACTGAGGGGGGACTCAGTTTGGTAATCTGTCTGTCGGTTGTAATGAGACTTGCACATCAATTTGTCTTAATTAACTAGAACATTTTATATTGTACCCCTTCGTAGTTTTTTGTTATGGTGATTTCACATTTTGTGGGTACCCTCGTCCGTTTTCTAAATTGCTGGAGATCCAAGATTCACTTCATTTGCATTCATGATATAATCTGTAAGAACCCTACTTCTTGGGTGAACTGCCATTCTAATCTATGGATGTGATCCTCACATCACCTATGAGTGTGAGGTAGACCAAGCAGCAGAAGTTTATTTTCCAGAAGATGCTTTTTCTTGATTGTAGCAGCATTATGACCCTCAGTCGAGTGGATGCTATACCCGGCGGACGTGCACCTCATCGTACATTCACACGCATACATATGACTGTAACATGTCCAACACAATCTCCCTGTAACAGCAACTAGTAATAAGATGTGTCCTGCATCTGAATTTGTAAAGTTGAACAGAAAAAGATAAAGGTTGCTGGAGATGTAAAGGTGGGCTTATGATTTATCAAGAACACTTCCCTATTGATAAATCTTGATTAAAAAATCTCACAATGTCCAGACTTGCAAGCCTGCATGCTCTCTCATCTGCAGTTTTCATTCTACCTTTTCTTTCGATTTAAAGTCTCTACATTCCCCCTGAAAATGCTTAATTATGAATCCCTCCTTTCCCTCTTTCATAGTTATGAAAATCTTCCCTATAAATTTGCTTTGTTAAAAAATTCAATAAAATCATGAATTGATTATTTATCCTATCGGCGCCTTCCTCTTTCTTTTTTCAATCGCAGACTCCCTTTCCTCTTCGTGCGCCCACTCTTCTCTTTCCCTCTCCCTTTCACTTCTCGCCCTCTCTCCCGTACGGTGTCCACGCACTGTGTTCACCCCATTCTCTCTTTTTCCCTACTCGGTAGAGATGGTAATGGCTATTCGATTTGTGTGGATTAAATACCTTATCCTAATATTTTTAAGAATTCTGATCCTGATCCGTCTCAAACTCGATGGATAGACTCTTTACACTTCCTAGATCCACTTTATAATTTAAATAATATTAAAAATAATATTCTTTAAAAAAATACTATTAAAACTAAAAAAAAAAGAATTCAAAAAAAATATCATATAAATATATATAAGTTTTTTAAAAAGCAAATGGGTTGGGTTTGAAAATAGAAAACTCAGTACCCGATTTAAACTTATTTATACAATTAAAATTCATTTCAAACGAAATGAGAATAAGATAGATTTCAATTTAAATTCTGAACCCGTTTCATTTCCATCCCTACTCTGTATCACCCACTCCCTCCCTTATCTCACCTAATGTCACTCTTAAGAGAAGAAGAAAAGTAATGGGGAAAAAGGAAAAAGAATTGAGATAAAGTAAAGAAAAATATAAAGAAATTCTTTTTGTTATATTTTTCTATATCAAATTAAGTCTAATTATTTAAGTTTATTTCTTAAAAGTACATCTCTTTTTCATATTTTAATGCTACAATATTAGAAAAGATATTTGAACAAGTTATTTTTATTTAACAAATGCAAGAATGATTGTTACTTTACCATAAATTTGAGAGTGTAAAAGAATAGTCATCAACGAATAATTTTTTCCATCTAATGACTATATATTTGGGATAGTGTTTCACTATATTTTTCCCTTTTTTTGTATCTAATTATTATATATACACCTTCTCTAAGTTTAAAATTTTATCAAACACATTTGATCAACAAAATATTAATAATAGTTAAGTTAGGGGTAAAACAGGAAGTCTATTATAAAACTTTGCCGGCACCATCATTCTCCGTTCAAAACCCTGACAACAGGGAAGCTCGGTAAAAATGGTGAAGTTAGAGCGGATGTTTTTATAATTATAAAAGAGAAACGAAAAAAGTTGATAATTTCCTAAATTAGAGGAGATTTAAATGTAATTAACCCTTGAAAATTGTGAAACTTTCGTGGATTGGACAACAGATGTGTGTGCATGTGTGTGACTAATGAGACAGGTTTGATGGCATTATAAGGGGGACCAACAGAAAGGCCCAAATAACTACCTTATATTCGTATCCTCTCCGCATATCATATTTTATGTTTCATCTACTTTCTGCTCTCTTTTTTTTTTTAAGAGAATTTGCGGGCATTATCTTTTGAGTGCGTAGTGGGTAAACCCTTAAATTGATATAATAATTTGCAAACCAAGTAAATTGTAATAGGCAAGCAGGTTCGATATAGAAAATATTGGGAGGGAATTCAAATTCTAGACATGACAATCATCCTCCACCAACTCGATTACCTTTGCGGGAATTTCATCTACTTTGATACTACCATGGTGATTGGTGATATAATCCCAGAAAGAAAAATTCTCAGATGAAGCATAAAAATTTGAAGTCTGTATTGCTCTTTGCTACTCTTTCTTTTTATGCTTAAAAATTATTTTTTAATTCTTGATTCAATACATTTTTATAGATGTGACTCTAGCAGTCAAAAATATGGCATCCTTCTTGTTCCTGTTTCCCTGAGAATTCCTTGAAGCCAGATAAGAAAAGATAACAAGAGATTTTTGACAGCAGAAGCTTGTTAGATTTGGCCAAGATTAAGTAGTTTTGTAGGGGATGTGGAATTGCTCATCAAATATTGGTAATGGCAAAGATAAAAATAACAAATAAATTAACACATCATGTAAAATAACGAGCATCAAATATTTACAGATATTTATTATGGGACTTGACGGCCAATTATGTATTTTATACCTTTTGAGAATCTATTTATCTTATTGGATTAAAATTTATTATTTATGAATTTTATCAAATTATGTTCATAAATAGACCAGCGATATTCAAGTGGTTTCTATAAAACTAGTATAAAAGAGTTGCAAAGCATGTCAAAGTTCATATTTTAAAATTACTTCGTGTGTTTCAAATTCATGTATTAGAAATTTTTTTATTTTGACATTTTAAAATTACTTGAGAAGTTCCAAATCTATCTATTAGAAGTGTCTTTCTTGATGGGTTCGTTGCACTTACCTCTCCTCTAAATCTACTATATTACCAAGTTCTTCTTCCTCCTTTTTTTTGTAATAACGACTCGAATCCAAAATCCTCATAAAGATAACTAAGATGTGACTCATATCATAACAAAAACATTGTAAAAGTTCTCTTTCTCATAGAATATAGAAAGTAACATCTTCACTCCAAGCAACATTCATATGTGTGTATTTATTTTGTATACATTGTCTAGGCTACGAATTAGGGGTGGTTTGGACCCCAAAATTAACTTCCCTTGTTACCTCACAAGTGGCCAATGGGTGGCCTACCACCATCAAAATTATTGCACATGGCAAACGTAGGAGGCTGTGAATTGAATACCACCTCTCCCTTGAAACTGAAACTCATATATATATATGTGTGTGTGTGTGTGTGTGTGTGTGTTGGGGGGGGGGGGGGGGGGGGGGGGGTCCATTTTATGTGGCTGGTAAAAGGTGGCCATACTTGAAAATGTTCATGTTTGGACCTCTTTTGCATATGAGTTAGGGGTCCATGTAATAAAATGCAACTACTCTTTGTCTTGATAACAAGTGGGGATATTGGACAAAACCCTCCTCAACATCACTACCCTTTGGTCCCTAAACAACAACATTTGGATTAAATCCACATGCCTTTTGTGGATGTCATTTCAGGTATTCATGTTTTGTCTATTCAAGAAATTTTGGATCACTACTGATACATATTTTACCATACCATATCTCAACATATATAAATCTTTTTAAAAAATTGGAAGCATGCATGAAGAGATTCATCGATGATATAGTGGTACACACATATACATATAGATGATGTGTATAATTCGATTTGAAATAAGAAAAAAAAAACAAGAATAAGTTGGTTTAAATCTTGTATCTTACATTTTAATTTAGTGATACATTTGATGTGATCTATAATCCAACCTATCAATCATTAGTTCAACTCGTAACCCATTTCAAACTTATTTAATTTTGAAATCAGAATTCAATATAACCTATTTATTAATTAAAACCTGCATTATGGGTTTGAAAATTTAATCTGAACTCGTTGTAATCCGTAATTGAATAGACGGTATACAAGTTATCAACACAAAACACAACTTAATTGAGTAAATGAAGAATGGGGCTTTCTCAAATCAAAAGCAAAGAATATCTGAATGATCTTGTGGCTCAAACTGCCCATATGTTATTTTTATTCTTAAAAATTATAACAACACTGGTTATTGATGAATAAGGAAAGGCAGATACATGTTGCCCATTGGCATATTTTGTCGCAGGATGTTCAGATACATTTTCATGCAATTAATAATGTCATCCTCTTCAGGGTCACCAGTCTTATTTCTTGCCAAGTTGAGGGTTTGACAAGATAGTTACTACATATATATATATATATATATATATATATATATATATATTTACTTTTACTTTTCATGATGTGAATGAATGGTGTCGAGGAAAAAGAATATGTTCGATTATTTTTTGTTAGAAAATATTTTTTGAAATGTGAAAATAACATTTCTTGATTTTTGTTTGAAAAAAATTGTGTTTCAATTAGTGAGTTGCAAAATTTAATTATTCGATTTTATGTTTTATTTTGAACAACAATATTTTGTTTACTATGTTTTGAACGTGTAATAAAATGTGTTTTCTTAATGGAGCACCGTTTTATGAAAAATGGGGTGCAGTTTTGAAAATGCGTGTCGCTTTCTCAATATAATTTTTGAAAAATAATTTTAGAGAATAAATAAGACAAACATGTTTTGACATTTTTAAAAGGTTAAAATCCATAAAATGTGTAGATCAAAGGGATTGTTTGGTTTACATGATCGAGACTTAAATCAATATTTTTTATAAAAGAGATTAATTATCCAATCAGTTTTGCTATCGGTCACCAATTTAATCGATCGAACCGCTTCAATCGTTGACTAATCGATCTAATAAAAATTAACTATATTTTTTATCATATTATTAAAATGATAATGTAATAAACTAATTATTATGTACAAGGTAAAAAAGATAAATAATCAACTAAAAAATATATTTAACAAAGTCCAAAATCCAAATAATCATATACATATAATTAAATACCAAATTTAATCATCTTAAAAAGAAAATAAAAATAAAAATGAAAATAAATAAAAGATTTTGACCTTTTTGATCGATTTTTTGGTATGTTCGATCGGTTCTGATTTTTTATCTGTTTGACTGAATTTTTAGTTTTTTGTATCCAAACAAACTGGACCGATCATCGATTTACGGTTGGATTGATCGAATCTACTAGTACCGATCGAACCTACCAGTCCAATTTTTAAATATTGTTAATTAATTGTTTGGTTCAAACAACAATAACTTGTAAAATACCAAAGCCCCCTTTAGCCCTTTAAGGCCAAATTAGGCTTATGGATCATACCTTGGAGGGGTGATATGAAATCCTCACAAGAAATTTTATCACAAGAAGGGATATCAATCACTTTAAAATCACATATCGAATAATAAATAAGAAAGCGTTGATACATGCCATATTCTTTTGCAAAGATATTAAATCTTATCCCATCTAATATGTCAAACGAGCCACAAATGAATCCAAACAATGCCTTAGAGTTTTAGTTGGGATTGGCCGGCCTTAGTATTTGATTTTTAAAGAGGGAGAACTTGACTTAGGCATCGAAGCCAGATGTGCGTTTCTATATATTAGTACTAGAATTGCTGATACACAAAACACGCGTGCTTCCAGTTTAAGAATCATAGTTGAAGTTGTATTTTGGCAATCATATAATGCTCATATAAAGAACATTAGTGTGAACTCCATGATTTTAAAATTACTTGTGAAATCTTAAATAATTGTGAATTTTTATACATGTTTCAGCGATGTGATTTTTCTCTCTCTAAATAAAAATAAAATAAATTACTCGTGGAAGTTGAGATAATACAGAATTTCGGAAAATACTTCGAAGAAATCATGGGAAATGTTTGGAAGATACTACTACAGAAAATATCATGGAAAAATAGATGAATTTACAAAAAATATAAAACTAAATTAGATCCATAAGTGAAGTCTTAAAAAAGACATGTTGACTGCTTAAGTTTTTATATAATTGACTTTATATGCTACTATATAATTCATAAAATTGTCAATTTTTACTAGTATTTTTTTTTTATTATTTGAAATCAAACAAATCAACATAGTATAGGGATAAGCTAATTATTGAAATGTTAGATATTTTTTAATCTCTTTTTAATAGTTGCACATACCATACTGTTTATCGATATTTTTTATTAATATTTCTTTTCAAATTAAAAGCAAACATTAAGATCATAAAAATGTAAAGGTAAAAACTATCCATCTTGCTACATAAATTTAAGTGGAGGTTTCAAACTACCTTGTCTAAACAACTATTTATCTTTTTAATAAAAAAAATATATAATTTACAAAAATTATCTTTGAGATTTAGTCTAATTATAAAAAAAAAAGTATTACAAATACACTTTTGATGTTTGTTTTTGTTTTATAAATATCCTCTCATTAGGTACAATTAATAAAATAAAAAAATATCAAAAAAATATTTATAATTTATAAATTTAGATGATTTTTTTTTTTTGTAAATATATCAAATTTCAAAGATAATTTTTATAATTCGCTTGAAAAAATATGTAATCATATCCTTTAAAACAAACCCAAAATAAATTTCTTCATTGGCAAAAACAAATCCAATAAAGCTTTCCATGTACACATAACACTGCCCAGATAGCAATTTAATTGCTACTTTTATCTTATTTGAGATGTGAGGTAGATTTTATTAGAAGAAAACCCCAACAAAAATCAAGATCTACAGGTAACAACTGCATAATCATCAACGTGAAAAGTAAGTAAACCTCTATACTTCATTTCCAAAATATTTGTCCCCTACAAGAGACAAAACTCAAGATATGGCCACAGAATAATAAATAGACACACACTTGTATGTGTGTGTGTGTATATATATATATACAATGACTCACACATACATGTGAGTGTGAATCTCTACTTGAAAATGCATA
This sequence comes from Paulownia fortunei, assembly GCA_019321725.1. Taxonomy (NCBI): domain Eukaryota; kingdom Viridiplantae; phylum Streptophyta; class Magnoliopsida; order Lamiales; family Paulowniaceae; genus Paulownia; species Paulownia fortunei. The sequence continues at coordinate 5,357,228 of CM033114.1, read as the reverse complement.
CTCCAACAAATATTTGTTATATATATATATATATATATATAGGGTGATATTTGGCGACATCTCTTTGTAGGGGTTTGAATAGGGATATGTACCGAATCGAATCGTATAGAATATGATATTATTTAAATTTATTTGAATTTTTATAAAATTTTAAGAATTATATTTGAGTTTAATTTTATTATTAATCGAGTTGAGTTTTAACTGAATCGAATCAAATTTGAACACGAATTGAATTTGAATTAGTTGATCTTTTTATACATATTTTTTATTTTTCACTAATTGAGTCGAGTCGAGATTAAAATATTAATAAATAAAAAAAAATCAAATTTAGTTAACTTAACAAATTGAATTCAAACGAATTTTTAATAATTGATTTTAAGTTGAATATTAAATAGATTGATTTGTTTTTTCGATCCTAAATATAGACCCTACCCCTCCCCTCACTTTCATATTTTAGAGTTTGAATTAAAAATAAAATAAAATCGGACAAGTCAATCGATTTCTCAATTTTCTGTTTCGATGAAAAAGCATGTATGCACGAATCTGTGGATGACTTCCTATGTATTATAGAAATATTGTATGTCAAACAAATTATGACAATGATGTAAGAATACAAAGGGGCCATATTTTCCGGGGCTTGCATGTGCCCCTAACATGGGTAGGTCCCTGATATCAAAATCTGAACCTATGTTTTCAACCAAACTTTCTTTATTTCTTCTACCTATAACTAATTATAAATTAATCACGATTATATTAACGAATAAATCACTTAATTAATTGGACGTATGACAATGAAATTGTACCTTGTTTTTGTATTTTTGTATTTGAAGTGATAACTTTGTTTATAGGTTCGGGATATATGGGCTCACCACGTGTAAGTAATGAAAGGTTGCGACGGTTTTTACTGATTAAATTACAAATAAATATATTTTTAAAGATATCTTCGTGAGTTGAAAGTGATATAATTAGTGAAATAAATTTGGATTATATATGAATACAAGCCCCCCTTAAGCCGACTTGCAAATTCAGGACGGGCGATAATAATATTTTTTTTTAATATTAATATTTATAAATATCACTATTTTTTCAAATGAGGATAACCGACAAAACGCTTTTTAAATCCCTATCACCAAATTAATTTTTTGTGCCTCAGCTATAATAAGAAAAAACTTACTTGGTCTAATATGTAATATATATTCATTTTCAAATGTTCACATTAGGTAACGCAAAATTCTTGTATGAGATATGCGTGCCCATTACATTGGTTTTAAAGGAACTTCAAACTCCTTTTTTTCTCTAAGAAAAAATAACTATATTATTATATTAAAATATTAATAATTAATTAATTATAAATAGTAATGAAATAACAATACTCACAAGATAAATATCCACCTAAAATTTAAATTCAATATATTTATAAAATTTTAGTACCTCGACTATAAAAATTAAATAAGATCTCACCGGCAATCACAAAACCTACCTATTAATTCACCGAACAAGTTGACACATGGTACACACCACAAATTATGGCACTAAAACCTCAGATGCTCGTCGTTTTTCACAATTCATGTTGGTACCCCCAAGGTGTCCTAAATTGACCTTTAAGGCACCTTTGACTGAATTGACTAATTTTTACTTTGTTCTTCGAGTAAAATCAATCTTGTACAAACTAACTGAATCTTACATTGTTCTTTGAGTAAAATCAAGTAAAGATAGATAGCTTTACAATCTAGAGATTATTATATATACCATCATTAAGTTGTTAATCAAGTTTAACTTGGGTTAGATACGCCTTTTTACATTCAAGTTCCAAGTTTATGTCTAACCTCATATTTTTTGGGAGAAGCAAACTTCAGATTAAACTAGTACTTAAATTGAAAACAAGTTTGCTTTAGGGACCTCAAAAAAATGAGACCGATTAAATAAATCCTTTGACTATAACTAAATTATCTAAATATTCCTAAATGCAAAAAAAATCTTGATGGGAACTTGACTTTTGCATCTCAATTTGTTAATTGGCTATAATTTTTAACTTTCAAATCACTAAGAGTCAAATGGCCTGCCAATATTCTAAGTCTTACATAGTATAAGGGATGTTCCACTAATGTATATTGGATATGCATTTCAATACATATTTCACGCACACATGGTGAAATACACACTCAATATACAATACTGAATGCAAATACTTGTGGATGTGTGCAAAATATATGGTAAGATGCGCATCCAGCACATGTCACCGGATATGACATCTGTAGAACCATCTTTCATATACCAATCAGGCGCAATTTCAGAAAATAATACAAAAATATTAAAAAATTTATAATGTCTAATAAAAACCACACACTATATATCCAAAATAATTATAATAATTAAAACAAAAAACAAGATAGAGAATCAAGAAAAGAAGAAAACAGTTGTGAGAAATGCATGTGCTTGTAGGGTCAATGAGATTAGCAGTTGGTAGTTCAAGTTGGAACAAAGGCATGTGCATCTTGGTCTTTGTTATGTGACCTAAAAAATATTATTGGTTCACTTCTTCTGGCTTTCAGACCTGATTGCTGCTAACTTATCACTTTCTACCACACTATAGTTTTACATTTCCCATCTCTCTCTCTCTCTCTCTCTCTCTCTGGCCCCAAAGTACTTAGCCCAGATTTCCTCTATATAAATAGAGCCTTCTTACTCCACCATTTTGTACTAAGCTCTCAGCACTTTAAGCCCCTCCCCTCCATCTCCCTCTTTCTCAACTGCATCACAGTTTTAATTTCTTCTCTCTTTCTCAATGGACACCCCTCTACTTTCCTTGGCTTTGTTCTCGTTCGTCGGCTTCTGCTTGCGCGGCACTTATGGCGATTATGGAGGATGGGATAGCGCTCATGCTACTTTCTACGGCGGTGGCGATGCATCGGGCACAATGGGTAAGTTAAAACTCTTTCGAAAGAGAAATAACGTGCATGAGCGGTCATATATATCACCATGACACTTAAAAATTTCTTATAAATTTCATTTTCATATGTCTAAATCATGGTACTTTTTTATTAACATACTATTCTAACCCTTTTGAGTAGGGCCACACATTAAGTTGCATTCTACTAGCTAGCAAAAGTGATTTGGTCATGAGATTCTAACAGGGTAACACATTTCTTTTTTGGCTACTAATCCAGGAGGTGCTTGTGGGTATGGTAACTTGTACAGCCAAGGCTATGGCACAAACACTGCAGCACTTAGCACTGCTTTGTTCAACAATGGCTTGACCTGCGGGGCGTGCTACGAGTTAACCTGTTCCAGTGACCCCAAATGGTGTCTGCCGGGCACCATCATGGTCACCGCCACCAATTTCTGCCCTCCTAACCCATCTCTGCCTAATGACAACGGCGGGTGGTGCAACCCTCCCCGCCAGCACTTCGACTTGGCTGAGCCTGCTTTCTTGCAAATTGCCCAATACAGAGCTGGAATTGTCCCAGTTTCTTTCCGAAGGTAACATCACATATGTTCATTAATCATTGGGAAAAAAAAAATAACACAAAACCAGAATCCTAAACATAGTTAGTTATTGGCTCAACATGTGTTGGTCCTTGGAAACATGGTTGCTGATATGATATGTGCTGGTTTGTAACAGGGTGCCCTGCCAAAAGAAGGGAGGAATAAGGTTTACAATTAATGGCCACTCCTACTTCAACCTAGTCTTGATCACCAATGTCGCGGGTGCTGGGGATGTCCACTCTGTCTCGATTAAGGGATCGAAAACAGGATGGCAACCCATGTCAAGAAACTGGGGCCAGAATTGGCAGAGCAACTCTTATCTCAACGGGCAAAGCTTGTCGTTTCAAATCACCACCAGCGATGGAAGGACTCTTACTAGCTACAACGCCGCACCTGCTGGTTGGCAATTTGGACAGACATTTGAAGGGGGACAATTCTAATTGCATTTGGTAATATCAATTGAAATCATAGTTTGAAAAGTGTTTGATTTTTCATTAAAGTTAAGGTTATTATAAGAGAAAGAAAAGGATCAAATTGAATTTGTATACGGCATAAAGGGTGGGAGGTATGGAAGAGGCTCTGGGAGCTGTGGCTCTATGGCTGTGGTGGCAGGTTTGCACCCGCTTAGGCCTAATATATGTATGTAGTGAGTTATAGGAATCAATTTTTATTTTTGTTTTTGTTTTTTGAAGAGATATTCAAATGATGGCTAAAATTGGATGTATCCATCAAGAATATCAAATATATAAGTTTGTAAATTAATCCCTGATTCAGTACAAATATTGAGTTGGGGATCTACTTAATGTGGTTGAATGTCATTTTTATGTGGCATTAATATTAATGGGGCTTTTGCTTTTATCACATTAAAGTCTCTGTAGCTTTTTGGGAGTTGTGAAGTGACTGCCAAACTAACTATTAATTAACAATTATAAATTGATGAATTAAATGTTGATTTAATTAGTACATCCACAATTAGATATTTTATTACATACTGAAGCCCATAACTGATTTTTGATATAAAAAAAAAAAAAATCCAACCAAGAATTGCAGGGAAAATGAGATGAATTTGAACTCTCTCTCTCTCTCTCTTTTCACATAGAACTTGGATGTCCAAGAAACATATGCCATATTGTCCTTGAATAACATTTTTTTTTCTTGGGTTTTTTGGGAGTGATTATTAATGTTACATTTTGTCCTGTCAAATATGCTGGAGTTATGTCTAGAACCCTTAACATTATCTACAAAAGTCCTCATTGCAGCATTACAATTTTGTAATTAATTATTTTTTATAATTTAATATAGTGAATGGTACAATAAATCATACTTCTAAAACAAGTGCATAATGCCAGTGAAGACTCACCAAAGTGATAAATGTTGAAGAAACTCTGCAACGAAAAAGTGTTGGGTTCAAATTCTGACGTAAGTATGGATGTTAGTCTATTTTTGTACTAATTTCTTCTTATTGTATGTATGTATTAATATAAAATAGTTTCAACATATTTTATCCAAATACATTTTTAATTTTTGATGTTCTCACCATGTAAGAACTGAGCATAAAGTCTGGTGTGAAAAGTAATATATAGGATTGGATGAAATTTAAAATCATTCAAATTAATCTAATTTTTTAAATAAATATATATATGTGAAATATCAACTATCAATAATCAATTCAGAAATCAGCAATTAATCATTGATAACTACTGACAAACAACAATCAAATAACCAATAACTATAGAAGTATGAAAATAAACAAAAATCCACACTTCTAATGGAATTTGAACTTTTAATCTGATCGGCTGTGGGACTTCAACTTCTCCACTTAGCTAAACTATGATTGGATCTTATTATGACTCTAGTTGTACATGATTGCTTTGTAAGACTAGTTTAAGTGTGCACTATGAATAATGTTTCCATTAATTCTTCTTATATTCGGCTTCTATTTCTTTTTTTGAACATGAAATATTTGTATTAACTATTTTAATATTCATTTCTATGTAATATATAATTTTTAAGAGACTAATTAATAACGAAAAATGTTAATAAAATTTGATAAAAGAAGAAATCCTACTTATCTACTATTTATGGATTGCCTATTTGATTATTGGCAAATAAAAGAATTTTACTTCATATATAAAGATAAAAAAAAAAAAAAACACAACCATCATGTGGAAATTTTGCTGTCATTACGAGCCCAAAGATTAAAAAAAGATATATTTTTTAATATTGAGAACTGAAAATAACACATCTACAAATTAAAAATGGGCTAATTGTTTTTTTTTTCCCTCCCCATTTGTGTTTTTGCTATTTCTTTCATATATTCTTCTATTCTTTATAAACTATTTATCATGTATTAAAACAAACCAAAAAAAAAAACAAATCATATACTCCCCAAATAAATACATATTTAAAATATATGCACACGTGCGGAATCTACTAGTAGTTTAATTAATAGTTAGTTTTTATAGGACCTATTTTGTCCGACTCAAAAATCTGTAGGATCAACTGATGATTCCTGTTACTCCACTCTACTCCAGAATCATACGCATTTTCTCCTTTAGAAATTCCCCCAAAGCCCTCCACAATTCACGCCGGCCTCGGGGATTCTGGAAGAACGACTATCATCGGGTTGTTGCCGTTCAACCGCTACTCAGGCCCTTTTCCGTCATTTCGAACCCAAGGCACCGCAGTAGCGGCGGGACGACGATAGCCGTTGGATTTTCTACGATGTCGAGCGGGGGCAGTGATGACCGTCAGGAGGTGAAGTTGCAGCTGTCGCCTTCGAGTGTTCTCAAGATTCAGAAAGGCGACATCACTCGGTGGTCTGTCGACGGTTCCTCCGATGCTATTGTAACAATCTTTCTCGCTCTCTTTAAATTTCTGTGTTGAGGTGTAAATTCTACTATTCAAAAGAAATGGAAAAGGATATGAGAAGATTAAAAATTTTGTTGGTTAGATATTTTGGGACCAGGGTTTAATTTTCTGGATCCAGTTGCTAAAGTAGGGTACAGCACATAGATAATGAAAAAAAGAGTGGGTCTTGCTGTTTTTGGATGTATATTTGACGGAAACTGAACTAAGCCATTGTTGTTTTGATTTCTCTTTGATGAATAAATGTTTATGTGCAGGAAGTCCCAATTAGTAATGGGATACTTAAGAGGGTTTATGTTCACCATTACACTTTAAGTAATAAGAAAAGTGAAGAAAAGTAGGAAAATATTGAGATTATGATACTTTCAGAGCATAGTGTGTACCTGGATTTCTAGTTCTTTTTCGAATGAATACGAACAAATACTCCAATTCCAGGGGACAAACCTAACTGTTTTCTTTTTTCATTAACTAATAATGGCAAGAGTGTCTGTGATTTAAGATGACGTCTTACAATTTCAACCACACTCTTTTGAGAAGAAAGATAGAATCACAGGAAGAGCTAGATGGGGAGCTGGTTTGGGCAGTCAGCCCACTCCTTCCAACAAATTCCCATAATTTCGTTGCTACCAAGGCTCGAAGACCTCTGGGACATGGAGGTCTTCAAGACATGGAACAGTACTCTTTCCCTTCCCCGTCTCAATATGTTCCCGGTCCTAGCAATCTGTGTATCTGTTAAAATACAGATTTTCTCATGCTTATCACAATTGGCATGTGTCAATAATGTGATTGAATCCACATCAGTAATTAATTCTCAAAACCAAGTTAAATTGTTCATAGTGGCATCTATTATTCCGAGAAATTGCTGGTGCAATTAATTTTAGATGTCATCTTCCAGCTATAATTTCTTCTTTCATGATTTATGTGCAAAATTTTGTCAAGGAATCTTAAAACTTTCAGCATTCTTTATAACGGAAAATATTTGTGGTTTATTATAAGATTCTATTCTTTTATTGGACTGGTTCCTTTATAGGTCAATCCCGCCAATGAACGGATGCTTGGAGGTGGTGGTGCTGATGGAGGTGATTATTTCATTTTCTAATTTTTTGAGTGGATCGCAATCTTTGGTCATCTTTCTCATTTCATTTCTCCCTACCCTTACTTTTTTAAGCCATACATCGAGCTGCGGGTCCAGAATTACGGGCAGCATGCTATGAGGTCCCAGAAGTGAAGCCTGGAGTTCGCTGCCCCACAGGAGAAGCAAGGATTACCCCGTATGTGCTCCTTGTTGAAACAATATTTATACTATTGAGTCCTTATTTTCACTAGTAATGTGATGAATTAAGCTGACATTTTGAAATGTATAGAGGCTTTCGATTGCCAGCTTCTCATGTTATTCATACAGTTGGACCAATTTATGACATAGATAAGAACCCTGAAGCCTCTTTGAGAAATGCATACAGGTACTTAGTTGAACTTTCTGCAAGTCCTCTTCCTACAAGTTTAATTTTTAGTATTGTTATAGTTTCATCTTTCTTGTATGGAACTTGTTACAGTAACAGTTTACGCGTGGCAAAAGAACACAACATTCAGTACATTGCATTTACTGCCATATCATGTGGGGTCTATGGGTATGTTGTTACGACATTACTCATTTTCTTAGGCTAATGGAAGTTAAGTTCTTGTGTTATTTTTGCATAATCATTTATACTTATCCGTTCAAATAAATAATTGTCTGCCTTTATAATTATCAATTCAAATAAATAATTGTCTGCCTAATATTATACTCTATCCTTTAATCAGCTAGATCAATGTGCAGTTGGTTGTATTATTCGTTCTCAAAATTCTACTCCCTTATTTACTAAAATAATTGAGATGCCTTTCTTATGAGAGTTTTTATCTTGGTCATTCTGCAACTGAGAAATTGAATCTTTTGCAAAGTCCAATGTTTCAATGCTAATTATTTTAATGTGAGACTACTTTGAATCGATAAAATATAACTCTTGGGATAGCAAACTTGATTAGGAAAGAAATCTAGTATCTAGAAAGGAGGACTGCAAATGCTGGTTTATGGAATTTAAACGAGAAAATTGTATGCTGTTTACTTGCTTTTGATTGTTTGCTTAGGGTTATGTACTCTATTAAAGTGAATTATTCTGCTAGTCTAATATTCTATAGTTGCAGATATCCTTATGATGAAGCTGCCACTGTGGCCATCTCTACAATCAAGGAATTTGCAGGGGATTTCAAGGAGGTAATTTTCCTTTAGGAACACTGAATTATCAGTTGTATCTTGAACTTAACTTCTGCTGGCGTGAATCTTGCATTATTACCATTAAAAATTAAATATTTATATCTGCACTTCTTCAATGATTAATTAAAAAATAAAAAAGAGAAACAAAAACTCTATATTGAAGTATGTGACCTTATGATGCCTGGACCCAGCTTCATATGAATTAACCCTCGACAGCGCCTAATTCTAGTTGTTTAAGGTTTATAGTTATGTTTTAGCCTAGTGATAGTATAAATTAATGCGATCCCTTTGTTTTTATTTGTTATTTTCGGTCATGTCATTGTACTTGACATTGCTATACTCCCTTGTGATTTGTAATACTCCAAATTCAGATATCCTATCAACCGATTAACAAGTGGAGTTGATAGTGGTACCTCTATCAGGAGGGATTTAATAGCTCAACTTTAGATACAGAAGTAACGAAAGAGTTTGATTATTGGTAACAGTTGTAATTAATGCATTTTTTTAAGTGGGTTCAGCACTAGAAGTCAGTTGCATAGTTTCAGCTTTCTATCAGGGGGGAGTCATAATCAAGTTCCAAAGAGGAGGTAAAAAGCAATTCTCCTAAGCAATAACTGTTATATATAGGCCACTGTTATATATCTCTCAGAACCATCTAAAAACCTGTTCAAGAAAACATAATGTCAAGCTAAAAAGATAATAATTAAGTACATCACATTATCATGATTTTCTGGAAAATGTTTTCCATCCTAAACGATCAAAGTTCTGTCTGAGACCAAAGCTGGAATTTGGATTGACGGAGCTACACCTGACAATATGAAAAGAATATTCTAAGTGTTGGTTGGATCATTGTAAGCATTCCATGTTAATCCCTGATTTCTCTCTTGCCAAATACGATATACAACTGCTCTTAAGTGGCCTAACAATCAAGTTTTGAAGTTGATGCCTTCCAGAAAAAAGGTTCCATCTGTTGCTCTATTTGGTTCCAATACATACCTTGCCTCTAGATTTCACACCAACATAACAAGGACTTCCGAATTCTAATGGTGGTGGATGGGGGAATTACAAGTGATCATGGTCTTCGACACAAGAAGCAGAGGAGATTAGGTTGGAGTTACTTATTTATCTCGAGAACTCAACCTATGAAGCACAGCTTATCACAAAATAAAGGAATGTCTAGTAACTGGTTTTGATAATCAAATAAATTTATGCCAATGGGCAACTGGTTGATTAGATCTCAAAGTTTAGATGTCAGATATACCGAGCACTTCTAACATTAAAAGGTTGATCAGCTACCTGTGTGCCAAGGAACATTGTCAAAAAAGAAGGGGTTAGAATGGAAATGAATTAGAGATGGAATCTGTAAGAGGGACTGAATTTGAAGACCATTTTCAACTCTTTTCGATCAGAAAAGGAGTCACTTTTGATATATTTAGGGATGCCAGATTAATAAACTAACCTATTGGAGGATAAGAAACTAAGAGAACCTTTAGCATGCCTGTAATCGCGCCAGAAAAAGATGGTAGATAAGAGCTAAATGAAGCCTCAGAAGCTAAGTCTATTATCAATACCTGGAACAATAGCTGGGTGGTCCAACAGTGTGCAGACTCTTATTTTTCAAGAAATTAATCCCAACCCTCTTGCTCCAAATGGGTTTTGAATCGTTGGATATAAAATGCCAAATATGTGTACTCATCGATGCTTTATTCGACTCAAGAGTAAGGCTAACTCCTATCCTCTCTTCTTTGTGACAAAAAACCTTTTCCTATGCAACTTTGCCACTAGATTACAAGATTCAGTCCTTTTACAAAGAATGAATCTGAGGATGCTACTTGTTAAACATACCTTAAATGAATAAAGACGCTAGACCTATATGATTGAAATAAAAGGTTCAATCAATTGAAACATCCCAGCATAAGATGAGATTTTTTAGTACATGTTCTGGCAATAAGTCCACAAGGGATTTGCATGGATCCCTTTAAGTTTAGAAATGTTCAAAGGGACACCAAGATACTTCACTCTGAGAGTACATTCAGAACCACCTAAAATGTGAATCTCAGACTTCGAGCAGTTAGGGAGCAACCCTGATAGTCTTTTAAAATTGCCCTTGAATGTTAAAGCTTTTTCACTCATTTTTCCTTGCATCACCAATTAAATTCGAAAAGGTGCTGATCCAAATGTTCTAACCTGTTCTTTTACATGAAACATAAGCTAGTACATGAATTTCTCATATTAGCTGCTGTCGCAATCAAATTCCTAACTTCTACATTATTCTTGCAAGTAGCCTTGCACAAGATACAATTACTTCCGCATGGCCATGAGATATGCGACTCTGGATTTTGGATACCCTGCTTCTCTCTTATGGAAGGGACCACAACCTGTGACAGCTCATTTTATCCATATCTTCTGACCCAATCCTCCTTTGAAAAAAATTCTGAAATGCGTCCTACTGAATTTTGTCACTTGCATTTGCCAAATTCACCTCCCAATCTTGTATAGATCTACTAGAAATAGTGCTCCAGATTACCTCTTACCTGAGTTTTCAACATTAAACTGTAATTTCCTTGTATCAATTGCAGACATTTTCCTGCCACTAGCATGTCATACGCCAATTATCCCCTTGCTCCCCTTCCTATCACTATGATCTATTGAGCATGAGGCCTTAATTCAGCTTCCGTTTCTCCATCTGCATTAACCACTCCAGCTGAAAGGACATAAACCTATTAAATTCTGTTGAAGTCTCTGATTTCATCGTGAACAGATTGTATTATAAGAGGTAATTCTTCGTTAGGAAAGATGTAATCATGCATGCATTAAAGAAACTGACTGTACAAATCTTTTGGGGACGTTTGATGTGAAGAGGACTGCAGGGTTAAGCTATGAATGGGAAATAGTGTACGATTTCAAACTTCAAAGCTGATAGTTGCATAGAAGCATAGTGTTCACATGGTTTAGCTCCCTTTCTTCTTTCTGAATATAACAATTGATTTTTTGAATCGTCATTTTTGTAAATGCATAACCCTACATTAATCATTATCACTTTTTATTGTCTTTCAGGTGCATTTTGTTCTGTTTTTAGATGAGATTTATGATGTTTGGTTGAAAATGGCCCATCAATTGCTTCAAAAGTGATGAATCTGCCATCTTCAGAGCTGTGTTGCGTTGGTATCATAGATGCATAATGCAGTGTATGAAGTTACTGGTTTCATGTACTGAAAGTTTAGAGAAGAACAACTGGCGGATATGTTAAATATAAAGACAAACTCTCAGATAGAAAGTTGAAATATGTTCCTTCTGATCTATTACTGTGTTGTAAGTTGCCATACCCTTGTGTTATCAATGTGAATGTGTTCTGCAGAACCATTCATTTGACATGTATGAAATTGCTGCTGTTCTATTTCTCCATGGACGTTATTTGTACATTAAGCAGATTTAATTCTCAAGATCAGATAGGCCATATTACTTGCGGACTTTTTCCATCTCCTAGAGTATATCCAGACACTCAATTGTTGATTGGTTACATTCAAAGACCAAAAATATGGATTTTATAGCATGTTCACAACCACAGCCACCTCTCCACCATCCCCATCCAGCATTAGTTGTGCAAAGCTTTACTACCATACCATAAACTTCCACATCAAAAAACTCTTAACGCATTCACCTCTGTCGAACAAGGTGGGATGCTGAATTTAAATTTACAAAAATTTAGGACAAGGCTTTCTGGTTAGACCAAGCACATCACCTGTAACTCCTGATGCCCAATTGTATTCTTGGCTTTTTCTCCATCATTAAGCTCAAAAACTCAAATTCAATGGGCAGTGGGCGTTGCTGGGTTTGATATTATTACCTTCCACTGTTCTCAAAAATAAAAAATAGTGGATGAGAGATATTGTTATTTTAATTGGGTTGGTAGGTTGTGAATATAAATTATTAAAAAATTGAGTCTTCTTATGAGACATTAGAAAAAACAAAAAGTAACAGATGTTAGACAGATTGCGCGTGTATAACTTTTAAATTATTTAATATCTTTTATTTTTAAAAGATTTGATTAATCAAATTATCAAATCAAAAATTGAAATAAATATGGTTAATTACCCAACTTCATAAATTAAAATAATTCGATGACTCTGAGATATCAAATTTTTAATCCGTTATTAATATCGATTCCATTCAATTTCTCTGAATGAATATCTACTTAGTTAGAAAATAATTATTAAAATTTTAATTTATCAAAATTTTAATTCGATTTAATTCTTAATATACAAAACATAAAAAGTAGCTCGCTCACTCAAAAAGGCCTACAAAGTACAAAAACAAAAACTAGTCTCACCCTCCATTACCTCATTTCTCCCTCCACTTGTCGTCTCTCTAAATTTCTCCAGACAAACCTTCCTTCCAAGAGCGAGTCAGCAATGGCTCTCCTAACCCTAATCACCAGAAAAACCCTGAGGACAGCCCCTCTTGGCTTTCGCGGGCTGCAGACTTTCTCGCTGCCCGACCTGCCCTATGATTATGGCGACCTCGAGCCCGCCATCAGCGGCGAGATCATGCAGCTCCACCACCAGAAGCACCACCAGACTTACATCACCAATTACAATAAAGCCTTGGAGCAGCTCGATAGTGCCATTACTAAGGGCGATGCCTCCACTGTTGTCAAGTTGCAGGGCGCTATCAAGTTCAATGGCGGAGGTAGTACATTCCTGAAATGAATTCCTGGCTTTTAGTTTTTCCTATGTCTTGCCATTTCTTTTTTAATTTCCTTTTGTATCGTTGGGTGATTATTTTTTTTTTGTTGTGTTTAGTGGATTTTACATAATTTATTTTGTTATCATATTGCAATTAAGTTGTTTTATGTGGGAAATAATTGGATATTATACTGATCATGGTTAACTTTGTGATGCCAATTGCAGCCTTGGAAAGTTTGTGAACATGTAGTGAAAACCACAATCTTTTTCTTATGCTACTCTAATAGAGGTCGAATTGATTGGAGAAAAATTAGGTGACTGGTGTCGTGGAACAGGAAATGTTGTAAAAATTATTATTGAGTATGCCTTTCCCCAAGGCTTTTAACTTATAGTGAGAGGTCCGATCTTTGTCATGGGTGAAATGTTGTGCTTGCTCTGGAGGGTTCGAAATTTCTTTGGTGACAATTTTGTTGATTTCTGCTTTATTACTTTGTTTGGCTTTCTTCTGTAAGTTCTTTGGCAATCTGACGGATTTGTACGTAGAATATAAATATATGGGTATATAGTTACATGTATGTATATGAATTAAAAAAAAAAAAGCATTTGCTATCATTTTCTACAGGACTTGTAATTTTCTTACAACTTACCTTTGATGCCTGTCTGCTTACTCTAGTTAGTAATTATGGAACTTGCCTTAGCTAATCTTGTCAATATATACATGATCTTGTTTTTTGGCTCTAACATTGTTTTTAACAGGTCATGTTAATCACTCAATTTTCTGGAAGAATCTTGCTCCTGTTCGTGTAAGTTGCCTCATAAATTTTTTATTACAATCATAATTACCATTCTATTGTTGGAAACTCGGGCAAGGCAATTTCGTAAAAGCTAATATCTCCTCCAGGAAGGTGGTGGCGAGCCTCCCAAGGGTTCTTTAGGTTGGGCTGTTGACAATCACTTTGGCTCCTTGGAAGCTCTAATACAGGAGATGAATGCAGAAGGTGCTGCTTTACAGGGGTCTGGATGGGTGGTACGTTTATTGTATTTGTTGATGTAACCATCATGTTTCCCGCAATAGATGTCTGCAAGGGATGCTTCTCAATGCTGTAGTCTCCTGCTAATTTCCATTTCCTTGAATTATGGTATTCCCAGTGGCTTGGTGTGGACAAAGAATTCAAGCGTCTGGTGGTCGAGACCACTGCAAATCAGGTAAGTTATGTGACTTGTGTTGTAACAAGAAACTATATGTGTAGTTTCTGTCCTAATTTTTTCTGCATGCCATTGAGTATGCTGTACAAAAAAGATAGTGGGTTTAAAATTTAAACACAAGGTTGAGCCAGCTTCATTATTTAAGTTTTTCATTCAGTTTATGGGCTCGTATGTGGAAGCTATCCAGAACTTGAAAGTAATAATGTGCGTGCCCTTTTGGAGAGCAGTTGGCTCATGATTTTAAGTTCACAGCATTCCTTGTTTATATTACTTGGTTCGTGTTTGGAGCCTTTAGGCCGTTGTTTCTAGGTCTTGCGAGTGTTATGAGGAAAAAAAATTTCTCTCCACCTGGACTTTACTGTTCTTGCATAATTTGCCATTGGTCATAGTGAATAAAAGGAGTTGGAAGTTCATTGTCCTAATGTATTGAGTTGACATCGTTTCCATTGTGAAGGTCACGCAGTTATGAGAGAGTTTAGGATTTTTGTATTCTATTATCAAGTTCCTAAATCAGAATATGAGAAGTAAGATGGCTCTTGTTTGGTGAGAATTAATTAGTGAAAACTAAAAATGGAATTGATATATTTCTGACAAAATTGAATTTGTCCTACTGTCTTGCCCATCTTCTGTTGCAGGATCCACTGGTTACTAAAGGACCTAGTTTGGTTCCGCTGCTTGGTATTGATGTCTGGGAGCATGCATACTATTTGCAGGTGCTTCTTGCTCCTCTAATTTGAATGGTTCTTTTATAGCTTAAATTCAATTAACCTCATCGTGCTGAGTCATACAATACAGATGTGCAAAATTCAGATGCTTATTTGCTGCTAGTAACCATAAAGGGAATAATGATAAGGCTTCTATTTTTTTTTTCTGATCTTTGAGATTCTTTTACTGTAAAGTTCTTTTTTTCTTAGTTTTTTTTTTCTTTCCATTTGCTCTGGCATGTTCCTCTGTTGAGGCATATGGAAGTTCCTTAGTCTTATATACATGCCTTGTAGTGTATTTTTGACTTGATCTTCTGCGTTAGTGCTGTCTAGCTGGCATTGTGAGTTTTAACACTACTGATGTATTCTATTGCTTCTCATTTTGCAGTACAAGAATGTGAGACCAGACTACCTAAAGAATATATGGAAAGTCATAAACTGGAAATATGCTAGTGAAGTTTATGATAAAGAGTGCCCTTGATTGAACAAACTTGACAAGTTGGAATAATGGTTGCAAACAATGTTCAGCTCTGTACTAGTGTTTGAGAGGAAATAAATTTGTTTTGGCTGCAGTGGCAATCCTTTTCGTTAGCGGGGAGATATTTGCTGCTTGCTGTACACACTGATACATAATTAACACTTCAGCTTGCTTATCTATAGCACTTAAATATGTGGTTTTGCAATGCAGTATGTGTTTACTAAGGCTCAAATTTACATGTAAACTCTGTTGTTCTGCATTTATTTCTCTGAATTTTCTGTTTCTTGGTAAGCAACGAAGCAGAAGTAATTAACTACAAATTTGCAATGGCACAGCCATGGCTGTTTAACTTTTTTGCTGTGGGTAATACAAGTGCACAGTTTCTTGAATATTGCGATCCCATCATGGGTTTTGTTAATCATATCTTGACTGAAATTTATGACAATAAATTTATGGGTGGTAGCACAGGTATCTTTCTATAAGATTAAATATGAGATTGAATTCTAGATTCTGTTCCCCCACCCCCATCAATATGATTGTGTACTGCAAAGCTAGCACCCCAAGCAAATTGTAAGTTGGCTGAATAAGCACCGACATCATCAACCATTTAGCTTGGGTGTAATCAGTGACCAGCAAAACTGCCAGAGTGGTGCGTGACCCTGTATTATCTGTAGTGTGGACTGGTAATTGTTCATTCTTCAACTTTCTCTTGGGTGAAGCAACAAAATAAGGCTTGTTTGCAAATTTGGAATCCACAAAGCACGTTTTCCATGTAGGTATATTGTTGTTATGCTTCAATGACCCGATGCAACTTTTCATCAGCAGTCACTGAACACCGTTGGAGTTCCTTCACGAGCCTCACACAATCAACCATAGAACAGTTTGTCTTGATTGCATTAGACGCAATATGTGATCTGCTGGCAGCATACCCCTCCTGTAATCAAGCCCCCCAAATTAAAGATGCTAGTTATGAAATGAGATCAAGAAGTTAATATCCACGTTATCAGTTCAGTAGGATATAGGCTAGTTCAATAGAGAAAAAGAATTGTATATTCCGAATATGAGCAAACAGTTTATGCCACGTTTGAACATCTATTAAATGCTTCTATAAGAACATATTTATTTGCTCATCAGGAGAAAATCTAGAAAGGACTGATGAAAGTGGGAATTCCAGAACTCAGAGAGTAGTATGCCAAGGAAGTACCTGGTCCAGGGTGCGCAATAGAGAGTTTATGGGAGGGGAATTGACCTTTGCTCGACTTGCTATCTGAGACAGTTATAAAGTAAAAGTCAATGGAAGCCTGTGAAGTGACATAGTAGAGGTCGCATAGCACATATTCGTGAGAAGTCAAATGTCCACACTTTGTCACAGATTTCATGAATACCTCATCTACTTTGATGTATCCAAATGGCAACACAGGGTCGCTTTCATCAATCATTATTTTTAACAGTGTTTCGACATGTTTCCCTGTTCCATTGCCTGTCCAACCCCATTGTTCAGCCAAGTTTAGCATTTCAGTAAGAAAGGATGAGCTGTGAAGAGGTCCTGTCCAAAGGGGCCCTGAAACAACAAGTGAACCTGGAACCTGAAAAGAACCAAGAGGAATGTATACATTTTCCATCAAATACTCAAATGCTCTTATATTACGAGTAAATGCTTAAGGTTTTAATATTCTCTTAGATTATAGAAGAATTTATGCTAAAGCAAGGCAAACCCGGAAGCAGATGCTATAATCTACTAGTGTTGATTAGTGAATGATGGATGACATCATGGTGCACGTAGGATTCTCAGAATCAGTAGTAGAGGAGGATTGATAGGCGTACGTTATTGCAAGAGCACCTCATTCGACCAAGTTCATCCCATGAGAATGCCTGAGAATTTCCACATTGAATGCAGTAGCTGATGAAACTATAATGCCTGTTACAAGTGCTGAAGGTAAACAATCAAGTTTTCAGAAAAACGGGGCTGATGCATAAACAAGATTGACAAAAATCCAAGACCTCTTAATGGGAAACTTGCCACGCCTAACTTGGAGCATTGCTCGAAACACGGGGCCATGGTACGAGTAGTACGAGAAAAGTGGCACAACATGATAACCCAACACAGAAGCCTCCCGCACAGCCCCACCTACAAGCATTCTTAATCCAACCTCATTTGAGTACGGCATATGCCGCACATATGCTCCATATGCAGCCAGAGTACTACGAGGGAAAATGATTGCTTCCATAAGTCATGTTTCATTATTAAGCTGATAAAACAATGGCATTCAGAAGCACAAGGTAGCATATAATACACAGAAATGTTTATTTATTTCCCAGTAGAAACTCATTGATAATTGGAGGGCAGATCATGCTCTTTCGTACTTCTTTCCTCTTTTTTTTTTCCTATCATCCTTCTTCTTTTAGTGCATTTTCAATTGGTGAAATAAGTGAATTTCCTCTATAATTAATGTATTTTCATTCCAAACAACATAGACATGCACAAGTTGATACACATTTTATAAACAAATTGAAAATTCAACATTGCATGAATTGCTTATTTGTAAGGTTAAGGGTCGATAAATCTGTCCATGCTGTTTTCTTTTTGATTGCTCTTTGTTTTTTGTTGAAATTTTGATGAACCATCCATTGTACAACTAATGCACCTTCACTAAACCCGCATACATTTCCATCTGCTTACATGCAAAACTATCAATCAATTAACCAATTTCTTGGTTGATTAAAAATCGTATCAACAGACAATAACCCACTTATTCTTAATTAATTCAACTCACTGCTGAGGCCGGTGACCGCCAGACGAGTACCCATCAGTGGAAGTGACATACAAAAGCCCATCCAATTTCACAGCACACAAAGCAGCCCTCAAGTAACTTGACTCGCTCCCAAAAGAGTCCACATCAATCAAGTCAAAATAATCCCTTTCCAAATAACACTCCGTCAAAAGCCGGTTCGCATCCAAATGCTTAACCACCCATCTCTTCTTTTCCCTATCCGCCTTCTCCAAATTCCCCGAAATAACCCCGCCGTACTCTTGATTCGCATCGTTGGCCAGCACAAAGTCAGCATCAGCTTCCACCAGATACCGTAAAGAACGGATTCCGCAGCCACACATTGCGTCGAGCACCCGGAGGGCATTGTGGGATTTCTTGTAAACGGCGGCCGAAAGCACGCCGAGGTCTCGGCCAGTGGAGCTCTCATGGCGGAAGAAGGTGTCGCCGATGTCAAAAGAGAGGCCCCTTTCGGTTTGGGGTTGCGATTTGCAGCATTTGGGTGGGTTTAGGGGTTTGGAAGCACAGGAGGTGAAAGGAGCTGGTGGTTTATGGGGAAGAGAAAACATGGCGGGATGATTGGATGATGTGGGGTTTGAGTTTTATCTTTTAATAATATACCAATCTATTTTTTATTTTTTATTTTTTTGATTTACAGTTTTATTTTCTTTAATTTTTTTGTTATAAAAAAATAACAAAAAAATTGTGTGAAGACATGGGTTAATTGCAAAAATTCGGTTAAAAAAAAATAAAAAGAGCAAAAAAATTTGTGTGGAAAAAGAAAATAGCAATTTATTTTTTCAAGATTTGTTAATATTTTTTGTGCCTTGATTTTTTTATTTTTTATTTTTTATTTTTTTATTTGTTTTGCTCTTTTTCACTTCACATGGTGGACAATTTGCAAATTGACCCTAATAAATATAGGTAAAAAAACATGTATAATCTATTACAATGATGAAAATGCTACTTTTAAGATTAAAGAGTGATATAGAAAGGAGAAAAATAAATTTAACTAGGTTGTGGAAATTTTATTTGGGAAGGATTTAAAAAAAAAATACAAGGTGATCAATTACTAAAATGAGCAAAAATATTTATCCTAATTTCACTATCAAATGGCAAGCCAACACTCAGTAATTTGTATTACATATTCAATTGTATGAGCTAAGTAACGAGTTCTTGCGTAAATGGTAAAATTTGAGGGTTTAAATTTTGTTATTAAGTGGTCATGGGCTGAAGTCTTACTAATAGTTTGACTAATTTTTTTTATTGTAATAAGAATTGCATAATTGAGTATTTGTTGGTGTATGTTTAGTTTTATTTGTTTATTGCTAGTTAATTTTTAATGATTGATAATCATGTTTTAATAATATGTAATCGAATTATCTAAAAAAAAAAAATTCAAAATGATTGAATATTTGAATCATTGAAATTTTTGAACTAGAGAATGCAAATAAGATTTAAAAGATTTACTCCATTTGATTTATAACATTTAAAAGATTTACTCGATTTATCTCCACCCACTTATTACAATATTTAGCACTAAAATTTAAGGGCAAAGTGAAACCTATAGTTTTAAAATTGAAGTGATGGATGAATTCCATCAATTCAATCATAAATTGATGATCGATCAATATGAACGCAAATATTTAACAAAAAAAATAAAAAAAAAAGTTAAATCAAATAAAAAACTAGTCAAACTTGTCAGAACAATTTTCTTTATTTTTTTATACTTGATATTAGGCTACATTTGGATTTTATTATATATATTTTTAGTTGGATATTAATTTTTATTTATTTTTTACATAATAATAAATTTATTATATTATTATTTTTATATAATATAATAAATAAAAATACTATCAATTTTGATTATACTGATTGAATCGATTAAATCATAGAATAATTTGGTCAAAAAAATGAAAACACTGGTGAAAACTTTTTTCATTTACTTTTAGGTTTTTTGAGAGAGTACAAAACGTGCTTTTCAAATATTAGAGCATTACGAAATTGACTCCAGTAGTTGATAAAGTTGGGACATGAAACAAACTTTATGTCACTCTCCGTATATGTCGCTAAACGACCGTTACAAATAAAAAGGAAAAAAAAAAAAAAATTCCTTCTTCAAATTCCGAAATCATAATATCAGTGTACCTCTACCTCTCTCTCTCTCTCTCACACACACACACACACACACACACAATGTTGAGACTGGAGAGCAATTGCACAACGCTTGGTGGGAGAAAGAAAAAGAAAAGGTGGAGGAGTTGATTGAGGTATAATCCAAATTTTGTGAACATCTGGAGATATCCGTAATCCTTTTTCGATTACATTCTATATTCGCTGTATTTTTTGGAGATTACAAATGCTTTTATAGTGAATGGATCATCAGATTTTGTCTTTATTTCCATAATATGTGCTGGGTTAGTAGCTTAAGATAGACTCTAAAGAATTTATAGTTGTCCAAGTAACAAAAGTAAAAAGAAAAAGCCCATATATTTTAAACGTAAATGACCAGAATTTATCCTAAAGAAATTGTTCATAAGCCGTAAAAAGGAGAATATTATGTGATATACTCACGCCACTTATATTTAAGTTCCTGTTGTGGGTTAGATAGAATTAAATAAATCCATCAAGAAGCATGTAGAGAAGCAAAAATGATGGACAGGAAGAAATGACATAAAATCATAAACAAATTTAGGTGGGCCTTAAGCCTGAATTACTTGTTAAAGGATTCTTAAAGTCTCCTGGAGATTATGCATAAAAGATTGATAAAATAAATAAACTGATTTATATATCAATAAAAAGGCATTAGCCTATAACAAGATGAAGGGGCTTTAGTAGGGTTTGTATGTGAACCAGAATGTATCTCTATAATTCCCATGACTGCGTTTAGTTAAGAATCGTGTTGTAGATAAATGCTGTTACTTCAGTTACTTATCGTGTGAAGCTTGCCACCTCCTTGAATATATATGATCTCCACGCATTGTCAATTGTCTAAAATTTCTCACTTTGATATAATTCTTTCACTTTACTTGCTAGGCAAAATCCGTTTTGGTATATATGTAGGATGTATGACATAACGTCAATATATATTGGGTTGCTGGAGTTGGCATTAAATAATTGTGTCATTCTAAAGATCGCATGCAATGGAATAAGTTGATTTAACTTCAACAATTGGTCACCGTTGTTGATCAAAGCTTGTAGGGAACATGGCAATAATACTTTAAATATCTAATCCATGATTTGGTTGGTCGGTGCAGAAGATTTTTGCCTCTACGTTGTTATTCACGAACTTAATATTTTTTACAAGCTATGATGTCAATGATCCAATGACAGAGTAATTTATGGATTAATTCATGCATTTTAAGGATATGACCTCTGAGTCAGATGCAGGGTGGAGTCACACTGTTTATTTAAGCTCCATTTATTGTCTCTAACTGGCTGCTTCGGGTGAATATTGCAATTCTGAAGTTAACAGATTGTTTTTATGGTGGCCCTAGTATGACGTGGGCAATTGTGAAACAGCTCATTTTTGTCTTCCATAATACATCAAGTTACTCAAGTATTGGCATAAAAAGAAATTTATAAATTCTTCATTTATTAATTGTCTATGAATATAACTAAGGAATGAGGCTGGTTTTAAATTCTTGCCATCATTCATTGTTGCAAGAGAGATAAAGTTGGATGTGAAGGAAATTGTTGAAGTGCAGGTATGAATTCATTAATTGTCATCGAGTGCATTAATGCTTTAGCAAGAGTTGGCAAATAACACCATTTTTATCTGAGTGTAAGTCTATTATCATGATATCATCATATCATCCCTAGGTTCTTTTTGGTGTCAAGAAAAACTAGTGTTCCTTCCGAGTAAACTTAATCTGCGAAGGTCAGTTTTATGGATAGAATATCTTTTCCCATATTTCCGAATTGTTTTTTTGACTTCTTATTGCTCCTGTTCTTACTGTTATCTTCCAGTGGGTGATATCTTCTGGAACTTCTTGAACATTATAACAAAGCTTTTCCTTTTCCCCAATGTTTACTCCTCACCCATTTTGAGAAAATTTCTGTTCATCTTAGTTTGAAGTTGAAAACTATTCACCTGCCTGTTACTTCTAAGTGCATGATTTTGCCATCTTGGCCTTTTCACTGGGGGCATCATAATTTATCAACACCTCAAGGATTTTCTATCATTTACTGTAATCTGCTACACTCAATTTTTACTTTCCAAAAACTCTCTTTCAATGGCCATTGATGGTCCCTAAAACTGCTTACTCTCTTTAGTGTTATAAAGCCGAGATTGTTAACTACTATTCACACCATCAAGGTTTAGCTTGCCTTTTCAAACATTCATCAATCTACCCCTCCTCCTTAAAATACATCAGTCATCATAAAATGGTCTTTGAAACCATTTAATCTATTTGGCTTCATGAAAGCAGAAACTCTTGCACCTCTTGTACAGGTCGTAAGGCTTACTTTTTCCCTTATTCTTCTATTCTGTATTTACAAGATTAAAATGCAAAACTTTAGTTTTTCATTAAAATGTTACATGAGACTAGGATCTTATAGATTTTTTATTCCAATTTCCCCATGATTATTGTTATATTCATTGCAAGTTGAGGAAATTTGGATGCATTCATATACATTGCAATAAGTGAAATTGTGAGTAAGCTGAGTTTCTTCCTCGTTCTGATCCTCCTTTCCTGTTTCTATGTCAAACTTTCGACACTGTTTGTCAACCTTTTCTTCCTCACACCCTCCTGCTTCTTCCTCCTCATCGTACTCAAATCAACATCTTTTATCTGTTGAGGATGAAAAGTGGCTGATGGTGGAAAGAACTGCCAATGAGATACTATCAGCCATTAGACCTAATTTCCATTCTGAGAAGACAAGGGTGATAGTAATCAAGTTCATTCAGACAATATTTTGGCAACACCTTGGAACTAAGGTTTGATCTATATTCTTGTGGTCCTAATTTAGTTGAAAATGCATTATATATATGGCTCCCTTTTTTCATTGTTAAATTCCACTCTTTTCTTCCTTAATTCAATGTAAATTTCTAAGTCGGTTTTGTTTTATTTTATCTTTCTGTCCACCCTGGTTTGCTGAGTGGTGTTTCTTTGGCAATATACTGTATTATTAATAGATTATACATCAAGTACATTTATTTCAAGCTGCCATATAAGACTTGTACATTACTACAGGACTGGTATTGGTAATTATGTATCTACATGAAATTGTAAGCATTTTAGTATGCTCTTCAGAATTCTTCATTATTTGAACAATAGCTAAAAGTTTATTTTTCTGGGAAATGATTATTGCTAACTTGAACATGAACATGCACATGGATATTTTTAATATATCTCAGTTTTAACACAATGTTGTGCTGCTTTTGTTGTCAATTGCAACTACATCTGCATTTATAACAAAGGATATACTAAACATGTCAAAATCACTTGAAGAAAATGCGGCACTAAATGTGCATAATATTGTTATACTGGTGTGGTATTTGAATTAGTTGAGAATCTTTAAAATAGTTACCACCTCTCTGACAATTCTTCTTTGCAGGTTTTCCCATTTGGCTCAGTTCCTCTGAAAACATATCTCCCTCATGGAGATATTGATCTGACTGCAATCACTTATCGAAATATTGAGGATGCTGTGGCCAACAACATTCATGATATTTTGAAAGCTTATGAGCTGAACAATAGTGGGTTTCTTGTTACAGATGTCAATATGATCAAGGCGCAGGTCTTTCTTTTTCACTTGTTTACTTTTGCCTGCATAACCTTTTTAAGGATTTGTTATACAAAAGAAACTTTCTATATATCTAGCTTATATTTTTATTTTTTTGTCAAATCAAGTCTATTCTAGAAATTTTCGGTAACGAGACTTCAACTAGGTTAATTTTATCGGAACAATAAGGCATTCACTTAAGTTGTCTTTGCTTATTCTACTGTTAGGGCCTTACACAAATCTGCACGTGTGTCTTGATCTATGAACTATCCTTTTAATCTGCATGAATATTCTTGAAAATGAGGGTTGGAATGGGAACTGAGGCAACATTATTGTATTCTGATAGTAATCAACCTCTACACTTTTTAGACTGGTTTTTCCACAGTTGATTTACTTTTGAAGTGAAATATTTTGTTTCTACATCTTCCTTAGATAAGATTGAGTTTCCATGTTAACAACCTACCCTTAAGTACAAGTAAATGCAGTAGTTAAATCCTGCTCTCCCAAAAGCCTGTTTTAGATTTATGGTTTTTGGAAATGAAGAAGGTCTTAGCGCCTTATGTGGCAACTTGACCATCAGAATTTTTAAGCCATATGGTCAGTGGTTTCTAAGGATGACTATGTCACCTCATACAGTTGTAATCAGTTTGCAATCACCATCTGACATTAGTTATGCTGAATAGTACGGACACATACAATGAATTAGTAGGTTACTATTTGACACAATGAGTTTAAGTTTTTTGGGTATATCAATTAGTTTACTATTCCCTTTATAATACAAGGATAGGTGCCCTGACTTGGGTTGTTGCTATTTTAATCTTACAAGAACCTACTAGCACCTTTTCAATATATGCATGTATTTTGGGAGTTTGAAGAATTGCCATATTATGGACAGTACAATAATTGTTTATTTGTATCTAAGAGATTTTATAGAACTTTCAAATGGTTGTAGATTACCATTCTTCAAGTGCTATATTTAAGTTAGGTGAATTGCGTAAATTAAATTCCAACTGTGACTGACTTTGCAAAGAAGCAATCTATACGCAAAGTTACTGTTAATTATCTCATAAACCAGACAAGCAGAAGTAAAATAAGAAATAAATCAATTTTTATGGCTTTGAAACTTTCAGAAACAAAGACATAATCTGATCTTTTCTTCGCAGAAATTATTTTAATTGAATTAACCGGAGGGTTAACCTGATTATAAATACCGACCAATAATATGCAACAAAAGAAATCAGTTGAAAAAGACTTCAGTGCACACTCTTGACTCTAAGCCCCCAGAAATTTAGAAGACTTGAAGATCAAAGAAATCATCCTTCAGCATTTTCTAGGCTCTTGGGTATGAGAGAATATATTGAATTTGAGTATGTATGAAAATTTTGAGTTGATAAGTGAATTGTGTTGGTTTCTTAAATATAGATTCATTCTTCTTCTTTACCAAGAGAGGACTTGTTAAAATTTCTGTGGTACTCCATTCATGGATGGAGTGAATAAGCCAAATATCGGATGTTGTGGAATGCTAGCCCGATCACTTATAGAATATGATCACACATGTATTAATGTAATAACTAAATTTATTGTGACTCCTGTAATACGAAAATAATTCTTGCCTTCTTGGTAGTTTTTTCTGTGTTTCGAGTAATTCAAATTTGTGTAATTTATAGTGTCTGGACGAGAATAGCTTAATGCTTTGCAATATCTTTTTATATCTGAATTATTATATAGGTATTAAGCCATGTAAATTCCCTTTAATATGATTGGCTCTAAGGTTTAGCCAGGAAATCCACTTTTTATGTGAGGAGAACATGCTTAGAGTGCACTGAGACCCAAGAGGAAGATTTGGGAATTAAAGTTCTTTGATTTTGCTTTATAAGTCCAGCACGTACATATGGCTCTTTTCATCCTTCATGTTATCCTTGCACATAGCTTATGGATGGACAATATGTAAAAGACGCAGCAAAATGCAAATAATAATTTTTGAAGAGAGAGCTTACATATGAGTATCTCTATTTTGTTGTGCTTGAGGGTCTGTTGCCTTTTTGTTAGCTTTTTCCCTGTTTCGACTAATATAAATTTTGTGTAAATTATAGCATCTGGACGAGAATAGCAATATCTTTATATAGCTGAAATATTATGTAGGTAATAATCCGTAGATTCCCTTTGGTATGATCAGCTTTATGGTTTAGCCAGGATGTTTGCTTTATATGTGCGAAGAGCATACTTATAGTGCATTGAGACACAAGAGGAAGATTTGGGAGTTGAAGTTCTTTGATTTTACTTTATAAGTCCAGTATGTATGTATGGCCCTTTTCACTCTTCATGTTATCCATATGCATATCTTATGGGATGGACAATATGTAAAAGATGCTTAAAAATGCAAATAATAATTTTTTGAAGTGAGAGCTTTACAAATAAATATATATATTATGTTGTGCTTGAGGGCTTGTTGCTACAAGGAACGATTTGAAGATTAAAGAAAAAATTGCGAAATGAGTTATTTTTATTAGGACGACTGTAGAGTTTGCATTTAGATTATATCTGGTTTCTTTCTAGTTAAGTTTTCCTGAAATTTTAAAGCTTCATATGCAAGTTCTATTTCTATTTTCCTAGAAACCTAGTTAGAATTAACATTGATCTGACATTTTTTGTGCTAGTTTTCTCTCTTAACAAGGCTTTGATTTTGTCCTTTCATTTGTGGCTTTCTTCTTCTCTCACTTATGGTAGTAAAAAGTGCCGCAAACTACTTTATTCCATGAATTTAGTTCATGGAAAATTCTGGGTTGTTTTTCATGTAAAGTTATGTTTAATGCATGATAAAGTTTGCATGCAATTCTTAGATAGAAACTTTATATACATTAAACCTTTTTGTGATATCCCACACCAATTATAGGAGGAAATTTGAAATGGTTTATAAGTGGGTATAATAGACTTCTCTAGCAAATTGAGTCAATCATTTTCACAAAGTGAGAATGAGTGCGAAGTAATTACTAGTGGAGCTTGTTGTGCAGGAATCTTGCTTGTGGGTCTCTACCCTATGGGCCCGGGAGTGCAAAGTAGTTGCTAGATGAGCCCATGGGTGGAGACTTGCAAGCGAGACTCCGACACAACGGGCTCTATTAGCAACTACTTTGCATTCGTTCTCGCTTCGCAAAAGTGGTTAACCCAACTTGCTAGAGGAGTCTATTTTATCCAACCATTTCAAATTTCCTCCTAATCAGTGTAGATATCACAATCACCTCCTGTTGGACACGCGATGTTCTCATTGCATCCCTTCACAATCTAAGACCGCTCCTAATATACATCTAACGGAACCTCTCGCACCGATAGTAGCCCGAGTTCGGCTCTGATACCATTTGTCATGCCCCGGCCCATGGGTGGGGGCCGTAAGTGAGACCTGGCACAAGGGGTTTTGCTAACAACTACTTCTTATTCATCTTGGCTTTGCGAAAATGGTTAATTTAAGTTGTTAGAGAAGTTTATTATACTCACTTATAAACTATTTCAATTTTCCTCCCATAACTGATGTAAGATATCATAATACAGAGAAGATTAGCATAACACTTGCGCAAGGATGACCTGCATAAATCGAGAAATGGTATCGCAGCCGACCCCGAGATACTATCAACGCGAGAGGTTGGCCAGATGTGTAATAGAGGAGATCCTGGATCGTGGAAGGAACGCGATGAGAACATCACGTATCCAATGGGGTTGATTGTAATATCCATATTAGTTGTGTGAGGAAAATTAAATGGTAATAAGTGAGTACAATAGACTTTTTTAGCAACTTTGATTAACCATTTTCCCAGAGCGAGGATGAATGCAAGTAGCTGTTAGCGGAGCCCCTTGTGCCAGGTCTCACTTGCGGGGGACCCTACCTTGTGGGCTCGGGGCATGACACTACTTCACTGTCCTTTACTTTTATCTTACATTCTTTCGTGATAACATAGCCAATAGGTCAGTTATATTGCCCCAATAAATAATTAACATGAAAGGTTCAATATATAGATGTATGGATAACATTTAGAACTTCCATTTTTCTTCCCTAAGTGTTTCATTTATTATTAAGGAAAATTGAATTTCAATAAGAGCTTAACTAAATCTATTCGCGAGTATAAGATAAAAAGTTTCTTGAGATAAGTAATATAGGAAATATACATTATATAGGTATGAAGGAAAGTAATTTTATTCATTTAGATTAAAATGCCTTAAATTATATATATATATATATATATTATATATATATATATATATCTTTGTTATCTACTTCAAACTATCTTGTTGGGCTTTAAATGATAACTATATGCTGAATTGGCATGATTGAAATTTGCTTTTGCTAGTAAATCTTCTGAAAACGAATTAGTATTGATGAATATCACTTTCCTAGTTTTGTGGTTCTTATTCTAGTTTGAAATATGATAATGTATTTTTGTATGAGTTATATGCATTATAGCATGTGAAGTAACCTTTGGAGTTGATTTTGGTAAGATAAGTTTTGCCTTCATTAAGAGGAGAGGCAATTGTGGGCCAATCACAATGAAGAGACTAGTAAAAGAGTGCAACAAGTGCAAAAGTAGGCACAATATAAAGGAAACTATGTGCAAGTTGATATCAAATATGAATGGTTATCTTGTCAAAAACTTGTCGAAGCGTAAGTTTAAGCTAAAGCTCCATTTCATGACCAACTAGTGATGAATGAAAAGGACATCTAAGTTTCTACAAATTGAAATAACTACTTAATTGTTTGGTAAAATATTGGATCATACTTGGTGTTTATGTTACCTATAATAGCTCATTTGTGTGCAATGCATGTTGAAACATGAATTATCTTGCAAAAAGTTTTTGGGCAAACCTTCCATTTGGACTAAATTGCTGCTATGTCGACGTATGGTCATCCATGTTAGGAGAATACCCATATGTGAAACGCATACTCAACTACTAGAAGTAATTCTTAGAGATCTCTGCAGACCACGGACATCTTTTCTTATATTTTCGGGAAGTACTTCATATCTTTCATCCACAAACACACATTGTTGATGTATCGCCATTATTTGAGGAAAAATTGACACCTTAATGAATCTATAAGTTGACAAAGGCCAAGTTGAAACCAACTTGACAGAAAATTCAAGTTGTGAGTTCAAGATGTGAATAAAATATCACAGGGAACAAAAGGAATCTTTTCTATTTTGACTGTTTTCTAGGCTTTGTTTAAGGAAATGATATAGTAATCAATATACTGTGTGAGAATGCATTAAGTGGAATAGTTTAGTTGAAAGGTCCAATCGCCACTTAATTGGAATGATATGTTGTGATGAGTGATGCAGCAGGACCAACGAATATTTAAGTCGTTGCCTTAAAATTGAAGCTTGTACATAAATAATTAAGGTTGATCTTTTAATGATGGTTATTTTTTCCTAGCTCTAGATATTTAGTTTTTAGATTGAATGTCGGTTAACTTATAATCATTAAGGCATCTTATTGTCTAGAAAAATTCATTTTTTCAAGTAAAAATAGAAATTTGAATGTTTTTCACAAAAGTTTTCACCCTTCCCTTTGCTCCCTATATTATGTTTGTTGCCACTGACAATCGTTCGTAGCCACGCCAGCAACTTAGCTGTCATCACCTCCAGAATGGGCCTCAACCGCCTCCACTCCACCAAAACCAGCAAGCCTCCCAATTGTCGTTTCTATGCTGTTTTCACTTAAATGTTTCATATTCCTGCATCCACCCCGGGTCTTATGCCACTAACTTCCAAATTTGTTTAGTGCAGGCGTTTTTACATGTGATTACACTTTTCCGATGACAGATTACTTAGTTTAAAATAGTTGTGATGTCAGTATTCTTTTATGTTCCGATGACATATTTAGGAAAAATGATGAAGTTTACCCATTTTTTATTTTACCTATGGTCAGCAACCTTATAATAATAAACAGCAAACCAGTTATTACGCATAAAAGATAGTGTACGTAATACAAAAATGTTGCTGAAAGAAACTGTCATTGACCTACCTTCCCTTAAATGGCTATTGCTTAAATAACTCCACTAAATGAAGTCAATCTGTGTCTGTACGTCTGTGTTTTGTGTTTTCCAATAAATATTATGAGGCCGACGATACATGCTGCTGTTTATGATTGATTTGCCTTGTGGTATTTGAATTTATATTTTTCCTATGATGGGTTATGCCAACTAAATAAAGAAAAAAATGCTAGAGTTAATAATTGTAAAGTTAAGTTGTCGAAAGTCTTCAAAATTGGAAAATGCATCTTTTTTTTTTACCAAAAATAGATGAGTCAACGGCAGATTGAAGTTTCCTTTTCAGCATAGGGTTCTGTTACTGCTGTGTAATTGTAGTTGATCCGTGCCTCAAGTAAGAATTGATGTATTTCAAAATTGATTTGTCCCAAATATTTAAATTTTCAATTTGCTGAATTTATTTAGATTGTGTGTGAGTTAGACTATCATTTAAGTTGTATTTGCCATCTTGTAATTTCAGAGATTTTCTTTTTTCTTTTGATTAAAGTCAATTTGAGCGTATAATAACTATATTACAATATCTGGATAAAGAACTTTTCGAGTAATAAACCATCTTAAGTACTATTGAGAGAATTGACAGATAGATTTCTCATATCTCGTATTTGTGTTTTTCTTTTATTGGACTGCACACTTGAATTATATATTTATGTCAATTCATTTGAACAAAGTTGTTGAGATAATTCTTTTTGATGTTTTGAGAATTGCCAAATGAGCACGAGAAATTTGTCGCAATAGGTCCTGCCATTTCTGCGTGAACAATTAGTTCACCTACAAAAGAACATCAGAAAATAGAGAATTTGTTGGTGAGACTTTTTGTACACTACTCCTATTTATACATAGTATAAGAATTCACACCATTGTATTTAAGCCCAGTTTCCGAAGCTTGTGAATGGACTAAGTTTATAAGAATTTATCAAGTGAGCTCTGGCATCTGGATGATAATTTTATGATGAGAAAGAGCTTAAAGATGTTAATACTGAATTTGAAAAGTATTGTGTTCAACTTAATGTTTTGCTCTGTAAAGTTGCGCTTCATTTTGTTTTTTACATTTCTGTATCAGGTCAAGATTGTCAAGTGCTTGGTGGAGCATATTCCCGTAGACATCTCTTTCAACAAAGTAGGAGGATTCTCTACTTTGTGCTTTTTGGAAAAGGTTTGATACTTGTATTCCCCCATATTCAAGGTCATATGATGTTATACATGCAAGAAAATGACATTTAGTGATTTTTAGTTAAATTCATAGTTAGAAGTTTGGTTTTGGCAGACTTTCACTTGTCATTTAATGGTATAGTGTTCAAATTTGCTTCCTTGTGTCACTTGTAGAAAGAATGTATTATGAGGCTGTATGGCACAAACTTGGGCAACCACCATTTGTTACTTCACAGTTATTAGAGCACTGCACAGAAACATTTTTCACCATTCTCATGCATGGTTGATGTGGTCAAATTAAAAAAATTGATTATGTTGCAGGACCCAGCTATCTCCTCTCCATTTACGGTAACAAGTAGCCTCTGATGTCCTATTAAGTACGTAGACAAACAGATAAATTAGATAGTCATAGGAAGAGAAAATCAGCCAGTAGAGACACAACTACAGTTTTGGAGACTAAAACCTAGCATTCAAAATTTTTCAAGATTGAATTTTACTCGGAAGATGCAGTCAGTAAAGCAGTAGAATTGGGTGAGGTCAAAAGACCTTTAACTTAACCCGGTGAATATGGAACATTATTTGGAGATATGAAGTAATTATTTTGTTGATTCAGGTTTCTCTGGTCAAAACTAGTTCATCTGATGGAAGTAATTTCTTTTTGATGGAACGTGTTCGTCGTGACAAGCTAACACTTGAAACCTGTGTGCAAAGAACATCACCAGTTTTTATGATGGAAAATAGAAAATGAAGCAAAGAAACATTAGAAAGTTGAGCTCTATTCCTATCATAAGTAGTTTAACTTTTGTTATTCTGGTAAAACATGTAGT
The DNA here is from genome assembly GCA_019321725.1 of Paulownia fortunei. Lineage (NCBI taxonomy): Eukaryota > Viridiplantae > Streptophyta > Magnoliopsida > Lamiales > Paulowniaceae > Paulownia > Paulownia fortunei. The sequence goes on along the minus strand of CM033114.1, from coordinate 5,325,042 downwards.
TCCTGCAATGAAGTTTATTTTATGGTTCTATAATACTGTGCATTAAATTTATGTCTTTCTATATCAATGTATTTTGTGGTCTGTCTGTGTATGTGTGTGCATATGTAGAGATGTATAAATAGATACATACATACAAATTCCCAAATTTCTCTCTGAAATATTCAATTGTGTCAGTTCTTTTATTCAATGAAGTTTAAAAAAGATTTGACATGATTTTGTCAACACTCGTAGGTGGATAAACATATTGGGAGAGGGCACCTTTTCAAACGAAGCATTATCTTGATCAAAGCTTGGTGCTATTATGAGAGCCGGATTCTTGGTGCTTCCAATGGCTTGATCTCAACTTATGCTTTAGAAACATTGATCTTACATATTATTAATCTCTTCCATTCTTGTTTACATGGTCCATTAGCAGTAAGTAAAATCTCAGTAGCTTCCATTCTACAATATAAGCAAAATGGGTTGATAACTGAATGTGTCAGTATATTTGCAGGTGTTGTATAAATTTTTGGAATACTACAGTTCATTTCAGTGGGAAAAGTATGGAATAAGTTTAAATGGTCTCATTGCCTTAGAAGCCCTTCCAGAAGTTGTGGGTGAGTATTGTTTACTCACTCCATCCCATTTTATGCTTCATTTCTGACTTTCGCAAAGGAATTAAGATGATATAATAAATGTATCCCCTTCATACATTTTTTCATCACTTCGGTGAATTACCCCTCAGTGGAGGAAGCTGTCACAACAATTATTACGTTATTATAATAAAACTTCCATTTACTTAAACATGGTGCGGATTTAAGGAATCTAGAAAGTTTAGTTATTCCAATTTAGGTTACAAGGAGAAATTTTTGGACAGAGATATGTGTGGGGCTGTATGGCTATATCCTCCTCCATGTTGCTTGTGATTTTCACTTATAGTTGGCTTATGCACATGCTAGACAACCATATCCCTCCCCACTTCTCTCTCTTTTTTTCTTTACCTCTTGAATCAATGAGTAAATGCTCCTATTTCGTAGACAATTCTTCCTTTCAAGGAATGTTTATTTATTTTCAGAAAGTACCCTTTACTTGATATACAGATTTAGCTGACAAGGTTTAGACATTACTTCTGAAGTTAAAAATGAAAAGAGAGCCTTAAAATTCATTTTGTAACGATTACCTAGAATATCAGTTAAACCAGAACGTTTTATTATAAATGAGCAATACCTCTTAGCACTAGTCCTATCTGTGTAAAATCTTTCCAAATAATTATAATTGAATTTTTTTCATAATACATTGGCCAGGCAGACATATAGTAGCAGCCATGCAGCCCATGCCCCTTTTGAACTTAATATAATTACTATGCTATTGGTTACCAGAATCAACAGATCATATGGTATTCATCTACTTGGTGAGAAGAGAACTTTTATGACTTCATTTGCATTTGAATTGACTCATATCAGGTTTTCTTCTTGTTTCAAGACTAATACAAAAATCAGATGAATTGGTTACACATCTCTCCTTTTTTCATTTTTTTGGCATTTGAATGTTTGTTTAACATGGCTTGTATTTGCTGAGTATCCACATATCCCTCTTCTTACTTCTGCCATTTTGTCCATTTATTTTCTTCTGTCAGTAGAAAGACCAGTGACTGAAGCTGACATGCTGCTTAGTGAAGATTTTATTCAGAGCTGCAAGAAATATTTTTCACACCCAATTAGAGCAGTTGAAACTGAAGGGGAAAGATTTCAGTTGACGCCGATCAATATAGTAGATCCTTTAAATGGTGAGAATAACCTGGGACGTTGTATTTGCCGAGGTATTTGACTCCTTGAAAATCCTCTTCTTTCTGAAAGTCTTCTCACATAAAAGCACTGTATACGAAGCTTGAGAAGTTCCGTGGACAATGTGACCATTGCACACGCGTCCTTAATGAATTTTTCCATGTTTTTAGAACATGTGTGGTAGTTACTAATACTCCCTCTATCCCAATTTATAGCTTCTATTTCCTTTTTGGGACGTTCCAAAAATAAGACTCTATATCCTATATAACTTTTTTTCCAAAACTACCTTATCTCTTAAAGCATTGATATTACACCACTAACTCTCAACCACAATTTTTAAGGCAAAATGGTAAAGACACTTGAAATTTTGACTTTATAATTTTTCATCTAAAATTCCATGTAGAGTCAAATTGGACACTTAAATTTGGGGACGAGGGAGGATTGCTTTCTACTCAAAAAATAGATAGCATCTGTATGGAGGCATGATTCTTGTTTTTAATTGTTAACTGATTGCAGCTATTTGTAATAGAAATTTGATTCATGTGGTGTTATGAAATGTGAAGAATTGATAATATACCTTGGCCTGGAATGACCTCAAAGTGAGGGTTAGTACAGATGCCTCCCCAGTGGTTTGTCCTATATACAAGAAGAAGACATCTCTTAGGTTCTGGAATTACATTATCCTACCCTGGCCATTAGCACTTGCTAGGAAATATTGTAACATCAGCCAGAAGAACATGGAAGTCTGTCTTTGCTCTCGCTTATTGTTTGCATGAGATGTAAGCAACTGGTTATATTCATCAACTTTTTGTCTCATTAATCCCATGGTTTTTCTAGTTATAGTCCATATGCAATATACATGAAGGGGCTAGGTGAAATAGTGGAAAATTAGAATGGAGGCTGTTGAAAAATAATTGTATTCATTTGTCTTAAATTACACGAGCCTTTTCTGGGCTAGGGCTGGGAAAAATTTATTAACATTTCTAGCACTAATCAGGCCTCAAATCAAGGTGGGAAAAAGCTGTATTTTTCCACACTCCCCCTCAAGCTAGTGAATATAAATCATACATTCCTAGCTTGCTAATAATCTCTTGAAATGTAGCACTGTTGAGACCCTTCTTGAGAACATCTGCTAATCCGCTTTCTAGCTTCTCCTTGATAAAGTGGCTATCTCAGTCGTGTTTCATTGGCCCACTCCACTTAATCTTCACTCCATTTAATCTTCAGAAGATAATTCTCAACCATAACAATTCAGACTTCTTGTGTCATTGTTCTAAACTCAGCTTCTGCCTTGACTGGCCACAATTTTTTGGTTCTTGCTTCACCATGTTAGTAATTACCTCAAAGGAAGGTACAATAACCTGAAGTAGACCTCCGATCTGCATCAGTTGTAGGCTTCAAGGACAAGCTCGGAGCTTCTTTTGAACATTATACCTTTTCCACGATAAATGTTAAAGTGACCGGCGTACCTTATATGGCCTTTATTCATTACCTTCATGCAATTCTCCTTTCTCTGCTGTTCTCTTTGTGTAAAACATGAGCAGAACAGATAAATATTCCTCTGTACAGAAAAGTTTGATAATTACAATTTAGGTATAGTATTTTTTTTTTGTGCATGTTCTTTTATTTTGTCCTCTGCAACTACTAGCTACAACAAACAAGCCAGTTTGCTCAAAATGTCAGCGTTATGGAGCAGACATAGTGGAGAACAAATGTAGTTTCTAGAACCTAAGGGGATCTTCTTGTATATTGTGCAAACCTCAAGGGAGGCTATTTTAGTCAACCCCAAAAAAGGCTATGGAAGGGATGAATGCATTTGACTATTTAGACAGAAGATAAGGTTACCGTTCATGCTTACTAAAATGTATTTTTTCCTTGCTATGTATTGATTGTTTGATTAATGATGGTATTGTTTTTCTGAACAGGTAATTTTTATCGTATACGATATGCTTTCTCCTATGGATATCGAAAACTTAGAGATTTACTCATGTTGCAAGAAGGTAGCATAAGTGGTGGGCTAATGAAGTTCTTTGCTAACACGCTGAATTGGAAACAGAGGCTAGAGATGGAAAATCAGGTCTCTAGGTCTAGAGACAGAAGAAGATATGAAGTCTCTGACCTGAATGGAAACTGCATGAGTAGTTTTCAGGGTTTGATATATGGGCAATGGTGCCTCAACTATACCTTACCCTTTCCCATCCGTGTTCAAAACATTGAGCAGTATGCCACTTCTTTGGAAAATAAGGATGATGGAAATTATATCCACATTGAGCAGGATGCCGCTTCCTTGGAAAATAAGGATGATGGAAATTGTATCCACATTGAGCAGGATGCCGCTTCCTTGGAAAAGAACGACGATGGAGACTGCATCCACTTGAATTTTTCCCTAGAACACTTTCCTCGTCTTCCCACTAGGGAGGCAATACCTTCTGGTAATCACCAGGCTGTCCAGCAAACTGCAATAATACAACTAGCTTCGACGCCATCATCCACCACAGTGGTTGATCAAACTTTAGAGCCTCCACCAGCACTGTTAATGCCGTCACCAGTTACTCTGGAACAACCATTTAGAAGTCTTTTAAACTCTTTGGGTTCCATGTCAGATGTTCCTGCAGCTTCAGATCATGGATGGCCATCCTCATCACAAAGAAACAATATGTATGAATACTCACACCGTAGTTCTTGTACGTCCAAATGAGTATTGGTGTATGTTTCAGAAACAAGTGTTGATGACTTCTTGCCTGTTCATGGCTGCAGGGATTCTGTTCAGTCATACAAACTGGAAGATGACAACGACTTCCCTTCTTTGTGCCATTGACTGCATAAGAAGATGTATGTTGTGAGACAGGTACGTCTCCACCATCTAACAAACTTTTCAATTCAAAATTGAAACTAGCATCTTAAAAGTGAAACCTTTTATATCTGCAATGTTAATAATTCCCGTTAGTTTCATTAATGAACTTCTCTGCTGCTTTCAGAGAAAAGTTGGAGTCAGGTTACTGCCTTTGACTGATCATGGACTTGTTATGCCTTTGAAAGCCGGCAACTGTACGTGCAGCCATAATGTTCTTTTAGCACCAATTTCTTCTTCCTTAGCGACATTAATTTGAAAAACACTGTTTTAGGTAATTGTGACTTTATCCTTGTGGCTATATTTTCATTTGAATCGATGTGTAACAGAAGCTCAGGAGTCAGGATTGCATTTGATTGAGGAAAACATATGTGGTGGACCTTAGTGAACAATTTCCATTGGTTTGAAAAATAACAATTAAACAGCTTGTTTATGTGTAAGTTAGAAATATGTCTTTGTGATATCAACTGAACTTATGATGCTCTGCAAGCAGAATCCGATATGATAAGAGTAAGATGTTTAGTAGAACTATTTTTGCAAAGCCATCACTATTTTCCATTTATGAATAGATAATTCATGGTTAATTGCAAACATCACCCTGATGTTTGATATATTTAAAGAAATATCTCATTGAAATATTTCAAATATCTCATTGAAATATGTCTATATTTTACAAATACCCTCAAAATAGAGAAATTATTAAAAGAGTATCTATAATTTATAAACTTAGAGACGGATAATATATTTTGATTAAGATTAGGTTTAACGGTTTATTGCTAACTCCTTGCAATTATTATTATTATTTTTTTGGTCTTGTTTTCAATTTGCATGGATTTTTAGGTGATTATAGTTGGCATATGGGTATTGGGTACAACTCTTTTATCTCCTCACACATCAAACATGATTGCCAACACAATTAAACCCTAAACTTTATCCTATTTTTCTTAAAGAATCAAAATTCTATCACCAAATCTATAGCAGTGAAGAAATTGATAACAATTGCAAATCAGGTTGATAGTTTTAGAGATCAAGTCTCATTTGCTATGTCACGCTTTCGATGAGCTTAATAGCTTTTCTCCACTCTCATATTATGAGCAAATCAATTTAGATTTCCAAAAATATTTAAAAAAATGTGTAAGTATGACAAAATACTTTTGTGAAATTTTGATTTTTTTATTTATTTTGGTGGTGGTGTTGTAAACGGAACAATTTTCACAAGTTCTATAAATATTTCATTTCTGGCATGATCACTAATTTAGGGTGTTTTGTTGAAAAACTCCAAGTTTTTGGTTATTCAGTACTGATTTTAATATTCCATATATTTTTGAAGTTTTCGTGTTTTATAAAAAAAATTAGATGTTATGCTACTGTAATTTATAAATGACAGAACGGAGTAACTGTCACATACAACAATCCCGGGGTGTGGGGGGGGGGGTTGTGTTGTCTCTGTATTTAAGTTATCTTTTATGTTTTTTAAAGAGATATAAAGTGGATGATGTGAATATAAATACCTCTTTAGCTGAAATATTGGGAGCATCTAATAGAAAGAAAAGGACCAAAGCTTCTACTCTGGAAATCATGGTTTTGGGTAGTCAAGATGGACATCTACTATGTAGCAAGATTGAGTTTCCATTTATGATCACTAATTTAATTTTTTTATTTAAAAAAATTGATGTGAATATATTGACATGCATTTTTTAGTACCTGTATCTCTTTATGGATTATCAGCATATTGTATAAGACATTTCACATTTAATGTAGTTATGATGATGTGACTAGAAATGATTTTGTGATCATTGATATATTTGAAAGATTTGAAAAATAAAATAAGTTCATTCTAATAAAATTATATAAATTTTTAAAAAATTACAAAAATATAAAAAATAAAATAAAAATTGCTCAAATGGCCACATTTTATTAATATAAAATTTATTATTATTATATCCTAAAGAAACGTAAAATATTACAATTAACCGCATATCTCGTGAACAGTATATTTCGAACACAAATAGAGCATCCCATCTTTTTTTTTGGGTTGACGTTAGTATTTTTCTTAATGACGAGACGTTGGCGGCAATATGTAAGTGGAGATATACACTAATGGGGATAAATTTGTAATTTCAAAATTTAGAGATGTAATTTTTATAATTGGTCAAATCTTATGGATGGGTTTTGTAATTAACCCAATGAATTGACAGACATTTTAACCATGGGTTTATTTCCTTTTTTTTTTTGTTTGGTGGGGGTTGGGGGGGGGGGGGGGGGAAGATTAAGGAAATTTTGGGGATTAATTAGGATTAGGGGATGTAACTTATGAAAATTGTGATTATTGGGATTAAATTGGGACTCGGGCAAACTTATGCGAAGAAATTGAAATAAAAAAGTAGCCCCAAAAAGGATAAATTAATTAATAAAGAGAGCCGGTTGTACTCTAGTAGAGTCGCACTCTTTCTCGTCATCTTCCCCACTCCAAATTCTTTACTTCCTCTCCACTTTTCTGCAATCTAATTTCGCTTGAAAAAAATCTTCCGAGGTACTCAATTTCCTTCTGCGCACTAATTTCCGTCTAATTTTATCGTGTTTATTCCTCCAGTGATTTAGATACAATTTACAGCACCAACGCCCACCAACTGTTTGTTCCTATTCCAGAATAATCAGATTGAGTTTGTATAGTCCAGCAAAGATGATGATCAGAATCCGAAGCCGCGATGGTTTGGAGCGGGTTTCAATCGACAATCCGCTCGCCACCGTCGCCCAACTCAAGTCTGAGATCGAGTCCCAGCTCCGGGTCCCCGTCCAAGCCCAAATCCTCTCCACTAACCAAAAGTTGCTCCTAGCAAAAACCCCAAACGATTTGACCCAGTTTACCGATATGACCGACCCGAATACCAGGGTTTCCTCTCTTAACATTACCCATGGCTCCATTATTTACTTAGCTTATGAAGGCGAGCGGACTGTGGCGGGCCCGGCCTTCCAACCCGCGGGCTCTTTTGGTAAGAAGATGACCATGGATGACTTAATTGCGAAGCAAATGAGAATTACGCGGCAGGAGAACCCCCATTGTGAGCTCGTTTCATTTGATCGTGATGCTGCGAATGCGTTCCAGCATTATGTAAATGAAACTTTGGCTTTTGCGGTAAAGCGTGGGGGTTTTATGTATGGAAGGGTGTCGGAGGAGGGGAAAGTTGAGGTGGATTTTATCTATGAGCCGCCCCAACAGGGAACAGAGGAAAATCTGATACTTCTAAGGGATCCTGATGAGGAGAAGTTGGTTGAGGCCATAGCTTTGGGGTTGGGAATGAGGAGGGTGGGGTTTATATTTACCCAGACTATTAGTCAGGACAAGAAGGATTACACAATGTCGAATGCTGAGATTTTGCAGGCGGTGGAGTTGCATTCTGAGGGGGATTTGAAAGAGTGGGTGACTGCTGTGGTGAAACTAGAGGTGAATGAGGATGGAGGAGCAGATGTGCATTTTGAGGCTTTTCAGATGAGTGACACGTGTGTTCGGTTGTTTAAAGAAGGGTGGTTTGAAAGTGATGTCCAAGAGGAGATTGATCCCAAGTTGTCTAGGATGAAGAAAGATGTGGTGGTTGGAGGGAAGGATACGAGGGATGTGGACAATGATTTCTTCTTGGTGGTTGTCAAGATTTTTGATCACCAGGTTAGAAGACATCTATTTTCTGGTTGAGTTTTTTATATTATGTTTTTTCATTTAGTTTTGGTTGGTCAAGGTTTAGCTCTTACATGGAGTTCATCTCTCCACAGTTGAATTGGTCTTGCTCCAAATATACCTGGTGAAAAGATCTCCTTTTCATTTAATTTTGTGATGCAAAAGGAAATTTTTTTACACAAAGGAAAGTTCAAGAAATTATCAAGAGAACATAACTTGGGTCACTACGATGGTAAGAATTAGTTCACATGATAAGAGAATAAAGAGTTTTAGCTTATTGCAAAGGCAAAAAAATCCTCCTGCCTCTTTCTAGGAGTGTAGATACAGATTAGTAATTATAGATGTAATGCAACAAGCTTCAAACTAGAGTGAAAACTTTATTTAATAAGCAAAAATATATATCAGAAAATTGAAAGTAAGAAACAATTGTGTCAACTTAAATCAAATCATGTCATTTGCCATTCAACACGGAACTCTCTGTCATTGTAGTAGACGACTGGTCTAGCTGCTGCATTATCTTCTGGATTTTAGAACTGGAGCAAAGTAACCACTTTCTTGACTCAATTATCTGCAAATTCTGATGGGAATTATCATTTCCCTCTTGATGTCCTGCAAAAAAAATATGTCAAAGTTATGTATATGCCAAAAGATGTCAGCATTAAGCTCAGTGGATATTGCATTGGGGCCTTCTGTGAAATTAGCATATCTAGGAGGGATTGTTTAGAAATGATAAAAGCTCTTAGCAATCTTTACTTGAGAAAATTTTATATTAGTGCTTCTAGCCTGTTGTATGAAGGAAAAAGAATGTCTTGTATGCCAGTTTAATCCTGGTTTCTGCAATGATTCTGAGAACAATTGCTAGGAGATTTTGATCATGAAATGCAAGAAATGAGCAGAATCTGCAGACCTCATGGTTCCCAGTATGAGCTCGTTGACATACTTGCTGGACATTTTCACTGATAGTGGACAAAATATGCACCATAACAGCTGAGCCATCTCTGCTGAAACTCTATGACCCCAGGAAGTGATGCTGCTGTCCCGAAAATTTGCTTCATTAGCCATTGTAATTCTAATTTTGGTACTCTGAGTACAATACATATGTATTCTGTAGCTTTTCTACCTAGTCTTCATTAGGATAGATGTTTTAATGAGAATCAACTAAAAAAGAGAGAGTATATAATTCAATAGCACTTATATTACTATATTTAAAATTGGATGAAAGACTTTTTGTTAATTTGCTTAAAATCCTATCACATTATTCAAAGTTCCTCTAAATTTTGGAATGATATAGCTAAAGAAGCCTTCCCCTGGTGTACTTCACTTTGGCTTGGTGATGTGATTTGTGTATTGGGTTATATTTGGCTGTCGTTATTTTTCAGCTTCTAATGCGGCATAAGCCCATGATTATTACTTCATTAGATGGCTAGAATCCTATTTCAGATGACAAATGATAAAAAGTATTACTGTATTGTGTGTTTTTGGATTGCATTAGCTGAGGTAGAATGAGAATACTTCAGATAAATTTCCTAACTGTCATAATATGACTATAGTTCATTGGCCATAGAGATCATATTTTAGGCTGGTTGAGTGTAGTATTTCAAATATGTGCTAGAATTAGACGTTATTTAGTCGTCGGATGCAACCAGCCTCTCAATGACACCAAGTGATAACTCTCACCTATGTAAGAGGGTATTTTTCTTGCTTCAATGCAAGATGGTTTTTGTTCATCTCTTCATGAGATCGTTGGGCCATATTGATATGTCGTATTTTTTTCCTTCTCCTGAAAAAGTTTTCGACATTCTTAGTAAAACTTATCACCATGCCTGCTGGAAGTTTAAAAATTTCCACCCATTTTGAAGTTATAATGTTCTCAAAGAGTTCATTGCTCTTATAACTCTCGTGGTTACGACTATCTGCTGCCTTATACCTTCCAGATCTTTGCAAATCTCCAAATGATTTCTCTGACTTCATTATAATTCAGCCTCTTTTGTTATTTTCATCTTCTTCTAGCGAACTACTCTAATTACAACCTTTTTGAACACCTGGCATGTTCATAACTTTCTCCTTTCTTTTCTCCCTTAAGTTTATTTGAGTCTTCTCATGTATCTACTGAGGTGAAATCTTTAGGCAAGAAATCTGGACCACTGTTTATTTTCTATCCTTTGCAGTTTACTTTTTTCATACGTCCAATTTCTTTGTAGCAATAGAAAATGATTTATGCACCATCTTTTAAACTTTGATCATCCTTGCAATTTAAGAGGAGAAACTTATTTCAATTTCCAGTTTGATCAATGCCAGGTAAAAAATATTACAACAGCTGAAGACCTTCTTGACTTCATATATCATGCTTGTGCTATGATGTTTTGAGTCTTCATTGTATGGGAGAACTAGGAGAAATTATTTTGGAGGCCTATATGTTGTTTATATTTTAATTGGAAGGCAAACGATGCTGAGTAGAACATTGGCTCAGGAGCCTTTTGCTGTTTATTGTGTAATTTACTTTCACAGAAGGCTGTCACAAAATTTAGTCAGCTGCTTTATGAATTTACTACACACATTTGTTTGTTGCTAAGCAATGTTGCATGGATTCTGCTGTTCAAATCTATTTTATTATTAGATTTCTCGAACTTGACTATGGTATATCAAATCTGGGTATGACTCTAATTCTTGATGTAGCCTCAAATACTAAGCAGTGATGTGTGAGTCTGATTGCTTTTAGGTAATATATTCCCTTGTGATGTATTTTGGTTCTTTCTGTCATGATCCTCACATCCTTCTTGCTGAATCTGTAAATGCTCTCTCTAAGTGTGCTTGTTTCCACTCGCTAGTCTTAGAGAAAGAACTCTAAAGGGACTAAAAAAGAAAAGAAAGAAAGACCCTCCTTACCCAACCTTAAACTCTGTAAGATCCCTTTTCAAACCTGCTACTGCCATCTGAGAATGGCAATATGATTCATGGTGGAGCCTACTAAGTCTGTACAATTCAATATTTTGAATTAATTGAATTACGCTGGAAAAATTTAGCTTCATCTATTCGAAGGATAATCCAGTTATGTGAAAAGTGGTGATGAGTGAGGGAGCTTGAGACAAGTGGTTTCAAAGAGAAACTTCTTAAAATGACGGTTCTTGCAAGCTTGCTAGTGGTAGAAATATCAGGGACTTGGAACATATGGCCCAACAGCTATCTTGTTAGTAGTTGGCATTCTTGTACTTAAATTGTACGTAATGAAGCTAAATTCGGGGTATGGGACTCATGCTTTGTAGTTTGACCTTGGTTTTTGCAATTTTGCATTTACATTGCTTCTCAAGAAGTGGATTTGTGCCTGTATTGGAGCTATGAATGTTTACAAGACATCAACTAGCTGATATTGATTTTTACAGTATACAGTTTCATGTAGTTTTATTCTACTATTTCGTTCGTTATTGGTTTTATTTAATATTTTGTGGACACTTTTTATAAGATGTCCTACTTCACGAGATCTTGTGTGTAATCTGCTTTTTCCCTGGGTTATTCTTGGACTGGTACTTTTGTTATTTCTTATGCATAACTTGTTAGATGTTCTTCCAGCACTTATGTGAACTTTTGTGATAATGCAGGGCCCACTTTCGTCGGCATTTCCCATTGAGAACAGGAAATCCCCAGTGACAATGAAAGCATTGAAGAATCATCTGGACCGAGCAAAGAATCTCCCCTTCGTGAAGCGAATTTCTGATTTCCATCTGCTGCTCTTGCTTGCTAGATTCTTAGACGTCAATGCTGATGTTCCCGCATTGGCGGGGTGTGTACATACACAGGCTTCAGTGCCTGAAGGATACCAGCTATTAATCGAGTCCTTGGCCAGTGCTTCTTGATGTGGGCTACGTTTCTATAATCGAGCCAGGGTGGTTCGCTCTATGTTGCAACTGATAAGAGGGCAAAGATCTTTCAATTAAAACAAGTCCTTTTGAAACCTGAATAGCTGCTTTGAGTTCAGCTATATAACTTGAACCCAAACATTATAGTGCTTTCATTTGTTTGGGTAATGTGATTTCTATACTTTGTATCTAATATAGTTCATTCTCCTGCTTTGGTACTTGGCCCGACATTAAGTTCTTTTGCTTCTCATTCCATTTCTCTCTTGCTCCTCCCTGTGAAATTTGTGATGAAGGAACCACTGCAAGTGCTCTTTGGTTACTCATCTAGTTGACTCTCTCTCTCTCAAATTATTTAAATATAGATCTAAAGATTTGGATTTGAAACCCAAATTGAATTTATAATAACCTTAATATATGTTTATAGTTGTTAGATCTGTTTTTGTGCTATTGTTATCTTTACTTGTGAATCAGATTCAAATATTGTACAGTTTGTTGCAACAAATAAATGAGACACGAAATTTTTACATGTTTCAAGTGCAAATGTACTCTATATGCACGAGGCCACCACTTATAATGAATACTTCACTAATTCAGATTACAGTTACAATATTGGGACTTATTCAAAATATAAACTCATTTTTTACTAATGAGTCCGTTTTTAAACAAATCAATTAGTAAAGTTTCAACGAGATCCCTTCGACTTTTAAGTATGCACTGTTGAACTCCCTTCAATGGTGAAATCCCTTCGACGGCAGACCGACATTCTCCCGAAAATTTTCAAATTCTTTTCTCGAAAAATTGCGCCTATTTTTTGAAAGGCTTACCCTCTTCTTCCGAAAAGTAAATAAAAACGAGAGCAATTCCCAAAACTTGAAGCCGTGCACTTCTTCTCTCCAAAGGCATGTATTGAATCTTCAATCTTTGGATATATATGCAACATCAATTAAGTTCGAATCTTCACTTCAAAAGTGTCTAGATACGTTGCACATAATAATACAAGATATGTCAAGATCATTTCTTTATCAGAAAAGATCCCAATTTATCTTTGTAAATAAAATCTTTCCATCAATACAATCTAACCAAATTTGAACAAGATAAATTAGACAATTAATCCATAGAAGGTAAATCGATAAATTCAATTAATTTTTGTGCAAGGTAACAAAATTGTCAATCAATGCCAACTAATTAAAGCATAATTAATTATGATTTCATCATAATCAATTATGATCCTTTCAATCTCCCCATTTGACATTGATTGATCAAAATCCAATAACTCCCCCTAAATATATCCAATTTGCAGAAACTGTTAATCAGTCAAAATTTGTTGAACAACTACATGACTCTTGCAACATTTCAAAACTCACCCTGCAGATAAGATAGAGATATTCAAAAGACTAAAAATAGAATGTACTGAATATAAATTAGAGTTCAAACCACATCAAAAAATATTAACAGATAAATATTCAGCGGAACCAATTAAAACCAAATAAATACTTCAGTACATCCCTAACAAACAATATCAAATATAACAACAGAAGTTTCAGTAGTATCTACTCCCCTTTTTGACCAAACTATGACAAAGTAGCCTCAGCATCATCATCATCATCTTCAATATTTCATTTAGGCAAACGCATCACTTACAACAGTAAGATAAATGATATTATCATCCAAAAAGGATGACAAATGAGTATCATCAAAAACATATACTCCCTTTAAATTTATGGTTTCAAATAAAATAACCGAAACCAAAATAAGCATGCATAAATCAGATATCATAATCAAACAGATCATGAGAAACTATTAGAACTACTTTTATTTTTAACCATTATCAACAGAAGATATGATAGGCCGTGGAAATCCTACAAACCAAGATGGACACACATGTCATCATCCTGTTTTGGTTGAGGATTCAGGCTCTGGAATTGGCTAAAAAAGTACTTCCACAGTTTCTGTTGCAATAGGTTGGTTCTTGTGTTGCAAACAGGTGGATTTCCAAGGGGTCTTAGAAGCAAAAAATGAGCAATATCTGCTTTGGGTCTGCATTTCTCCAGCAACATCAGCCCCTGCCCTTTTGCATTGAGGATCATCACTAATCCTTTCATCCGTCGCATAGGTGCACCTTCTATAGATTCTTCCTCAACAACCCCTTCTCGCCATGGTAGTGCAATGAGTATATTATGATTGGCCATAACTGAATTGTACACCGTAAGAAGGAGAGGTTGATGTGGTTCAACTCATGGTTGTTGTATGTGACTAGGACCAGATGAAGAGCTTTATCTTGTTTTCACCATGATGTAAGGCCTGAAAGATAAAAGAGAAGACAAACAAAGCAGACCAAGTGGTGAAGGAAATCAGATACACCAAAGAAATTAGGGTTTTTGTATGTGCTTGTCACAACAACTTCCAAAGCTCTAATTTATTTAACTCTACTTCGATTCCTGTGCAGATATTCAACAGTCTCATTGGTTGGTAAGTTCCCTAGAATCAGACTTTCACTTGCATTCAATATCATATCAACCATGAAATTAGGGAAATTTTCAAAAATCAAATATATGGGCAGATTCTGTTGCAGCAAATAATTTCAAATTACTTTCATGTTTATCCAAATCTCTTATGATGCATTCCCAAGCACACACAAATTCCTAATTTATGCCTATAAAATTAAAAATTTCAAAATGCATGAATTTTGATATAATAAAACGCGTAACATATTTAAAAAAATCAAATCTTTATGTCAAAGTCCGAGAATCTCTTCAACCATTTCTGCAAAAGAAAATTTTGAATAAATCCACAAATTCAATTCATCAAATATTTTGACAGAGAGATTTCATGCAATTTTTCTTTTCTCTCTTTTCTTCTTCCATTTTTTTGTGTAAAATGCTCTTCTCTCTCACATTTTGAATTGGATTTAACCAGTCAGTAGCTTTCACTCTAATTCAATGGTAGCTCTTTTCACATGAAAAATCATTTTCTTAAAATCATAAAATATAAGATAGATTTTTACATGGCTAGCTCAACACCATTGGATATGTAGTTTTTTCTGTCAAATGCCTCCAAATAAGCACAATATCAAGGAACATTTGATAGAAGGTTTATCAAAATTTTAGAAAACTGTTGTGTTCTAATGAGATTCAACAGACCAAGATTTCAAATTTGACTATTTAAAACACATGTAGAGCAAATGTAGAATGCCTAATGCAGTTCCTATCATATTATGTAATATATGTCTAACAACTATTGAATTATTGCAACATGCATAGATGAAGATGCAAACAATATGGTTGCAATAATTTTTTTTTTCTTTTGAATGTTCATGCAGATAGATCACACAAATTTATAGAGATTTTCTCAAGAAATCAAAATGAAATGCATCTAGAGGTTTGGTAAATATGTCAGCAAATTATTTTTCTGTCGCAACATAGTCAATCACCACAGTTTTCTTTTCAGTTAAATCTCTAATAAAATGATGATGAATATCTAAATGCTTCGTTTTTTAGTGCTGAACAGGAGTTTTAAAAATATCAATGAAACTTGAATTATTACAAAAAATATGATTAGGAAAATGTGGACCCTCCAAACCTTTTAGTCGCTCAACTGTTTTTTCTTTCTCATTTTTAGGTTTAATTAAAGTGGTGAAACACACATATCTTACCATATCATTGTAACTTACCTTTGGCTTGTCCCTTGTTCGCATACCTTCAGTGAGCGAACCAATGATTTGATCAGTAGGATGGTTCTTCTGAACTCTGATTGAATATTCCTTCTGAACTGTTTCAATACTAACATAATTTTCTGTTCCCAGTCCAATTTTATTTGTTGCAACATCTTTCTCGGTTGCTGTAACATCCTCCTTAGTGGTGACTTGAATGTCATTCTGTTCAGTTTTTTTTTCTTCCTCATCGAGTTTGAGAATTTTCTCTTCTTCTATCAGTCTTATAGAAATATAAAAATCATCAATGACAATATTTGAGGATTCCATGACAGTTTGGGTTCACATGTTAAAAACACAATATACCCTACTATTCAGGAATAACCAAGAAAAATTCCTCTATCACTTTTAGCATCAAATTTTCTTCTCACGATCATTCAATACATAGTATGAACAACAAAAAATGTGAAAATAACTAAGATTAGGCTTTTTACATTTCCAAATCTCATATGGGGTTTTCTTAGTACCTGGTCTCAAATACACCATATTGATGGTGTAACATGCAGTGCTGACTGCTTCTGCCCAAAAACGGATGGCTATTCATTTGAAAGTCAACATTACCCTAATCATCTCTTGAAGGGTTCTGTTCTTCCTTTCTACCACACCATTTTGTTGTGGTGTTTTTGCAGCCGAAAATTCATATGCAATTTCATATTTTTCACAAAAATTGGTAAAGACAACATTTTAAAATTCCTTACCATGACCACTTCGAATTTTAACTATCTTACCAATATTGTCATTCTTTTCATTTACCAATTTTTTGCACAATTTTTTGAACACTTGAAAGGTATTCGATTTTTTTCTAATAAAATCTACCCAAGTAAATCTAGAAAAATTATCAACACACACAAACACATACCTCTTTCCTCCTAAACTTTCTACCTACATAAGTCCCATGAGGTCCATGTGGAGAAGTTCTAGAGTACGTGATGTACTGATATTTTGCAACACTTTGTGTGTACCATTCTTTTGCTTTTCAAGCTCACATGCACCACACACTCTTGGATTCTTTTTATTTAACTTTGGTACTCCTAGCACAACTCCCGTATTCACAATCTTAGTCAGATTCTTGAAATTCAAATGCCATAATTTTTGGTGCCATAAATCAATTTCATCAACTTTTATATTGTAATATACCTGAGATTGTTGCAACATATAACAATTATCAGATAAACGAGAATCAGTTAACACGCACCTGTTAGTTTCATCA
Source organism: Paulownia fortunei (assembly GCA_019321725.1). Classification (NCBI taxonomy): domain Eukaryota; kingdom Viridiplantae; phylum Streptophyta; class Magnoliopsida; order Lamiales; family Paulowniaceae; genus Paulownia; species Paulownia fortunei. Next base: position 5,307,982 of record CM033114.1, on the reverse strand, counting down.
AATACCTAACATTTATTTTTATTAAACCTGACAAAGAGTTTCTGATCACAAAGTTGGCTAATGCTGATCAAATTTGCCTTCAAACTTTCTACATGGAGCACATTCTTGAGTTTTGACAGTCCTTCAACATTGAGTACTCCTTTTCCAAGTACACGTCCCTTTTCATCATTCCCAAAGATAACATGTCCTTCATTCACACTTTGATAGCCTTTCAATTTTTTCTTGTCACCTGTCATATGTTTGGAACATCCACTATCAAAATACCAAGTATCATCAGTACAGGCTTTTAAAGAAATGATTGCAACAAAACATCTAAGATCTGACTTTCTAATCCAGATTCTTCTTTAAGATTTATTTTTCAAGTCAATTTTGTTCTTATGAGTTTGTTGCAACAATATAGATTTCTGTTGCAACATTGCGGAAGCAGGTGAACCAAAATGCATATCATTCATTAAAGCATTTTTAAACCTAAAACATCTTGGTAGGATATATCTAGGCAGATTGCAGAAATGACATATATGAATAAACCTTTTTGTCTTTGACTTTTGAAAAATAGGTTTTTTGCTTTTATCAAATATGGACTAAACAAGTTTTGTTTCCTTTACAAAAGTAGTTTTTGAAGTTGAAGACTCACCAATGTATCTCAACCCATGATGATCACTGCATGATTTACCAATGAAAAGTATTTCATCTAGTTTTTTCTTATCAGAGTCGAGCTTCATCATCTATCAAGTGTGAAGTAGTTCCTGTTCAGTTTCGTGGATTTTTTGTCCTTTTCAGCAACAAGATTCGTAAATTCAAGTATTTCTACTTTCATCGATTCTTTTTCCTTGTTTAGTACAACAATTTGTTTCTAAGTGACTTGTTGATTTTGCATATTTCAAGCCACTTTTGAAATATTTTGTTATACATTTGTTGAATTTTCTCGATGCTGGGCTCATCATCATCACTATTAGTTTCTGAATCTAAAATCTGCACATCCTTCTCACTTGTTGCAGTAGATAAAGTTAGGCACGTTGCATTATATTGAACTGTTGGAACATACCTTTGATTTGTTGCAACATGTTCACGATGATTGTTCATCATTTTAGAGCTGAATGCCGTATGATCATTTTCCTGACTTTCTTTAGATTCCTCATCACTCCAGGTAGTAGTCAAAGACTTGCCCATTCGCTTGACAGTATTGGCACATTCTTTTGAATATATCCAAACCCTTCACATTCATGACATTGAATCCTTATATTTTTCCTGTCATCAAAAGAATTAAAATTAGTTTTATCCTTTTGTGAATTGAAAGACTTACCAAACTTTGGCTTGTTTGAGTTTTCATCCATCATTTTGAGAAATTTCCCAAATTTTTTTGTCACAAGAGCCAAATATTTTGACATATCATCGTTGTCTTTTGATGCAGATGTTGATTTTGGAACTTCAGCTTGGAAAGCAACACTTTTTTCTTTATCTCTCCTGTTGTGATTGACATTCAATTCAAATGTTTGTAAGGAACCCATCAACTCATCTAATTTTATTTTTTCAATATCACAGGCTTTTTGCAGTGATTTGTACGCAAATCTTTCTAGTAGGGATCTTAAGGCTTTTCGTACAAGTTTACAGTCTAAATACTTTTCTTCAAGAGCTTGAGCTTCATTTGCTATGTCACAAAGCTTTGCATTGAAGGTTGCAATTGTTTCACTCTCCTCCATTCTAAGATCTTCAAATCTTGAGGCCAAAATTTGGAGTTTTGACATTCGCACTGTTGCAGTTCCTTCATAGGCAGTTTGAAGAGTTGTCCAAGCCTCCTTTGCACTCTCACATGTTGCAATCAATTTGAATTGATTAACATCAACCGTACTAAAAATTGCATTTAGGCATTTGAGTTGTAATTTGTATTTTTTTCTTTCTCGGTGTTCATTGATCTTCTGGCTTAAGAACCTCATCTTTCTGCTCATTTATCATCACCGGATGTTCCCAACCTGTTACAACAGCACGCCAAGCCCGCTCATCCACAAATTTATTTTTGCCTTCAGTATGAGTAATTTGTTCATTTCAATAGTGGTGGTCGAGTAGTTGAGCCTCCTTCGCGAAGATGGTCCATTCATGCAATTAAAACAGATCAGTTCCCAAAACCTCACTAAATATATCTAGTGACCAGCTTTTGATGTCAATTGTTAGATCTGTTTTTGTACTATTACCAACTTTACTTGTTAATCAGATTCAAATGTTGTACAGTTTGTTGCAACAAGTAAATGACAATAAAGTAAATGACACACGAAATTTTTACGTGCTTCAAGTACAAATGTACTCTACATGCACGAGACCACCACCTGCAATGAATACTTCACTAATTCATATTACAGTTATAATATTGGACTTATTCAAAATATAAAGACTTCCTCTTTACTAATGACATCGTTTTTGAACAAATTAATTAGTGAAGTTTCAGCGAGATCCCCTCGACTTTTAAGTGCACTGTTGAAATCCCTTCAGATGGCAGACCGATATTCTGCCGAAGATCTATAAATTCTTCTCCCGAAGAATTGCGTCTATCTTCTGAAAGGCTCACCCTCTTCTCCCGAAAAGTGAATAAAAACGAGAGCAATTCCCAAAGTTGAAGTCGTGCACTTCTTCTCTCCAAAGGCATGTATTGTATCTTCAATATTTGGATATATATACAACATCAATTAAATTCGAATCTCCACTTCAAAAGTATCTAGATACGTTATATAGAATAATACAAGATATGTCAAGATTATTTCCTTATCAGAAAAGATCTCAACTTATCTTTGTAAATAAAACATTTCCATCAATGCAATTTATTTGCACAAGATAAATTAGACAATTGATCCATATAAAGTAAATCAATAAATTCAATTAATTCTTGTGTAAGGTAACAAAATTACCAATCAATGCCATATAATTGATTATGATGAATTATGACTTTATGATCCTTTCGAATAGTGATTTCAAATTTTGAGGTTTCATATTCCTTTGTTTTCCCCGAATTGTTAGTTGTGGTCATCAAGAATAGTTTTTATACGTCAACTTTGTTGTACTCGAGTGTCTCAGAAATAGCAATTATCGAATGGTAAGAAACGAAAGCAACATAGTGCTGCAATGCAATTATTCCAGTAACTATTGAGAATTGCTTTTGCTGAAAACCTCACCCTTTTCACTATTTCAAATCAAAATACACAATCTTTCTCACAGACTCAAACACACCGAGACATTTAAATGGCCTTACATTGTTCAACCAACACATATCATACAATAACAGAGAGAAAACTATAAATCCCAGTCCCAGACTTCTCTGTGACTGCACAAAGTGGTATCTTACTGCATATTTATAAGACCACAACTTAGCTACATGGACAACTGATCAAATCTGCTGAACTCCCATAAGAAACTGAGACAGCAGCAGCCGTAAACAACACACTGTAGCATCAATGCATGAAAGACAACAAATACCAAATCATTCTTCTCCTTATGTAATCAAGTTCACTAATGACATCAACCAGCCAGAACGGTTGTACCAAGATATCATTGGCATCCACTTAACTTGCTGAGCGAGCCACTGCGAATGGAGTGAAAATGTACATTTCACAAGCGTGAGCATCAATTCGAGCACTGAATGAGGCCATGGTATTCTCTGAAACATATTTGTGCTGCAATAAACAAGATATGGAAAAGTTCAGGCGTCAAGCAGTTCTATCAGGGCTAGGTTTATGAGGTTACAAAATCAGTAAAATTCATTATAGAAAAAAAAATAATCAAGAAACCATTACCCCTCAGAGCTACAGAGATACTGCAATAATATCAAGTCTCAGTAATGCAGTGCTTTTTATTAGAAATTCCATACAGTTTTTTAAACTTTAGAAAAACATAAGAGGCATAAAAGGGGTCTTAAGAAGTCCGAAAGTAGCAAGAAAGAATTTCAGTCAAGAGCCCAAGTCAGAGACAAATTTGAAAGCATCCAAGGATAGGGAAACTCTCCTGCGTTGAGAACTGGAACCATTCATAACTGTTTACACCCTTCTTGTCTATAGATAATCTACTCTATACCAGAGACAACAGGAAAAATTGAAACGGCCAAATGCTGTCATGTAACTAGACTGTCAAGCCTGACTGCCTGACACAAACATGAAATGCTTTATCGGTGCAGTATTACAGAGTATCTCTACTCACCTTCCACAAATCTTTAATAGAGACACTGGTAGAAGACTCAAGTCCAAGTGCAGCCCATTTGGCTGTAATAGTGGCAGTTTTTGAACCTCTATTCCATAGAACAACAGCCACACGTTGGCCAGAAAGTGGGCCTGCCCAAACCTAAAAGCAAACTTGATTGTCAGAATATGTAACAGACCAAGACAACCAGAATACAATGTAAAGTAATTCAAAAGTTTCTTAGGTTAAGTAGAGAGAATTTTAAATATGAAGCCTCCTTTATTCATTATATGTCAGTAAGAAATTTAAACATCCAAGAAATCAAAAGTAACAAGTCCTCACAAAAGATAATTAATTGCTGTCTTTTCCCAACAGTATCTGATGTTTGAGGATATAACGAAAGATTAAAATGTAAGAACTTTGACAGGCATATTCAAGAGACTAAAACACTAACTTTTCCTGCTTAAAAGCGAAAAGTGGAAAAGGAAAAAGAAATGAAAATGAGGATTAAGAATTCCATACTTGATAACAACCATCAGGTCCGTAGGAATAAATTTTCCTTCCTTGAACTCCAAGTTGATCTGCAAGCAGAATAAAATCACTTGCCTATGCCAAAGAGAGTGGCAGAAATGATATCTCAACGATGTAAACGGAGATACAAGGGCCAAAGCATGAATGAGAACTACTACAAACCCATGCCCATATACATTCACATCATGCACACTAGAGAGAGCTGCAGAGCAGCAAAGAAATATCTTACCTTGGTTTACAGCGATAACCTCCTCATTACTAAGAATTTCAAATGTCTCCGCAGCCATCTTTCTAACATCACAACCAATTAAAAGTGGTGCCTGAATTATCAAGAAAATATTTAGTTTGTAATGAACCCAAAAGTAGATATTATTTTGTGCAGATGGCGGCAGGACAGCATTATCAGATTATTTTTTCAAAAAAAGAAAAGATCACCCATTTAAGCCAAGGATTAGACAAAAGAATAAGAGTCTGTAAGTGAATAACCATATATAAGTGAACAGAAAACAAAATTCATTCAAAAATAAAACAAAAAGATACATGCAAAGCTTAGGGGATGCCAACAACTAGCTCTGTTAACTTCAAAAACCAAAAGCAGCAAACAAGAAAGGCTGCCCAGAGTATAATGAAGAGCACCTTCATCAGAGCCCAAATGCTGAAATGTGCACGATACTCCTGGTAAGTCATGCCACCATTTCCAACTTCTAACATATCAGGGTCTGCCAAAATCATGAGAGTTTACAAAAAAGAATTCATACACTGAGTTCACGGCCACATCTTTGCTCAAATCTATATAACAAAAATTGTATTCCTACCATTCCATCCACCAGGCCCCGCATAGGCTGCCCACTTATCATTGAGATCAGCAATTGTAGTCATGCTAAACCAAAAATGTAACAGAAGCCACATTAGGACATCTTTTTTTAAATATGTCAAGGTGCAATATGGTAAATATGACTTAACCATAAACAATAAAATGAGGAAAAGTGAACCACAGGTGTTAACGAGTAATTTTCACACTTCCTGTTTTCAACGAGTAATTTTCACACTTCCTGTTTTCATCATTTCTGTGCTGTTCTATATCCTAAATGTGCTATATTAACTTGTCTGTAAGATGTGAAAAATTAACAGTGACCACTTACAAAAGCTGCAGAAAAGTGAAGGGTCACGTATTATTACCGTAAACAAGGCACCTGATCTTTTATCTATGATTTATAACCTTCATGTCATACAACAGCACAATTAACGTTAGGTCCAACACTAGATATAATGGACCTGTCATTCAGGGGATTTTGGTTGAACGTGCACATTCCAGCCATGTTTCTTATTAGTTGCTTAAAAGGGAGAAGTAATATTGTACATTAAGATATTATAGTGAGTATACAAAACAGTGAGTTTTAGACACACTGGGAGACAATTTTTATGCCACATACGCCAAACCTAAGAACTCAGGTAAAGATATTAAAACCTTGCCCATGAATCATTAATGTCATCTGTTGTCCGCCAACTGTTTCCAACTTTTCCTGCCCATAAGGCCGGGTCATGAACACCCCTGCCAATTTTTTTACAAAGCCAAAGTGCAAATTAGTATGCAAATTAAGATTTGAGTGGGGGGTTGAGGGGAAGCAAATGAAAAAAAAAATAAAAAAAAATAGGGGCGTTGAAAGTTATAGAGGCTACCATTCACAAAGTGAATAGAATATTGTACTTCCAGTTGCATTCAGGGCATCACGCATTGGTGGATACCTGAAATCATGGATCCACAATTAGACCAAGCTATTGATGCCAAGATATGAAATTAAATTTAGACACACACCTTTTCTCTGGTTCAATGTCCAGATTGAAACAATTGTCATACTTCAAGTAATCAATACCCTAGATGGCAATGAAAATGAGGCATTTATGAGCCATAATATAAAGAAGAGCAGTTGCTCAACAAAGAAGAAAATGTGAAAAGACGACAACATAAAATTTATGAACCACACACAGTTTTTATTTTTTAATAAGCCAAAATCCAGACAAAATTCCACTCGAAAATTCACAACAAGAGTCTATAAATTTGAAATGAAGTGCACCAGTTACTTTTTTCTTTTGGAGAGACTACAAGTTAAACATAAATTGAACTAGATATTATGCACCAGTTACTTTTTTCTTTTAGAGAGATTACAAGTTAAACATAAATTGAACTACAGGTAATAATGCGAAAAGCACTCCTCCAAAACATAACATAACAATTCGAAAATAATAATGAAACACGATTCAGCACCAACAGGGAGACAACAGAAAATTACTAAAGAGGAACACGAACTCACCCAAGATGCAAAGAGTTTTGCGTCATCAGATTCATGAAAAAGTGACCCAGGTCGAACTTGGCATGTGAAAGGCCTGCGGAAAATTTAATTCATGAATCAGAAAGGAGAACAAAGGATTGAAACAGCTGTACCTAGTAGAACAAAATTTAATCTACGTTTAATTGGAGCTAGATGTTAGGAAATTTCTCCTACCCTGCATCTGAGTAGATACCTAGCTTCAGGCCCTTTGAATGCACATAATCAGCAAGAGATTTAATTCCCGAAGGAAAAGTTTTTGAATCAGGAACTAGTTGACCCTGCATATTACCCAGGCTTTAGTATGAATAAGCATAATCAAAACTTTACACTTGCAGCACATCTGATTCTCAGATGCCAAGCCAAATGTTTTTGGAGGATGCTATAGCTTTTTAAAAAAAAAATGGTGGAGATACATCTTTTTGACAATTTCTCACAAAATAGAATGGGAATATGGAAAATAAACACTAAAAAGACAGAACTCTCTCTTTCAGGATAAAGATTTCCCATTGTAGACAAGACTCATGGTATTCAACATGCTCAAGGGTAAAAGCATTATAACATACAGCAAGTTGCGCCAGATGCCTATTTACCTTTGAATCCCGTACAAGTTCAGACCAGCAATCATCTGCATTTCATGATATAAGAGCAACTTATCAAAAAAAGAGCATAAACATACAGCCATAATTTAAAATAGATCATGGAAACATGTCAGCTGATTACCTATGTTCACATAAATATAGCCTAACTTGGCCAAGCCAGTAGAAACAAGTGCATCAGCTGTCAAAAAGCGCAAAGAAATGCTTAGTATATTCACGGGGAAACTTCAGAATTGTTAGCTTTTAGAGAGCAAAATGAAATATAAAAAAGAATAGGCAACGCTCAAGGAACACAGAGAGAGAGGGGGGGGGGGGGGGGGGGCTTGTTTTGAAAATGAAAGATGCAAACATATTTGTGCCGGCATGCATATTTTGGATCTCGGGAAAACTAACAATCTGCATCAGCAAATGAAATTAACAGATATTCTGGCAGTAACTGAAATCATCAATGGGTCGCCAGACCCCGCATAGGAACTATAGCACAAGAAAAGCATCTATACAATTGCAAGTTGCTACAACTCAAGGACAAGAAATCTGAAAATATGCAGGAAAACTGAATATTACTTCATGATACAACAGTATATTAACTAATACCACGAGAAAGCTACAATTTAACAGCTAGCTGTTGCTTCTAAGCAGGCCAGATGAAAGGTGAATCAAATACATACTTTTGGAGAATGTATTGCCAGCCAATGAATATATTACCACGTATCCACATCCTAAAACGAAAGATAACTGGTAGCCTTATGGATTTTTTACCGTGTCTTAATATAATATTAAGTGGTTAAATTGACAATAAAACTTTTAGGCACCAATATGGTTCTGGTCATCAGACTTGTTCTTATGACATCTTCACTTTTTCATTATCCTGATTATTAACTAAGTTTTGTTTTCACTTTTAGCTTCATCAAGATCTGCATTCTATTTAGTATCCCTTAGTAGAGATGGACTTACAAATGAAGAGTTCCAAGTGGATTCACCTCAGTGACAAGGTGTCTATAAAGGGCACTCAAGTATTACCCCAGATATAACAATCATCAAGTAGCATAACCTCTCTGATATATGCGCACCCCAATTGTCCAAAGGCAATCTCAAGCAAGTTTAGGGTATATTTGTAAAAGCATAGTTTTTACAATTATTAGAAACAGGAAAAGATAAATAAAAAGACCTTCAATTGATCCTCCCATCAGTCATTTTGAGCACCAAAGTATCTCTGGCAACATGTTATTTTTTATAAGCATGCCATAATATATACAAATCAGATCCAAGTTGCAACAAAAATGCGGAAACCTATGCTCCCTCTCATGAAAGATAAATTTTAGCTTTTCAAAAGAATTAGAACCCATTTAAAACAGCAGCCGCCTTGTGATATTCATTTATCAAACAAAAATTACACATATTCTATATTCATTTTCAAGAATTGCCACTTTTGATAAAGATTATTATATAAAATGCATCACAGTACAACAAATTTTTACAACATAGCAGATCAATTGCAAGAGAGGAAAGCACTACCTGTTTCCTTGATAACTTCTTCATTGATATCACAGGCAAAAAAGTTCCAGCTATTCCATCTGCTCCACATAACAATCAAATTAATCATCCATAAGTTAAATATGTATCATCTGGGTTTCTGTGGAACAAAGAATAATCTGAGCTCCAGCTGATTAAGATGATCAAAAATCAAATGCATGTGGATTGAATCTAAACACCAACTGAAAGGCATATGCATCAAATCAGTCCATCCAATTCCAATTACAACAATCTGATTTCTTTTCCCCAGCCCAGAAGGAAAAAATATTTAAAAACAAATACAAAAGAAAAATAATGGCCAGAATCAAGAACCCAAATTGCACACTGAAATACCCAACTTCTTTCCTTACTTCACAAGCAAACACTGCAATCAGATAGAATTGAAAGACTTTTCTGCCTTAATTTCAGCATGCAGGACAAACCCACAAACGAAGAAGTCAAAAGAAAAGAAACGAAGATAAAAACTAAACACCAAACCAAGTTAAAAAAAAAATGAAAAGAAAAGGTAAAATCTTGTTACCCCATCTGAGGAGTTCTGGCCAAGCCATTGCCCAGCTGCAAAATTCCATAGTTTGAAGTATCAAATATATTGGTGATGGGTTTTTCTTGGCCATTAAAGTAAGGGTGCAAAGGCAGCACCCTAGCAGTGACTGCCACTAAAATTACATGTACACACAGAATTGCTCTAAGGATCCCCATGGCATAATTATTGGTAATCTTTGCCATTAATGAAGTAAATAATCTTTCTCTACTTTTTCTCTCTCAGATTTCTCTAATTAGAGAGAAGAGAAGAAGAACTAAGGAAAAATGTTGCTACAGGAAGAAGAAGACTGAGCGGTGAGGGCATATATGCATGGTAGTACTTTCAAGCAATTTATAAAGCATTCTTTTCACTGTGTAACCCACTGTGCATAATTGTTGGACCCCATTTCTTACTCAGAAGCACAATATTTAATTGGATCGCGCTTTGTTCCTTTGGATCAGATTCCGTGATTTTGTTGGTGACTTGGAGCTTTTTGGCTAATTCTGTGTTACTACTAAATTTGATTGCCGAAGTGGATCTGTAGATTTTTATTGAGAGTCTGACCAGGATATTTTGTCTACGTGAAGGTGTATATTAATACATTTTATTATATATTTTATATATATATATTAGTAAATAATACGAACGTGGTATGTTATTTATATATATTTTTAAATTAATTGTATTATATAATAATTTATTTGAGTAAAATTAAAATATTATTAAATATTTTATAAATAAAAAATATTAAATATAATCAATAAAAAATAAAATATTTTAAAATATTTTATAAATTAATTATTGATCCAAAATCACCGTAACATTGTAACAAAGCAAACACTTTTCTAACTTATAATTTCTAGATGATACTTATTTTTTAGAGATTAAATATTGACGCTAGAATTTTTCTTTCATTACATGATTGTTAGGTATTATATTTTTGTCTTACAGTAAATTCTGCTTCAATATTGTATATTTTTAATAAAAATAAAATATTAGTTACTATTAATAATATCAATATATTACTTAGAAAAAAATATTTGTACATATATTCAAAATTTATATGTACATAATATTTTTAATCTACATATTTCTTCTCACATTTGATGTGTACGGTTTAATCACTATTTTAATTATAGATATTCAACTTCATTTGAATAGAGCAACATAAAATTTGTTTGAAAAGATATTGAATGAGACAAATTGACATCAACATTTGAATTGTTTGTTCTTAAGCTTTTTTATTGTCATGACAAATCAAAATTTAATACGGAATTATTTATATCTAAATTAAAAGGAATAACCTTCATTTTCAGCTGGTAAAAGTGGTATTCTAAGTATAAATACTTGCTTTTCAATATATTGCCCAAATACAATAGTTGCATTATTTATGTTATCTTGAAATCATACATATCATTCTTGTACCATTACACAATCCATTTGATTGGTCAAAACTCTTCAAAATATTTATTGGAGAATTTTTTTTTTCAACATCAACTTATGAGGTTGCAAGCCATTTGGAGTTAAAGAGTTCCAAATATCATCTTTATAATAGTTATTTATGTTATCACCAGTTTCACCAAAACTTTAAAAGTTCTTGCTTTTAAAGGAAGTATAAAGATCAATTTATTATTTAATTTATCAATGTACTCATTTTTAGCTACTAATATTATTTGCTTGTCATGTAATGAGTTGAGTTAGCATCTTATTTAAGGTTGGGAATATAACCTTAATAAGTCGTAATATTGAGTTTTTTTCATTGTCATATTCAATAATCATTTCTTCTGAAATTTGATGTTACACTTGGTATCACTTAGTTTCTTGCTATTTCTAATTTTAAGTAAGAACTCACTGAAATTTGGATCATTCCTCGACTCATGTTCCTTAATAAAGTAATTTTTTTTAAAAAATTTGGGCCACAAATATGATTTCATCAAACTTATAAAAATAGTTTGATAGATTATTGCGCTAGGAACAACTGGTAATACTTGTCTAAAATCTCCACAAAAAATTCTTTACTTTTCTACCAAAATCCTCACTATTTTTTATTGCATCTTTCAATAATTTGTCAATATTTTTGATAGTCCATCGTTGCGCAATTGGTGTTTCATTTATAAAAATAGTTATGCTTTATGTAATAGCTCTACGCCCCACTTTGTTTGGATATAGTGCACTTACATAATTCATTTGCATCTATTGATATGTTAAAGCAAGAATGTATTGTTCTATCCCCTGACATCATTGCGGTAAAAACTCTAGATGTCACAGTTATAAACACTATTAGAAGTTTGGATCTAAAATGAACTAACAATACATGGTACAAAAATCTTTTTTGTATTCCACTTGATCCATCAATAAAGAAATTGTTACTCATTTATATGCAATCTAAGATCATTGAAAAAGTTTTATATTATTCAGGATTCAACTTTAGTTGTGTTTCATATTATTCCAAAGATATTTTTATTGACATAATGAAGTACAACTAAAGATCATTGAAAAAGATTTTATCGACATAGAGCTGGCAGTATCATGTCTTCTAACAAACAAACTTAAAAATCTTATTTGATGGTTGATTGCATTTTATTTTGAAGTTTGGCATATTGATGTATACCAATAACTTCGAAATCATGCAGTTAGGGTATACAAATGATGATACTTATAATTTTTATAATTTTATTTTTTTTTTTGTAATTTATTAATTAAAATATATATAAACTCGAGAAAAATAAGATGAATTGAAATTAAAATGATAAATTAAGTATTTTGAAGAATATAAATTAAAGTATTAAAAAAAATTGCAATTGACATTGTAACAAAACAAGAAACTCTCTTTTAATTCATACTTTATAGGCGATATTTGTTTCTTAGAGATTGAAGAAATTTGGCAAACCGAAATTGAAAATTTGATATCTATCAAAGTCAAACAAAAAAATCGATTTGATTTATGATTTTTATTTTTATAAAATTTGATATTCGATTTGATTTTAATATTTTATTCTAATTTATCGAACTGTACTAATTATCAAATTTAATTTTTACAAATTTTATAATTAATTTGTATATTTATTAAATTAATTTTATACTTTTTTTTCTTATTTTTAACTTACCAAACTAAGAATATTAAATTCAAAATATAATTAATTTTTGTTAAGAAATAAAAATAAATAAGAAATTGAGCTAAAAATATGTTATATATAACTTTGCAATACTGTAATAAAATATATACATATATAATATTTTACTAATTAGATCACCTTAAAAGTTTTTAGGGTTAAATTTATTTTACAACCTATATTCTTAAAAATGCTCCAATTATTTATTAATTCTATAATTTATTCAATAGAAAATTATATAAAATGATCAAGAAATACATAACTAAATATAGTACAAAATTATTTTCTATTTAATGTAATATATATTTTTTAAAATACTTATATTTAAATGTGATGATACAGTATGAAAGTTCATACAACTTATTTTTGCAATACTTTATTCTGTTGAAATTTTTTAAGCTCTGTTTGATTTTATTTCTAGTTGTTTAGAGGAGACTGTTATGGAAAGTGAGTTTAGAGAATGTGTATAGTATGAAAATCTGTTTGTTTTATTATGACAAATGATACGATGTATTTTTAAAAATATTTTCAACTGTAGATGTCTTGTCATTATTATTTTGTTGTAATCAGTCTCGGTATAGTAGGGTATAAGATTATTCAAATATTATAATAAATGATTGGTATTCTAGTGAAATGAAAATACCATTCCCAAAAAATGCAAGTGACAAATATATTTTCATATCCGAAGATGAAAAATAATGTTTGGAAGAAAAGTTGTAAGAGAAAACCAATCAAAATTATAACGTTTAAATTGACAATAAAATAGTACAAACAAATTCATGAGATTAAATGATCAAACCAAAAAATCTATTTTTGTTTTCATGAAGTGACTCCAAGAATCCCAAAAGTTAAAAAAAATCACTAAGTTAAATATCAGATGCTATTACCAC
>CM033114.1:3371174-3421708 GCA_019321725.1 Paulownia fortunei | reverse complement strand
GAAAATTTGATACCCTGCAATAACAGCGACCTTCATGGGATGCCCCCAACTCCTCGGGATGTTTATGACAAAATGCAAAAGTTATTTTCATGCATGTGAACAGGGATGCACATAGTGTGCAGTTAAATTGATCCTGTCTTTTCCAACCGTTTTCTTCAGAGTTTGGACCATTGTACCTCCATGGATGACCCCAACTCCTCGGGATGTCTTATGACAAATGCAAGAGTTTATTTTCATGCATAGTGTGCAGTTAAATTGGTCCTATCTTTTCCAACCATTTTCTTCAGAGTTTGGACCATTGTACAGTTATGTGCAAAAATGATGGGGAAGAATCTTGGTTGCAACTAAGAAGGGCAAAGAAAATGGATTAGATCCTAGGCTAGCAAGTTGCACTACAATAATGACGTTAGTAGAGTAAATAGGAACCACTTGTAAACTTTGATAAGATTACATGGGGATGGATGGTTTTGCACCACTCGTTCCCCATTCACCCAATACCCAATGATCATGAACCACCCAATCCATCAAGATTTTCACGTGAACAAGCTAATGGCTGGTTATGATTTGCAGTACAACAAGGTTTGACATATTATTAAAAGTTCAAGAATGATAAGCCGTTTCTGAAAAGAATAACAATAACAACGAGAATTAGTAACAACTTAATATCACTATTAAGCTAATTGGTGGCCAAACAAAAGTTATTATTATCACTTAATATTATAAGTAGTGATAAATTAAAAGTTATTATTACTTTATATATATGATACAAGTAACAATTTTCACATTGTCATTTAATTGTTTGTCAATAATATTCTTTCTTTTTTTTTTAAGTATTAGCTATTGCTACCCTGATCAAGACAAAAAGAAAAGAGAATAGGAAAAAGAATTAAGAGAAAGATATTAGAAAAGGAAAGAAAAAATGAGAGATATTAAGTCTAATTATTTTTTGAAGGCACCTCTCTTTTTTTATATTTCCATCTTGCAATACTAGAAGAAAGACTTGAATAAGTAATTTTTTTTTTAACAAATATAAGCATGGTTGTTAGTCTACCATATATTTGGAAGGATTATAGTCTCAAATGACAAACTTTTTTCATCCAATGATTATTATTTTTTTAATTAGTATTCAATACATTTTCCCTCTTTTATCTATGCCACTATTACATTCACTCTCCTATAATTTTCAAATATTAAGTAGGTTTCCTATTTTTTTGTTCTCAAAATAAAAGGACATTTGGGTCTAGGGCAAAAACAGAAAGCATTTCGTCCAAAGTTCTAATAGTAGGGACAATTTAGTAAATATAGTAAGTAAAATGAGAGATTTATATAATTATAAAAGAAATAATAATTAAGCTATTTCAGAGGTAACCTAAGTTGAATTACTTTGTATTTAATGAGTGAAAATGTTGAGTGGAAATGTTAGGGAACATAGTGATTCTGCTGTACCTTCACTAGGAGCAACTTGATTGGAAGACTAGAATTCATGGTGGACCAATAGAAGCACTTTATTAAAAATTAAGGATGCACATGGAAGTAAAGGATTGGGGGTGGGGGGCACCACTTTAGCCATGATTGTGGAGATAACCTAGTGGTCATACAGTTAGTTATACTGAATGGTCCACCCTTCACATTAGAATCTTCTTATGGTACTTCTACTACTTGAGATTCTCTTGTCCAAACCCTCATCATTTCACTACTTTAAAGTTGAATTATTTCTACCATGTTCAAATTGTAAAGGAGAAATCACAGTTATCAAAATTGTTTCAGAAATTTACTATAACATGAGAGTCGGGAAAAAAGAAGTGTTCTCAATAAGAGGTTTGTCCAAATCTTCCAATGCCAAATCCTAATAATGTTTAATGAATTTTGTTTTACATTATAAGTTCGTAAAATAAGCACGTGTCAAGTAGATAAATCGAATCCAAGTTGCAAGGCCTCCATTTTCATGAATCAAGACTCATCATTCCCTAATTCATACTTTAGGTTTTTCTCATAATAGGCATTCAAGTACAATACATTATTTTACATCTAGTTTTAATGTCACGAGACTTGGTCCAGTTACGACATAAAATTGCATTTGATCCACCTTATATATAGTTTATATGCAATAAGGAAACAAAAGGAATTAAGCTCACCTGAATACCGGAGTATGGTGGACTCGACGTTTTCTAGTAGTAATGTAATATTGCTGGTCTAACTCATGAAGCTCGGACGGATGGCTAGGGAGCTTAAGCTTGGCATTGGCAAACGCCATAATAACAACTCTTAAAAGGTCACCAGCAGGATGCCTAGTCCTCCTTACTTTGTGCCTGTACATAGGGGTGCCAATGTAGAATATGATCAAAGACAATATAAGGCCAACAGTTGGGATTCCATATCCCAATCCCCATCCCAAGTTCTCTTGGATATAAACAAGGCCAAGTGTAGCAAATAATGCACCGGTGAAGGCGCTGAACATCCACCAATTGAAGAAAGAGGCCTTCAGCTTCTTCTCATGGGGATTCAGATCATCAAATTGGTCTGCACCAAATGTGGAAATGTTGGGCTTTGTTCCACCAGCCCCAATGGCTATTATGTAGAGAGATGTGTAGAAGAATGCAATCTGAGTAGGGGTAGCCTTGTTGCACACTCCATTTTCACAACTGGGCTTCAAGAATTTGATTGAAACAGCCAGGGTTAAAAGTACCATACCCTATTCAGAATTATCAATTTAGTCAAATTATCAGATCCCACAAAAAAGAATGGGAGAGTTTAAATTATTTGACATTCCAATGAAATCACAAGATTGTCCATCAATTGTGACATTTTAATTGGTTATAATATGAAATGAAAACTATACTGAAAGCCCTTTTCAATGTACTCCATCCTTCCCACAAAATTAGCTACCATTTAATTAGACTCGGAGTTTCAGACCATAGTTGGAAAGGTAAATTTTTTTGTGTATTTTTAAAGTATTGTTTTGAAAAGTGACGTATCCATTTTAAGAAATTGAATTTTAATTTAAAATATCCTAATAATAAAAAAAAATGAAAACCCCAACAAATTTAAAACAAAAGAATCAAAAAAGAAATAACTCATTTGTCCATCAACAACCAATTGAACATCAACCCCACCTTAATTCATTGTCTATTTATTTCTATAGATGGCAGGTACCCCATGAATTGCAACACTCACCATCAACATGTGGTGACCCTAATTACAGGTCATTAGCAAAGCCACTATCTTGGCCATCTAATGGAGGCCCCACCAACAAAAATCCCATTCATCTATTGGCCTATCTTGTTAGGTAAACTCCAATATTGACCAAACAAATGGTATAGCATTGATGGTTGCACGCAGGTGGACAATGTAAAAAGTTCATTAATCAATTTTAAAATCCCATATAAGAAAGAGCTTGTCACCATATAAAATTCAAGAAAAATCTTAAATCCAAAAAAATATAAATAAATAAAGAAATATACTTCTATTATGCATGACTTACTATGACATATATCAAAGATGAAATGGTAAAGGTCCAAAACCGGCCCAAGTAAGAATCAGCAATATAGGCGCCAAGGATTGGAGTAATCCACACTGATCCTGACCAGTTGTTAACATTTCTGACTGATGAAACAGTGTCTTCATGGAATTGGGTTGTCAAGTAAACCACTAAATTTGAAGCTATTCCATAGAAGGCCATCCTTTCACATGCTTCATACCCTGCATAAATATCAAGAAAATCTCTCAACCAAGAGCCCTTTTACATACTTCAAGTAAGATGAAAACCCACAAAAACTTGTTTAAAATCACTTCAAAATCTTGAATCTTGCATGCACTTTTTGTTGTAAAAAATTCAAAAAATAAAAATAAAAATAAAAATCATATAATCTCTTCACAAGAAGAACTTGGCTAGTAATTAGCATCAACTCAACAAGAACAAGCCCTTTATATTACTATATCATGACATGGGATGAGAGGAATTAGAGGGCTAATGGCCACTCCAAATCAATCATGCAAATTCTGATCTCCATGAATTAAGATGAAAGTAGAGGAGTAGAAGTATACCAACAAGGAAAGCACAAGCCTTCCACTTGCCAGTCTTATCGGCGAGCACCGGCTGGCCGTGGAGATCAACTGTGCCATCTTGTGTGTAGCCTTTGGCCTCCATTAACGTACAGAATATTGGAAGGTAGATTACTATATATAGAAAGGGAGAAAGCAAATCCTCATCAAAAGGACATGAAGCAGCTTTTTTTGGTTTAGGACATGAAGCAATTTCGGGAATGGGAAAGTGTTGGCCGTGAAGTCGGCTATAAGTAGGCAGTGTGCAATCTTCTGCTGCTACTTCTTCACCGGGACAGCCGGTACTCTATTATTTCCCACTTAGATTTCTTGGAAAAAAGCTAATTATAGAGTGGGGAGAAATGACTGATATAAGATTAATTTGTGGCAAATATGCGGGTGGTTGGATTGGGTTTGGGTTTGGGTTCGGATTCGGATTCGGGTTCGATCAAAATGAATTGGATTCAAAATGGATATGGTCCAAATACCTAGATTTAAAATGGGTCGGGTCAATTTGAAACTAGTTAAATTTGTTATAGGCCAGTTTTCCTTTTCCAATATAAAACTGTAGGAACATTAAATTTTAGTCGCTACAAGTTGTGTTCAGATACAAAATATGTATATGTATAATAAAAAAAAATGTTGGCACCTGAAAATAAATTAAAGAAATTTTTTAACTTGATTTCAAAAAAAAAAAAAAAAAGAAGTTGTTGACTTGAAAATACGGGAGTGTGGTTAAGCTGGAGTGAGGGCTAGAAGTTGTTTCATCTCAGGGATAGAGGGTCGACGAGATTCGATCTCACACCTTCTGTTATTCTGACCTCTCTAACCTTTAGCACATCAGTAAGAATTGTCGAATACCATGTTAATTATTTTGTGTTAAAGACATAGTTTTTTTATTTTTGTTTGCAGTGAATTCTTGATTGAAACCAAATAAATAAAAGTGTGATTGTGACAAAGTGGGATTAAGTTATAAAAACTTTATCAATGAAGGAAATGAAGATGAGTTGACAGCAAAGCTAATGTAGATTTTGTCATGCAGAAGGTATGATATCTTTTTCAAGTGGGAAGATAGTTCATTTACCTAGTATGAACGTGAATCTCAGGGTGGCTTCCATAATTACCCATCAAATCAATGGGATTGCTCTTCATCTCTACTCGGCTCATCTACTCGGCTCATTGTATTATTAGAATATTATCCGTGACAATACGTTAAGTATTTGAATAATTAATAAATATTTTATTTTATAAAAAATTAAATATTTATCTATTATTTAAATATTCGAAGGATAGTAAACATGTATTATATCAAAACGGAGTATATATTAATTTAATATTGCTAAATTTAATTGTTTGCATTATACAATATTAAATAATTTAATTGATTTCTTAACAATAGTGAATAATATATATATAACTAATATTGTATATTTTATAGTTGTCAATAATTAATAAAACAGATTAATCAAAAAATTACACAACTTGATTTGACTTTGTGTTACACACTAACTAGATATTCAAATGTTGATAGAGGGGGGTTTTCACTTATGTACACATATCCCCTTAAAAGTTTTCATACAATGGACAAACTTCTCAATTTCTTGCCAAAAAGAACAAAGAAAAAAGAAAAAAAAACTATCACCTTTCTTTATAAAGGTACCATTTATAATTATCAAGAGTCAAAATATATTATGAGAATAATGTTAGAAATTGGTTTCAATAATTTAAGTGAATTTTATTTAATAAAAATAAAAATAAAATTAATTAATATAATCTACGCTACAGTTAGATGAATTTAGAATATTTAATTTCTCAAAAATAATTTTAGGGAATGAAAAATTCATTTAAAAAATATTAATTGTTGAATATAAAAAAATGAAAAAGTGAAAAGTCACTTTTTTATATTGGAAATTGTGTTAAAGAATGTTTGTTCACTTTATTAAACTCTAGTTGGATGATTGAGTTTGGGCTCTACGAGGTGCCAATAGTTTTTGGAAGGGGTAGATCTATATCCTTGTATGTATAGAACAAAGCCCACAACACGTATGTTGTTGGGCCTAGGTTTGCTTGGTTTAAAATTTTAATTTATTTTCTTTTCGCAACAAGTGGATTGATTGAGTGGTAACATATGACACTGCATGAATTGAGCTGAAGAGGTGAATAGTATCCAGTCAACGCTAAACAGACACGATCATCTAATAAGCGTCAAATATAGTTTTCAAAGATTGTGTTTTCAGTTCACAACCTTTTAATAATTATAAATAGACCTCTATTTCGACCTTTTTCATTCACTTTAATTCGAATTCACTTTATATACTCTCAAATCTTTTAAGAGAGTTCTGAAATATATTTTGTTCGTTGTTCTTGTACTTTGTAGTGCTATTATTATAAGAAACTAGTCGTCATATTTTGAAAGACGATTGTCAAATACCATAAGTATTATGTGTGAGACAATTTCATTTTAAACAAAGAGTTAAACTCTATCTCGACTATAAACTCCAATTGTTATTCTGTCTAAAATTATCCAACCCCTAATATTACACCTGTATTTTTCCAACAAATAAAACTTGTGACTCAAATAACAATAAAAATAAAAATTACAGTTCTTTAAAGCGTTACATTGTATTTGAAATCCTATCCTATATAATCTTACTACACTGATTCATTTTGTTTTGACCTTATGTAGGAGTGAAAATGACATTGAAAATAATATTTATATTTGCTTGGTTTAAAAGAAAATAATAAAGAAATCATTTTTTAGTTTTTAGAGATGTTTGTTGAGTTATACATTCATACTGTTTTATTTTTGTTATCCCATTCCATTTTATTTATATAAACTAATTCTTTACAAGAAATGAAATTAGAGAAAAAAAACTTGTTAAAGAATTAAAGGGATTGTAAGTCCATTTATATTAAGGAAAATTGGGTCCATTCTGTGCTTACCCAAATCACACACACACACACACACACACACACACACACTATATATATATATATATATATATATATATATATATATGAATGGAGTGGGGTGAGGTTTATTTTTTAAAGAAAATAATACATAAATAAGTAACTTTAATTTTTTGAAAAAGATAAATTTTTAAAATTTAATAATATTATATTTAAAATTTATATTAATTTAAAAAATTTGTAAAGTTAAACACGGCTTCTACACCGGCCGCCGCTAGCACTATGTGTATCTATATTATGTTAATTGGGTTGTCACATCCACATCATAGAATAGAACTTCTCCAAATGGAATCATAATCATAAAAGAATCTTCGAAAGAGTTTCTGGTTGAAAAATATTCAGAAATTTTATTGGGCACTAGCTGCTTAATGCACCAACTTTATCTTTCTCCAATTGGACTGTCCACAATTCATAATCACAATGCACAGTTTCAACCAATATTCATCATCATTATGTTTTGCCAGTATTTATCCTCAACGAAGAAACCCTCGCATCTCGAAATCATTCCAAGATTGAAAACGTGACACATGCAACAATTTTTTCTAAAAAACGATTCTTGTATTTTAGTGAGAACTCAATTTTTTTGCCAGAATTCTTCATAGGTAGTGACAGTAATTTTATTAATCCAGCATATATGATTGAAACTTCAATTTACTACAGTGTAAAGTAAGGTTATGTTTGCATTCATTTTTCTCAGCATATTTTTATTTTTATTTTTGAAAAATAAAAATTTTAATTTGGAATATTTTCTGAAAATATTTTTTTTTAAATTATTTTCACACTTTGCACCCTAATCTCAATTTTACAAAAGTCTATACCCATTTTTCAAAATTATTTTTTATTTTACATTTGAAAATAAATAACTGAACATGTTTTCTCAAAATGAAATATCCTATTAGCCTATCAATTCAATTAATCAAACTTTGCAACTCACCCGTCTAAATACATTTTCATTTCTATACATTCAAGGAAATCTTCTCAGAAAGGTTTCAAAAAATACTTCACCAAAAAGATAATAGAAATGATTCCAAATCTTGTGAGTTTATGGGTTTTTTTTTTTTTAATTTTGGACTAATTAACTATGCTAATTATTGATTTTTTTTTTGAAATTGTAAAATTTTCAAAAGATTGTAATTGTTATGATTTTTTTATCATATATTAATAAAATACTTTTAAAAAAATCAACTAAGTTATGTGATATTAATTTTATACTTAATCAAGTTAATTGATCAACACCACCACGTCTGCATTCAATTTTGGACAAAGATAGTATATAATCCTTTTGTCTGCAATTGAATGTTCTTATTTCTTTATTTTTGAAGGAAAATCCTTCACGTCACAATAGCCTTCTCTATACTCTGTTGAACAAAGTCCATATTAATAAATGATCAAAGATGAGAGGCTTAAAGTCAAGTCTTTCAGTTCAATCTTTACCCGAACACTCCAGTTTGGTAAAACTCAATCCCTCAATTTCTCACTCTGTTTATCTGTTTTCTTTGTCATCCCACTTTATTAATGGAGAGAAATTGATTACTGTTTGAATGATATATACGGATAATTCTCTTTTCAAATTGTCATTTTATTTAAAATAATAATATGCATCGCTTACTTCAATCACTATTTTTAATATTAAGAGTATGAATATATTGAATATTTTTCACCTTTTTAAATGTCATTTAAATTTTTTGTGTACCGACAAGATGGTGATAGACATTGGTTCATGCTCGTTTATCCGGAAATAGGATTTCAATTTTCCTTTATACGAACTTCCACAATGGAGCCTCTGTGACCCTATAGGCTTTAGCTATCACCTCTACAATAAGAGATGATAAAAGTGGACCCTGGTATCAAGGTTTAAACAAGACAAACTATTAATACTCTATGATTTTACATCATTTGATATTAGTGTTCTGTGTGTCGAATTCAGTAGAATCATGATGAATTTAAGAAGAGACGAGACATTAATTTGAACAAGACTGAAAATGTTAATTAGTCCACACAAGTTGATGCTACGACTGTTGCATGGCACCGAGGGCAGTCAGTGGGCAGCAACAGTATTGAACTACATTGTTCTCAAAACTAAATGTAAACTCCTAGAATAGGTCCAAAACCTAGGTTTCGTCAAGTGGCCTTTCACAATAATTATGAAGAAAGTGAATGTAAGAGTGAAAGCCACTTCTGGTTTCTGTGTGTCAATTAATCCTCACCCCACCCCACGCCACCCCCTCTCTCCCTGAGGTTCTGACAAATGAGGTGGGATATACTATCTACTAACGAGTTGATTGGTCAGAATATACTGAGACGACCCCAATAAAGTATAATTCACTTCTTGCATGATGGAGGTGGGGATTTTGCAAATGAAAACTTCACAAAATGGATTCAACTTTAAAGATAAAGTTTGACCTGTTGAGTTAAAAGAAAGCCCCTTTATCATTTAATTATGGCCTAGGACCACAGTTCCTTATCCCATGACAATCTTCATTATAGCATGTCAAGATTTTCAAATTTGCTAAAATCTCACCAACCAAACATATTAGTCGTGTTGCTAATAAATTAAAAAGGTACAGAAATTTCAACTTATTGGGAAGGAATTGTCCAGAAGGCCTATAAGATAATAAGCTACAATATCTTGATTCCAGAAACCTTTTTTTTCATGAACAAAGCTAAAAAGAACTATATCTGGCCATTAATTGGTCAAGAATCAATAATTATGTAGGCATGAAAGGAGTGTCGTGGGAATTATGTTGGGTCCAGAAACCTCCAAAAATGGGTTGGCAAACGGGTCCACAGGCCACTGTATATATAGGCAATCGAAAGTGGAAAGATATTTCGTTTGGGAAGGGGGGGGGGGGATTGATTTGGGTGTGGATATATATATATGAACAAGATGTCACTCCTTTGCGGAACCAGTAAGAGGCAAGCAGGGCAGTCCCACCTAAATAAGTGTTATTCTTGTGTATAGTTTACTTGAAGATACAAATCCTCATTTTTCTAATTTTTCCTTGGTATGACGTAGGAGATTCTTTAATAGATTTTCCTTGCCTTCCTAAACCAAATTTCTGTTTTTTTTATTTAGGGGGTTGGAATCTAACATCCACAACGTGGTCTACCTTAATGGTCGAACAAACATGGCCTGACGTTTTACGTCAAAATCTACCCGTGCCCAAGACCATGATTGCTCAGCAACCTACAAAGTAAAAACCAAATTCCACCACGGTCAAAATCTTACAATATTTCTGGAAAGGCATAATTGCTCCTTAAAAAAACGATTAAGCTTCTTTTGTATTTCATCTAACAAATATGTCACATATATATATATATATATATATATCAAGTGTACGTGATATTTACATAAATATTTTATATACTCAACATGTATTTTTAGTGCGAAATATAAACAAAATAATAAATTGGAACAAAAGACTCTGAATGGCCTAAGACGCTAAGCTTGGTTCAATGTACTCTTTTAGCATTCTCACTAATATCAAACAATGCATAGTACGCATCAAACCTGCCATCCTATCCCTCATGAACTTGATTTTGACTGTACTAGGAAATGAGATGCACCAATGGACTAACCAAGTACGATGAACCTAGACTGGAATGAATATCTTCAGGATTGCATGTTTTTCATCTTCACATCAATGTCTCCTCAGAATTGTCTTCAACAACCATCTGGCAGACAAGATCTCTCTTAATAAAGAGAAGAAGAATCTTGTCTTCAATGGTGATTCATGCTGCCCTAAAGAGCAAAAATTAGGACTGAAATACACAAGGTGAAAACTGACATAAAAAAGACAAAAGATATCACTAAGCCATAATGCAAAAGCTGTCGACAATATTGGAATCTCCAACATATTACTCATGAAAACTTAAAAAATAGCCAGTGAACAAGGTCATCTAAGAGTACACCTACAGCTTTCATTCAATGAACCAGTTCCTTTATGCTTACTTTTCAGAAACTGTTCAAATTAACCATCATCAATCGATTCAATCCATTGCTACCACAAATTAGGACTGCTTTTTTTTTCCTTTTTCATTATCAAAGCAGAAGCCAGGAGAAATGCAGAGGTTTTATACCTTTTTTCTTTAATAATGAATTAACATCATGTTTTCCACAAACTAAAAGGCAGAAAGGCATAGATAGGTCAGTCTTAATAAAACTCAAGTCTAGTTACCAGTACCACCTATACTACTCTTCCAAGAAAGAAAATGAGATGCTAGGGAGGACCCACATAATTACATCTATATGTTTAAACCTTTTACCCTATGAAGTTTCAAGAGCGTATATTTAGTTCCTTACTAGGTCAAAAATGCAATAGATATTGTTCCCTTCTGCTGTCACATACCAATAGCCGTAGCATTGCAAACATCTCTATGCCAGCCCCTGAACCACTAAAAAGAACCTCACTAGTACTCTTTCTTTATTTCATTGGCTCAACCTTCAGTCTACAAGATTCTGTTTCATGCTCCTGCATAGTTAAACAAGTAAAATAGATTTCTTCACCAAATCTTAATTTTCTTTAAGCAGGTTCTAGAACAATTAGAACAAGAACTCATGACAATTAACAAGTTTGAGGCTTCAATCTGTTAAAGCTCATACTTTACAAGTACATTTTATAAGTAGGTGACAAACACATTAGTATTCTGTTATGGATCAAAATGACTTGATTCACTAAATAGCATCCTCCAGAACTATTTCAGAACGATAGCATGACCACGGGATATAATTATTCCAGAATCTAGTTGTTTAAACATAAGTAAAATGCTTCACAGCAATTTAGAACCGGACACGAATCCCATTTTGAACAACAAAGTGCTGTTGCAGTCATACACAAGCGAATTGACAACTTCATGGTGCACGACAAAGAATATGATGATGCTACAGTTACACTAAGGCAAAATAGTTTGATATGCAGTTTAGAGTTTTCCAACCAGTAAGAAGTTATGTATTCATCCAATATGGAAAAGATAAGTCCCATCTACTTCACGTATCACAATGTAAAGTAGCATAAGAGTCTTAATCATTATCGGCTGAATTGAAAACATGGGACACATAACAGTATTCTCATGCGCTACACTGACTGTACAAGGAGCCTATGCTTGGCTACACCTACTTCAGACCTAGTATTGCTCTTCGTGTTCCTGCTCTAACTCATCCTTTGATATTTCCTCCAAGTAGTTGAAACTCATCAATCTCTTTAAAATATGCTCTCTGACGTTCAAAAAAATCTAGTGCCAATTCGCTCATACTTTCTATCCTCAAGCACCTCCTCTGCAAAACCACTTTAGTCATTTAACTCAAAACTCAACAAATTTTGATAACTAACAAGCTATATAATAAACAAGACAGCAATTATCACAAAACATAGCCTTAAATTATAGTGTCTCAAAGTAGTTATCATGAGCTGTCAATCAATTTCATGTGATACCAGAATAGTTTATACAGTATCTCCTTTGAAAGTAAAGGTTCTATGCTTAGATTGAGTTATCAGAAGTACATGTCAATGCTTTTAATAAGTATCAAGTATTTGCCAAAGTTGCAAAATAATCAAGAGCTTGCAAATGACGCAACAAAAGAATATCTGCGAGATGCAAAAACTCTTAACAAATTATAGTTTGATATAAAATATAATCTGAAAGACCAAAATCTAATTGTGTATGGTGATGGCCCAATGTAAGGAGTAGGTTATCAACCTTAAACAAATCCAAAATTCCGACAAATAGAGCAAGACCATGACGCTACAAAGGGAGTTCAATTACTACAGTCATTCCAAGGATCATCATAACATAAATGATATTCTCAATATAAAATAGAAATTGCACAAACCTTTCCACACTTTGGATGGGGAGCAGTCAATGATTTAAGATTTAATATCTCCAGCTTCATCAAGATCATTCCTGCAGAAGAAGCATTATATATCAGCAAGAGTCATAGCTATGGCCACAAAAGAGAGGAGTATATCATTAGTGCAGGCTTGATGCTACAAAAGCATTTCACTCCAGACTTGGATGAATAATAAACCTGAAAACTTGTCTTATAAAAAATAAGAGGAGGCACATAGATAAAGTCCCATGGAGCACAGATCCACAACACTGATATAAAGAAACAAAGTATCCTATAAGACTCATAAATTTGTAATTAAATAGATAAGAAATCAATTACTTAATAAGAATAGTATGTCCACAAACCATCAAACTTAGCATTTCATGCACATACTATATGCTTTCAGAGTCTTGACATAGTTCACAGGAAGCGAAATCTAGAATGCAACTGAAAAGTCAACTCAAATTTGCCAAAAAAGAGAATGGTGCATACATGAACTTGCCCCTCTTCGGTCATGTGCAGGTGAGAAAGCATGTGCGAGAATGTGAGTGTGTGTGTGTGTGAGAGAGAGAGAGAGGGTTACTGTTTACTTTTGTTCCTCAGCGTAGGGGGCAACTAGAAGCCCCAGCATCATCATCCCTCTTCACTTTTTCTCCTTGGAGGTGGGACATTGACTGCCACAGCAGCAGAAGACCCTTTGTGCTTTGTAATTTCAACCATGCTTGAAGGATGGAGAATCAACTTCCCTTTCTCTGTTTCTCATGTGAGGAGCCAAAATGGTTGGGAGACATCCCTTTCTCCTTTGTTATCTCAACTAAGAAGCTAGAAGGATTGAGAATTTCCTTCCTATCTCTCTTGTTTTCTCAATGGAGGACCCAGCAGGCTTAAGAATCCCTTTCCTTTTATCCTTTGTTTTCCCAAGTGAACGGCTAGAATAATTGGTGATACCCTTCCCTATCTCATTTGTTCTCCCAATTGAGCCAGCAGAAAATTGAGGATTGCCTTTCCTTTCTCTGTTTTTTCATATAAGCAGCTAGCAGGATTAAGAATTCCCTTACCAAACTCTTTCACTTTCTCAGCAGAAATTGAGATTTGCCCCATCTTTTTGCTTTGTTTTCTCAGGTGAACTATAAGGCTAGCAAATTGAATTCTCATTATCCTCAATTTTCTCGGGAGGTGGAGAACTGAATGGTACAGCAATGGTCTTTCCTTTGTCCTTCCTCTTCGCTTCAGGAGTGGGACCAATAATCAAAACTGCATCCTTACTCCCCCATCATCTTCAATTAGCATCAATTTATGTTAACCCTTTGAAAATCCATTAGAACTAACACATGCTTAATATCATTTTACCAATAGCCATATCACACTTTAATTATAACTGAAACAGAAATATCAAGACTGAAGCAAATATGGACAGGAAAAAGGAGGTGTAAAACCTGCTTATCATATTAGGTCTTACTAGAACAATTAAATATATGCAAACTCTTATAGTATGAGCTTCGAAGTCAAATGTCAGCCAAATGACCCTAAATTCATTTTTAAACTTTCGAAGCACTGCTCTGATTTTCTGCAACACATATAACAGTAAATTATTTTCAAAAGATACCCAAAAAGAAAAGCAAACATATTAGCAGAATAAAACAATAAGGTGATTCTATTATTAGCATAGCACTAAAAAGAATACAATTTAGATTTAAACTCTAGTTAGCAAGTAAAACGGCCAATATGAGTAACAAATTCAAAATCATTATCAAAATTCACCTCCTTGGTAATCAACCAACAAACCACTGACACAAATTATACACACAACTACAGACTTCAAAACCCTAGATTTCTTATTTCCCATCAAAATCATCGCAAAAGCAGACCGCACACCTACACGTAAATTCACACTTTCACACATAAATTAAAAACTTAAAAATAAAGACAAAAAAAGGTGACAAACACAAAAGCAGCAAATTACCTGGAGACGTAATTGAAGAGCTCGCACGCAGAGGGGTCTGAAATTGAACGGTTCTGGACTTTCGCACTGCGTCAATGTTCGATGACCCTATACTGGTACCGGACTTGGTGGGATCTATTTGATAAGTGGGAGAACACATTTCAGGTTAGTGGAACTGAAATTGAACTTCAAACTGAAATCGGGGTTTTCGCAATTGAACTGGGATTGGTGGAGGAGGAGGCGACAAGCTTGCGGAGAGCAGAGGTTGGGATTAGATTGTAAGTATTCGTGAGCTCGGAAAAGGGTATCCTCCTCTGACACTCCTCTTTCTTTCAGATGTGCTTCGATGAGTGTATAGTACGGGACTGTGTGTGTGTGTGTGTGTGAATACAGATATGTGTATGTATAGACTGTGAACTGGTTTTGTTACAGACAGAGAGAGAGAGAGAGAGAGAGAGAGAGAGAGAGAGAGTTATGAAGAAGGGGAAGAGAATGGCAGAGGAAGATTCTGTTGATGGAGATGGCGGGAAAATGGTGGGATTGATTGAACGGCACGCACTGAGTGGGTTTGTGTGTGTTTTCACGTTGATTGTGCTGGCTTGAGAGGAAGGGGTTGATGTACCCAGCGCTAAAATGACATTAATGCCTATAAAATATTATTAAAATATAAAAAATATTTAGAGATTCGTGTATTTTTTATCTCGATCTAACTCGACTCGATATTGAGTTCGGGTCGGTCCGAGCTCCCAACCGTCGATAAATCAGACCGATGGGACGTGTCAGTCAATCTGATCATGACATCTAAATCATACCTTGTATGACCCATGAGAACCGATCAGTATAAATAATCAATACACATGTCTCATAAGATAACTTTTAGATCATTCACTCAATTCGCTTATCAGTTCATTTTAGACCTGACTAACTTAAGTATCGGAGGCTTTTAGCTGGGGTCACCCCAGCAAGCCTAACGTGTATCTCTTTTAGGTCCTCTCGAACTCAAGTACCCAAGTTCAGATCACCTCAACCGGAACTCAAGTACACTTATTTTCCTTCTAAATCAGTTGGCGCCGTCTGTTGGAAAGTAAGGCGGAACTAGGCATGACGGATACACCTAAGAAGATAATGGAGCCACCACAACATGCAACATCACCCTCTTCTTCTCTTCAATTTCATGACAATCAGCTCGAGGGATAAGAACCAATGATCCACATGAGAGCTAGTGATTTCGAAAAACTAGTAACAGATATTAGTAGACGAATATGGGATGAGAGGGAGAGGAAAGGCAAAGGTCCAATGACTTCTTCTTCCTAAGAAACTCCCCAGAGAGAAGAGGCTGAAGCGGACAGGAGAGCACGAAGGATCCGATTAGATGAAGATGAGACAGAAGAGGTAGCGAGCCAAACCATGAAGTCAGGAATGAGGCCTCATGAGAGAGTTCTCGAAAAGCCAAGGTATAGAGCTCACCGAGATGAAGTACAATCCAGGATGGACGTAAATGAGCTCAGCGAGCAGATTGAGCCAGCCACGCGCAAGCTAAAGGATTTGAAAAGGAGGAGAGCGGTAACATCCGCTATGCAAAAGCAATGATCTTTTTTTTCTCCGGATATCTTAGCAGAAGTTGTCACACCCCACTTTAAGTTGTCAGATCTCTCTAAGTATGATGGAAATAGAGATCCACAATAACACTTGACCGTCTTTGACCACATTATGCAATTATATGGCCAATGCGAGGCTATGAATGCAAGGATTTTTATCATCACTCTGACAGGACGAGCTAAAGAATAGTTCATGGGATTACCTATGGGGACTGTGGTATCATATGAACAACCGACATGAAAATTTATGTATCAGTTTGAAGCCAAAAGCGATCCAGGAGATCTGCTACACATCTTTTTACCATCAGACAGAAAGAGGATGAGCCTCTCTGGGACTTCATTAATAGATTTAATAATAAGGCCTTAGAGGTGCAGGATATGAGGATTGACATGATGACCAACATCCTAATCCATGGGTTGAGGAAATGACCTCTCACTTCGGCCCTAACTCGAGACCCACCGCCTGATAAAGAGCACTTGATGGAAATGGCCCAACGTTATATGCACGAAGAGGAGATGAATGCCTTAAAGGATCAAGAGTGGGCTCAAGTGAATCCAGGGGGTACAGAGAGGAGGGACCTCATTTTAGATCTAAAAAAGATTGAGATCGGGCCCAAGATCAGGATCGTCCTTGTTTGGCAAGAGTTCATCACTACACTTATTTGAACACGTCTAGAGTGCATGCATTAATGTCGATAGAGAATTTCAACATGTTACAGTGGCCTAAAAAGATGAGAACAACTCCTGGAATGAGAGACACTAGAAAATATTGTCGCTTCCACAAATACCATGGTCATGATACGGAAGATTGCATCCAATTGAGAGATGAGATCGAAAGGCTAATTCAATAGGGATATTTGCAAAATTTTATCATGCGGGATGAGCCATGAGATGGAGAAAGGGGCCAGCTTCGTAGGCCCCCTCCCACTTGAAGATCTCGAAGTAGGTCGAGAGGTCGCAGGGTTGAAAAGGATAAAAGGAGGCACCCACGAGAGTGCTCCCATGACAGATAGGACCCTCGTGGAGATAACTTACCCAGGAGGGGAGTGATCTAGATGATAGCTGGTGGACCCAGCGGATGAGACTCTTATAATGCTCGAAAGAAGTATTTCAGGTCCTTAACAACCAATATGAAAAAAAAGGTCACGAAGTGATGAACATACAGAGTTCAACTTCCATTTTCTTTGATGATCGTGACATGGCGGGGATAAAAGCATGTCAAAATGATCATATGGTGATCACGATGGACATAGCTAATTTTACAGTTCAGAAGGTATTGGTTGATAATGGAAACTCGGTAGATGTAATCTTTTTGCATATATTGAGAAAGATGGAATTAGATGTCACCACTATCTGCTTGGTCAATACTCCGCTCATAGGTTTCGGGGAAGTGAGGTCGTCCTGTTAGGTACAATCGATTTGCCAACTTCACTAGGAGAAGAGCCCTGTAGAAAGACAATGATGGTGAAATACTTAGTGGTCGATACACCATTTGCTTATAATATGATCTTAGGAAGGACGGGACTGAACCAATTTTAGGCGATAGTGTCAACCTCTCATCTTAAGATGAAATTCCCAACAAGAGCTGGTGTAGAAAAAGTCAAGTGTGATCAAAAAAGTGCTCGAAAGTGCTACAACCTTTCTTTAAAAAAGAGAGAGCTCAAGATGGTAGAAAGGCAAATGAGGCAAGCTCTCCAGACTGAGTTTGACATGACCCAGAGAAAGACCTCAAATAAGAAGTTAAGATTAGAATAGTTGAGAATTAAACCATCCGAGCAGTACAAGGTGGTAGGATTAGAACCAGACAACCTGGATAAGTTTACTCGAATCAGTTTCTATATGAACCCAGAGTTTGAGCTCATGGTCGTTCAGTTCTTGAAAGAGAATGTGGACGTATTCGCATGGAAACCTTCATATTTCCAAGGAATAGACCCAGAGGTCATAGTACACCGGCTGAACGTGGATCCCTCTATCAAGCCAGTGAAATAAAAGAAACAAAGCTTTGGGGCAGAGAGGAACTGAATCATTGAGGATGAGGTAAATAAGCTTTTAGATGCGGAATATGTAGCGGAGATCCAGCTCACAGATTGGCTATCAAATGTGGTGGTTGTGCCAAAAACAGATGGGAAGTGGAGAATGTGCACTGATTTTACTGACTTGAATAAAACATGTCCTAAGGACCCCTACCCACTATCTTGGATCGACCTCTTAGTGGAATCTACATTAGGGTGTGTTTTGCTAAGTATGATGGACGCCCACTAAGGCTATCATCAAATTTTCATGGCAGAAGAAGATCGAACTAAAATAGCTTTCATAACTAAAAATAGGGCCTATTGTTACAGGGTGATGCCATTCGGGTTGAAGAATGCAAGTGCAACTTACCAAAGGTTGGTGAACCTCATGTTCAAAGACCATATTGGTAAGACAATGGAAATATACATCGATGATATGTTGGTAAAAAGTACAAGAGAGGAAGATCATCTTGAACATCTGGAGCAAGCTTTCTCAATTATGAGAGATTATGGTATGAAATTAAATCTAGCCTAGTACACGTTTGGAGTTTGAGGAGGCAAGTTCCTAGGGTTCATGGTGAATGAGAGAGGTATCAAGGCGAACCCAGAAAAGATCAGTGCTATCATCGAAATGAACTCCCCCAGGTCGATTAAAGAAGTCCAACAACTCATGAGGAAGATAGCATCTTTGAACAGATTCATATCTAGGTCGACAGATAGAAACCTTCTATTTTTTGTAATCTTGAGAAATATGAAAAATTTCCAATGGACGGATGAATGCGAGCAAGCCTTCCAAGATCTTAAGCAGTACTTGACGTCTCTATCTTTGTTATCAAAACCGAAAAATGGTGAACCCCTTTTATTGTACTTGGCAGTATCCACTCAGGCTGTCAGTTCGGTGCTAGTAAAAGAAGAGAGAGGGTTCTATCAAACCAGTTTACTATATCAGCAAACTATTGCAAGGAGTTGAGCAGAGGTATCTAGAGGCTGATAAACTAGACTTGGCTTTGGTAGTCGCAGCAAGAAAGTTAAGGCCGTATTTTCAGTCATATGAGATCATAGTGTTGACCAATCAATCTTTGAAATAAATCTTAGGATGACTAGAGGTCTCGGGTAGATTAGTGAAATGGTCAGTTGAGCTTGGGAAGTTCGACATCAAATATCAGAGTAAAACTGCGGTAAAGGATCAGGTCTAGCAGACTTCATTAGCGAGGCTACAGTGATAGAACCAACTTCTCGGGAAGAAGAGACATGACTACTTCATGTTGATGGGTCAGACACCTCGAAAGGAGGAGGAGCAGGGATTTTGTTGCAGGCCCCCGACTCTTTCGAGATTGAGGTCGCTTTGAAGTTGGAGTTCGAGATCACCAATAATGAAGTAGAATATGAGGCCCTAATTGCAGGATTAAAAATGGCCCCAAAAATGCAGTGTAAGACGTCTCGTTGCTTACACTGATTCTCAGTTGGTTGCTATGTAGGTAGAATGATCCTATAAAGTGAAGGATAAATCTATGATTGAGTACTTGAGAAAGGTAAAACTTTTGATAAGATACTTTGAATATTTCCAACTGCAATAAATCCCGCGTACAGAGAATGAGAGAGCGGATGCTTTGGCGAGGTTTGCAAGTGTGGTATCAGACATTAATTTAAGGAATGTGATCGTCTTAGTAGCCAAGTAATTGGGGATTAGAGCGGAAAGGGGTCCGGTAGAACTGTATCATAAAGAGGGTCTAATCCTCCAAATAACGACTCCAGTAGATTGGATGGATGGATTGAAAAAGTACCTGAGGTCGGGAACCCTGCCCCCAGATCCTATTGAAGCTAAATACTTATCGGCAAGGGCGACCCATTTCCAAATAATAGATGACGAAGTGTACGAGAGGTCATTTGGAGGACCACTACTAAAATGCTTAGGTCCCGATAGAGCACTATATGTGATGAAAGAAATCCATGAAGGGAGCTACGAAAATCATTCAGGTGGTCGATCATTAGCCCATTCTACGCCAAGGTTATTTTTGGCCAACTCTAGCCAAGGATGCTCTAGAGTTCGCTAAGAGGTGTGAGAAGTGCCAGTTCCACGCAAACTTAACTCATCAGCCCGCAACCCCAATGGAAACTATACCGATCTCATGCCCTTTTGACCAATTGAGGATGGATATTATGGGGCCCTTCCCTCTAGCTAGAGCTCAAAAAAAATTATAATCGTGGCAGATGAATATTTCTCAAAGTGGATAGAGGCAGAGGCAGTAACTAAAATAATCAAAAATGAGGTCATGATTTTTTTATTAAAAAATATTGTGTGCCGATTCGGAGCTCCAAGAATTCTAATATCTGACAATGGGACTCAGTTTCAAGGTAAGAAGGTCCGAGCGTGGTGTGAGGAAATGAAAATTCAACAGAACTTCACACCCGTGGGAAATCCACAAGCAAATCGACAGATTATACTACAATATCTTAAGATACGCTTAGAAGGGGTAAAATCCTATTGGGTAGAAGAACTGCCAGGGGTCCTATGGGAATACTGCACGACCCCAAGAATTGCAACATGAGAAACTCATTTTGGCTTAGTATATGGCTCAGAAGTAGTGATCCCAGTGGAGATCGGGGAAACCTCACACAGAGTTACACAATATGATCCAGAGATAAACTGCCTAGTACGAGATCTTGATTTAGAACTCATTGATGGCAAGAGGGATCGAGCTTTTGTCCAGATATAAGCTGCTAAAAACCGGATGTGGAATGCATACAAAAAAAAGGTGCAGAAAAGGCATTTCCAGCTTAATGACTTGGTACTGAAAAAAGTAGAAGTTTCGAAACATGTAGGGAAGTTAGACTCGAACTGGGAAGGTCATTTCAAGGTAATAAGAATCCTGAAGAGGGGAACCTACAAGCTGCAGGATATGCAAGGCAAGGAGCTCCCACGACCTTGGAATATTCATAACCTAAGTAGGTTCTATGCGTAAGCTGGGCAATATTGTACATGACTTTATTTCATATTGATCATATTTTTGTGTACATAATGATCTTATATTAAATGAAAAAATTATCTATCTCCACATACTTTTGTTTTGCTGGTCCACAGGACCAAGTAAATAATACAAGCAAAGAGGTTAAAATAATCTGAAAAAGATTATGACCGTAAAGAAAATACAGTCTCACGAAGATTATAAGCGAAAAAGCCGAAACAATTTGAAAAAGATTATGGCCATGAAGACAATATGATCTTATGAAGATTGTAAGCGAAGAGATCAAAACGATCTAAAAAAGATCACGACCATTAAGAAAATACGATCCCATGAAGATTGTAAATGAAGAAACTGAAACAATCTGAAAAAGATTATGGCCATGAAGACAATATGATCTCATAAAGATTATAAGCGAAGATGTCAAAATGATCTGAAAAAGATCGCAACCATGAAGAAAATACGATCTCATGAAGATTGTAAACAAGAAAACCAAAATAATCTGAAAAAGATTGTGGCCATAAAGATAATACGATCTCATGAAGATTGTAAGTGAAAAGGTCAAAACGGTCTGAAAAAGATCGCGACCATGAAGAAAATATGATCTCACAAAAATTATAAGTGAGAAAGCCGAAACAATTTGAAAAAGATTGTGGTCATGAATACAATACGATCTCAAGAACATTGTAAGCGAATAGGTCAAAACGATCTGAAAAAGATCGTGACCATAAAGAAAATATAATCTCACGAAGATTATAAGCGAATAGGTCAAAACGATCTAAAAAAAGATCAGGACCATAAAGAAAATACAATCTCGCGAAGATTATAAATGTAAAAGACAAATCAAGCTGGAAAAAAATCATGGCAAAAGAACTGAAAGTGTTTTGAGAAAGAACACTGAGATCGGAGCGATTTGAGAAAGATCAGGGTGCATAAACAAGCTCGATGAAATCACAGCAATTTAAAAAACAATAATTTGAGGTTAGTTAATTTACTTTATGAGTCACTTAAATTTTAAAATGCACTGCATATCCAGTTGATCAGCTGTAGACTACAAGGAAGCTACACAGTACTAAATATATGATGTCTTGAGGTCAATAAAAACAAGAAAACTACGCATGAAATCAAATGGATTGCTATTTACTTCAAAGTAAAAAAAATACAAGTCCGAGACTTAAAAAAAATTGGGGAAAGATGATGGTAGAATCATCCAATAATTAAAGTCCAGCAGATCGTTGCTGCTTCAGATCCCACCATATACAAGGTCATGTACAAAAAAATGCCCTAGCTAACAGACTTTGAAGTCAAAAAAACAAAAAATGAGAGTTCGCCAGCTCTTGTCCTAGCTCGCCCCAGTAGCTGTCTCGTCCTCATCATCAGATTCGAGCTCTATGGCAGCATCCTCAGCCTGACCTGAAGTCCCCGCCTCACTAGTTTCCCCAAGTACGGTGATAAGGTAGGCAAACTCATCAGCTTCAGCCTCCTCTCCATCATCCTCGAACTCAGGCTTTTCGAGGTTTTCATTTTAAAGGGATCGAGACGAGCATGATCAAATCCCTCTATGAAGGCTCCTAGCTTAGAGGCTTGAGCTTGGCACTTGGTGAACCCGGTGAACTTATACACAATAGCCTTTTGAGCCACGAGGGTCGCAAAGGAGTTTGAATCCATAAAGGCCCAGCACCTTCCAAATGTGCTTTCTGCATTGTGGATTGGTTATGTACTCTTGACGACCTGCTATACGACCCGAATTAAAAGATTCTTGGCATTCGCAAATAAGGGCAGATTCCACTTCCTTAGCTCGAGTCTTGGTCTTGCTAAAAGCCCCATACAGTTCTTCATTTTTAAGTTGGGCACTTTCTAAGTTTTGCTTTAATTTGGTAATCTCCTCACCGAGCTCAATTCGAACTTTCTCCTCTGCTCTAGATCTCTCCTCCTTAGAAGTTCGAAGTTTCTCCATGGCCAGCTCGCAAGGTAAGCTGGTGGATTATAGCATTATTCTACAAAAAAGAGGGAAGAAGTGGAATGCGTTAGATAGATAGTGGAACTCAAACACTTGACAAAACATTGAGGGAAGAAGACTTACCACCATAGAGTAATGAGCAGCTATAGTCTCCAATTGAGCTAAGGGCAGACTCATGAGCCCGAACTAGTCTGTAGGGAGTAGAGTATGCTTGTATAGCTCAAATGAGTCCCTTTCAGCTTGGGACTTCAACACAGAGCTATCTAAGGTAATATTCCAAGCTTGAGCAACCCAATGAGCGGAGGAGCTAATAAGTTATCTGGAAGGTGAAGATTGCGCCTCGCGCATTTGGGTTAGTAGCTGCTCCCTTTTTTTCCAGTCACAGAAGCATCTGCTCGATCTCGAAAGAACTAAGCCTGTCTTCGCTACGAGTGCGTTTGCTGGACCTACTACTGTGAGAGTCTTGATCTCTCGAACTCTTGCCCTTGCTCTTGGAGCTCTTGTGGCCCTTGCCTTCGTCCATAGGCTCTTTCCCTTTGGAAGCATGAGCCCCACTGTTCAACCCCTTGTCCTTCTCTTTATCTTTCTTCAAATGTCTAGAAGAACCAGAGGGCTTATCAATAAGACCTCGAACTATCACCTCAATAAGTGATTTGCGAGTAGAAATATGAGCCGAAGTTAGGGGGACAACCTCGGTGGGGCCCGAAAGAACACCGATAGACAGAGAGGCTTAAACTTTCTCAGTAAGAAGGTCGGGACCTTCATACCAAGTTCTAATGAGTTGGTTAGGTAGGAAGTCATCATCCCAGGAAATAAGGCCTAAATTTTGGGGTCGAGGTCGGGAGACTCTCCATTAATGAGGAATCCTCCAGGGCCTATTTTTGGGGGCCCTAAGGTAAATAAGTTTATCTTTTCAAGGACCTAAGGAAGAAGGAAAATGATGCAACATATTACAATTGGGCTTCAGAGTTAGGTAAAAAAATCCTTTTTCTCCGATTTTAGGGGAAGAGTTGATAGAATGTAAATGACAGAAATATGTGAACGAATGTTCTTGGCAAAAATAACGCATTAAAATATTGAAGCCTAGTATGTGTCGAAAAGATTTTGGCAGGAGCTGAGCTGGGCATACATTGAAGCCAGTAAGAATATCCTCTATCAAATGGGATAAAGAGAACCTAAGACCAGCTTCTAAACTAGCAATATGAAAGGTTATAGACCTGGGGGGTGGTTCATCAATCATATCTCTACTACAACTTTAAGGTTGCAAACCCAAGTGTAGGTTGTAGTAAGTAATAAATTTCTCGTGAGTCCAAGGTCGATCCACTGGAAAGTTGTTTGAAGAATTCAAGTTTATATTTCTAAAAAGATGGAGTTTATGTGAATCAAAATATATGAACAATTAATGTATGATGTAATTAAAGAAAATCTAAGTAATAAAAGTACTGAGGATTAGGGATCCACCCTTGAGTTTTGGATAGAGAAATAATTATTTATTCTTTTTACCTCTATTAATTGCCACAATTGGAATCTATACATAATGAAGGTTCCAATGGGAAGATATTATCAAGTAACTCATGCAATAAGGTAATCATGATATTGTCTTACTATTTCAAATCATCTCTTAACGCCAACACTTATTTATAAGATCAAACATTTATCCACACCTTCGTCAACAACAAATCAAGGTTTCACATTAGCAGTTCGTGGGGTAAAATCGTAAAATAAGCTAAATGAACCCAAGTATTTGCTGTGCCATTGGAGATACATAAATCAAGAATCACCACAAAACAAGTAGGGTTTAAATAAAAAATAAAAATAATAATACAACATACTTAAACATTTTCTACCCTTATAACCATTCATCTTCCTCCATCAAGAGGCTTACCATTTTTTCTCAGTAAAATAAAATTTAGAAAGACATAATAAAAGTAGCAAAGACTAAAAATATAAGAGAAACTAAATAATGTATTTCTATTACTATTAGAAAACTTACAATACTAGAAAATATATAAACTAGATAACTTATTCTACAACAAACTTGTTTATTTACTTTTTGTGTATAACATATTCAAATTTCAGCCCAAAATAAATTTGGGCTCAAGAGATATAATCCAATTGGTAAAATAAGTCAATATTGGGCTGAACTCCGATCCGAATTTTGGTAATCCATTTTGTGCAACTACTTGGATGAATTTTCTGCTATCATCAAGACTGAATTGGGGTGAGCTTCCAACAAAAAAATTGTACCTATCTCTTGGCTTTTTAATGAAATAAGCTTCAGGTCCATAGGGCTTTTGATCATGAAGTTATGCTCAAATTATAAAAACTACACAAGTTTGAAAATATGCTTCCATTTATTCCCTAACACAAAATATTAATAAAATAATAATATTAACAAGAATAAAACAAGAAAAGTATAAAAGATTTGATACAAAAATATGTCAAAATATGCACTTATCAAATTCCCCCACACTTAACCATTGCTTGTCCTCGAGCAAGCCTAAAACAAGTATAAACTAATCTACTTTCGTAGGAAATCACGATTGCATTTAGCATATGCAACAAGTCTTTAAACCCCTAGGTGGCTCATAGAGGACGAGTTATAGTCTTGTGAAGGTTTTCAGCAGTGATACCTACAAACACCTATAATAACTATCTTCCAACTTTTATTCTCATAAAACAACAAAGTAATATGGAAATAAAATCAAACAAGTGTTGAGTTTAACTCTTAATAATTCAAAAATCAATACATTTCCACAATAAGCATACTTAAGTGTGTGTGTGGACAGTTAATATCAATAGTGATGAAACTATGCATGCTTCAAATAAGTGAATTCTCATAAAATCTTACAAAAATCATCACCCAATCTCTAACAGAAAAGTTAAATATCATAAGCTGTTATTTTGATACAAATCTCCACTACACTGAAGGCACCACACGAAATCAAAAGATTTTCAACAAAGGTTGTAATGGGGTCAAAAGGTGGTGATGTAGCTAAGAAATAAAAGGATAGGGTGCAACAAAGGTTCTAAAAACTTCATGGAATTAGAGACATAGAATTTATCGATAAAGAATTCTCAAACTCCACAAATTTCACATTGGGGTCTATTGTTATTAAATTGGACCCCTCTTATTCATTTTGCAATATCTCATTTTTAGTTGCAACTTGTAGCATTTTGCAAAAAAAAAATTCTTCTATTTTTTTATTACTGTTTTTATTTTTTATTTTTAAGAGAAACTCTCTCACACTTATCTTCTATTCCAACCTGAATTTCTTTTGTAAGTTCAAAGTGTCAATTGAATGTCTCTTAAACTCCAATTATTTTTAGAACAAGGGTTGAATAATAGTGTATTTATGCTAGGTAAAAAAAGATATGGTTACAAAAAAATATTTATTTATTGTAAGGCTCAAGGTGGTTTACTAGGGGGATGTTTTCTTGAAATAACATATGGGGAACAAGCTGATTTGACAATAGTGTTAGAAAGACTAATGCCTTAATTATTTTTCTAGTGGTGCACTATCAGTCGTTCGCCTCGACAGACCAAAAGTAAAAGTTCTAATACTCAACCCCTACATGTTGAAGATTCAAGTGATGATTAGAGCAAGGACATAAAAACTATCTATTTTGACATGATTGTCTTCACACTAAATAACATAACTATTCGTGCAAAATAAAATTTAAGTATAATTATCGCAAAAACATATTAACCAAATAACAATATCAAAGTCCAAAACAACACCCATCATCAATCAAACCATATTATTCATGCTTAATTTTAATCATTGAAGTTGGAAGAACCTCTACGACTCAAAAAAATAATTGGTAATTCACAAACATTTGTTAAAAACTTCACAAACCTGCCATGTTATGTAAAAAATAGGGATGCGTCTCAAGAGTGTTACAATTACCTTTTACTCAACCACCTTTTTTCATATTTTCAACAGACCCATAAAAAAAACACGCTTGATTTTTTTTATTTTTTTTAAATACTAGAAAAATACACATTGAACATACAAGTTATGATATCAATTATCCCTTCCCCCAACTTAATCGAGACATTATCCCCAATGTCAAAAATAGATAGAAAAGTAGAGTTTAAAAGATATCACCTGAAGCTGAAACAATAAAAAAAATACATACTATTAGATAAAATCATTAACAATAAGTATCAAAGACTGAGAGTCAAATTTAATTTGCATTTTCGACCATTGTTCCTGTTGGACCAATCCACATTGGCCAAGGCTAGATTAGGTTGTGGCACATATGCTAGAAGTTAATCAAT
Source organism: Paulownia fortunei (assembly GCA_019321725.1). Classification (NCBI taxonomy): domain Eukaryota; kingdom Viridiplantae; phylum Streptophyta; class Magnoliopsida; order Lamiales; family Paulowniaceae; genus Paulownia; species Paulownia fortunei. Next base: position 3,394,110 of record CM033114.1, on the reverse strand, counting down.
CAACTGGTCAGGTGTCGGAGCAGAAATGATGATTATTCTCGCAGAAGTTGAAATAAAATATTTTTTCACAGCATGATGTACAAAAGATAGCAAACCATCATAAAAACCATTAACATTAAGAATACCTATAGGTTTTTGGTAAATATTGAGTTGTGCCCAAGAGACAATTTGGAATAATTCCTCCATTGTACCTAAACCGTCAGGTAGAATGATGTATACATCCATATTATTTAACATGTTAGGCATTCTGTCCTGAATATGTGACACTTTTAGCTCATCTCCAATGGTTATACCTGTAATATTCTATACTGTTAAAGATTTTGGATAACTCCCATAACTTTGACATCTCCTACATAAGCAGAAATAACAACACTCCTCATTAACCCTTAAATGTCTCCCTCATACACTAAATGAATTTTTCTTTCTACTAAAGTTCTACCAAGGTTATTAGTTGCCCCTATAAACTCACCATTTTTTTCTAGATTGGATCCACAAAAAGTACAAATAGAATTAAATTTGCGAGTTGAAGAAACTTCCATTTTTTTTAATTTTTTTGTTCTTTTTCTTTTTGAAAATAAGTTGTGAAAAAATAGAGTGAGTACGGTGATATTTATTGAGGTGTGAACAGAGAATGCATTTATTGTATGTCTTTTTCTTTTGTCAAAAAGTTGAAAATAAGGACGCATACGAAATTTACAAATTACCTACTAACACGTATATGTACATGTAGTTGTGATTGTGACTCACATCTTCCTCTGATTTTACGTTTAGTAATGGCTTAAATGCCCTCTATGGGTCGAGGATATGCTTTTCATCCAATTTTCTTATAAACTGGAAAACAATGTCTTTTAATGTCAGATTCCCAAGACTATAAAGCTCATATTCATTTCAAAAATGATCCCATAAATCAAGAATTGCACGTTGTATCAATCCACATGAATGAGTCTCAAGAGTTAATATAATGTAATCTAAAGACTCCTTACTCAATCCTTCCATAATGAATTTAAGTTTATTTTCTTGATTTTTAGAGATCATTCCTAAAGAACGATACTTTGTGTTGCAAATCCATGCAGCACAAATATGACAAACTTTCATTTTTTTCACCCTTCGTTTTTTTGAATATGTGCTTTTACCAAAACCAGACATGTATCTAGTAAGCAAATCTGAAAACTCACATGCCCTTACATTTGCTTCAATTATCCTTCATATGTCCTCCGAGATGCCCTTGTGCATAAGCATCCTCAATCTTTCAATCTTGATTTTATAAATTTTCAAAATTGCATTTTTAGGAAGAAAAGAAAATCGCTTCTTGAGAGTTAGAAAAATATCACCCATTTTGAAAAGAACAAGAAAAGAGAATGAAAAAAGTAAAGAAAATTTGTACAAAAATTTCAGTTGTTGGAAAATTGACAAGTCCGACTTTTATAGCCACGGAGTACCGTTATCCACCATTTAACCGGGAAAAGAAAAAAAATAAAAGAAAAAAAAATAATGTCAGAGAAAATGAGTATATACAACACTAATCATAACAAGGGTTAGAAAGAAAAAAAAATTCCTCTTGTGAAAATTGATTTTCTAGAAATAGTTTAACTCTTTGTCAATTTACTTTGAATATGTTATCATTTCTAGGATTATCAATATTAATTGCCCCATAAGGATATACTTTTTTTACAACAAAAGGACCACTCCACCTTGATCTCAATTTTCCAGGAAACAAATGCAATCGAGAATTATAAAGTAAAATCTTTTGACCAACCTCAAATATTTTTCTTAAAATTTTATTGTCATGAAAATATTTGATTCTTGCTTTATAAATTTTAGAATTCTCATATGCATCATTTCTCAATTCTTGAAGTTCATTGATTTACAATTTGTGCAATTTTGAAACGTCATCAAAGTTGAAGTTAAATATTTTGATTGCCTAATAAGCTTATGTTCAAGTTCAACAGGTAAATGACAAGATTTTCCATAAACTATCCTATAAGGAGACATGCCTAATGATATTTTGAAAGCAATTCTATATGCCCAAAGTGTATCGGTAAGTCTAAGAGACCAATTTTTATGATTTGGGTTAACTGTTTTCTTCAAAATTTATTTTATCTCCCTATTTGTAAGTTCAACTTGTCCATTTGTCTGAGGTTGATAAGGGATTGCAACTTTATGTATGATTCCATATTTCCTTATTAAAGTTTTAAAAATTTTGTTACAAAAATATTTCCCCCATCACTGATAATAGATCTAGGAATTCCAAATCGACTTAAAATATTTTTTTTAAAAAAATTTATCACTATTTTATGATCATTGTTTCGACAAGAAATTGTCTCGATCCATTTTGAAACATAATCTATGGCAACCAGTATGTAAAGAAAACCAAATGATTATAGAAATGGTCTCATAAAACCAATACTCCAACAGTTAAAGATTTCAATCACTAAGATAGGGTGTAGAGGCATCATATTTCTTTTTGAAAGGGACCCTAACTTTTGACAATTTTCACAACTTTTGCAGAAAGTGTAAGTGTCTTTGAAAATAGTTAGCCAATAAAATCCACATTGCAAGATTTTTACAGTAGTTTTCTTTACAGAAAAATGACTACCACATGCTTTTGAATGACAAAATTTGACAATATTACCTATCTCATTGTCAGGCACACATTTTCGAAAAATTTGATCTGGACAATATTTGAATAGGTATGGATCATCCAATAAAAATTTTAGCCTCAGTCAAAAACTTCTTTTTATCTTGAGAGTTTCAATGTAATGGCATATGTCCTGTCATAAGAAAATTAACAATGTCAGCAAACCAAGGTAAAATAAAAACATTAAATAGTTGTTCATTAGGGAAAGTGTCACTAATAAGTATGGTTTGAAATGAGTCATCACAAACAAGTTTCGACAAATGATCAGCCACTACATTATCTACTCCCTTTTTATCTCAAATAGTAACATTAAATTCCTGAAGTAAGAGATCAACCTAATCAGTCTTGGTTTAGCATCTTTTTTTGACAAAAGACATTTCAAAGTTGCATGATCACTGAAATCGAAATTTTTTCAATGCAAAAACTACAGTAAGTAATTCGTTTTAAGTTGTTGTATAATTCAATTGAGCACCATTTAAAGTTTTACTTGCATAGTAAATAACATATGGTTTTTTATCTTTTCTTTGTCCCAAGACAGCTCCAACAACATAATCACTAGCATCACACATTATTTCAAAAAGTAAAGTCCAATCTGGAGGCTGCATGATTGGAGCAGACATAAGCATGTTTTGAAGTTTAACAAAAGCATTTTCACAGTTTTCACTTTATTCAAAAATAGTATCTTTTGTTAGAAGATTACACAAAGGTTTAGATATTATACTAAAATCTTTGATAATTCTTCTATAAAAACTAGCATGTCCTAAAAATGATCTAACCTCCTTCACAGTCTTTGGTGCTGGCAAATTGACAATTAACTCAATTTTAGATTTGTCAATCTCAATACCTTCTGATGAAATAATGTGTCCAAGAACAATACTAGTTGGTACCATGAAGTGACATTTTTCCCAATTGAGCACAAGATTCTTTTCTTCACACCTGATCAAAACTTTTTCTAAATTAGATAAGCAATCATCAAATGAATTACCAAAAATAGAAAAATCATCCATGAAGACTTCAAGAAAACTTTCAACCATGTCACTAAAAATACTAAGCATGCATCGTTGGAATGTAGCTGGTATATTACATAATCCAAAAGGCATCCTTCGAATGCAAAAGTACCAAAAAGACATGTAAAAGTTGTTTTCTTTTGATCTTCAAGTACAATTGCAATTTGATTATATCCAAAATATCCATCTAAAAAGCAATAAAATTCATATCTCGCAACTCTTTCTAAAATTTGATCCATGAAAGGTAATGAAAAATGATATTTTCTAGTAACTGAGTTGAGTTTCCTATAGTCAATGCACATTCGCTAACCAATAATAGTCATAGTTGGAATTAATTCATCATTCTCATTCTTGACTACAGTAATTCCAAATTTCTTAGGTACAACTTGAGTAGGACTTACCTATTTGCTATCAGAAATAGAATAAATGATTCAATTATCTAAGAGTTTAATGACTTTATTTCTAACTACTTCTTTCATATTAGGATTTAGCCTTCGTTGCATTTCTCTAAAAGGTTTAGCATTTTCCTCTAGATAGATGTTATGTGTGCAAATGAAAGGATTAATACATTTAATATCAGCAATGGTCCATCATAAAGCATTCTTATGCATTTTCAGAGTTTCGATCAACTTACCTTCTTGAGATGCATCGAGTTTGGAATAAATTATTACTGGAAAAGTCTCATTCTCACCCAAGAAAGAGTATTTCAAATTAACTGGCAAAGGTTTCAAATCAACCACGGGAGCTTTAATACTTGATGGAATAGATTTTACTGTTGATGATGAAAGTTTTTCAAACCTTGGCTTCCAAAAATATTTTTCTTGTACCTACAAAAATTCAGAGATAGTATTAGTGTGTGCCTTTTTACAAATACTTTCACTTTCAAAACAAGTCTCCAAAGAATCTGAAGAGTTAGTAGTAGTAAAGTATTCATGAACAAGTTCCTCAATTGAATCCACTTCCTGTACTTCGACATTTTCTGCAGGTTGCATACAAACATTAAACATATTTAATTCCAAAGTTATATTTCCAAATCATAACTTCAAAATACTATTTCTACAATTGATCAAAACATTTGAAGTTGCAAGAAAAGGACGACCCAAAATGATAGGAATTTGTGTATGTGTTTGTGCAACAGGCTCTGTGTCCAAAATAATAAAATCCACTGGAAAGTAAAACTTATCAATTTGTACCAACACATCTTCTACTATTCCCTTTGGAACTTTAATCGAACAGTCAGCTAGTTGGAGTACAACAAAAGTTGTTTTAAGTTCTCCCAAATCTAACTGTTCATAAACTGAGAAAGGTAGAAGATTTACACTAGCACCAAGATCAAGCAAAGCACACTCTATTCTAGTGTTTCCTATGATACATAAAATGATTAGACAACCTGGATCTTTGTACTTAGGTGGAGTGAATTGTAGAATGATTGAACTAACACTTTCAGTTAAAAATGTCTTCTTTTGTACATGATGTTTTTTTTATTATTGTATACAAATCTTTCAAAAATTTGGCATAAGGTGGAACTTGTTTAATTGCATCCAACAATGGAATATTAATCTTCACTTATTTAAAAATTTCAAAAAATTCACCATTTGAGTTCAATTCCAAGTTGCTTGCAATCTTTGAGGAAATGGTGTTGGAGGTAAATATTTTTCTTTTTCATCTTCTTCAAACTTACCTTCGTCGTTAAGACTAATTCTATTTTTAATTTCTGGATGTGGATTAGAAACTTTTTCCTTGAGATGAATAGTATTGTCAATAACTTTTTCATTCCGAAGAGTTGTAATTGAATTAGCCTCATTGACTGCATTTTCACCTGAAGAAGAAACATGACACTAAGTTGAAGGATTAGGTTGAGGTTGAGCAGAAAATTTACCTTTTTTATGAGGACGCAAAGAAGTTGTCAGTGTTGAAAGTGTGCTTCTGATCTCATTGATAGCTTCTCAAGTTTGATTATTGATGTTTGTTTGTTCATGCATAAATGCTTGCAAAGTCTCCTCAAGGGATTTTGTATGTGCAGCTAGATAAGAATGAAAGTTTCGTGATTTTTGTGAATGCAATAGTTGGGCACAATTATCATCTCGCCAACTGAAATTGGATGATTTATCCATTGTGGATTGTAAGTTTCAGAATATGAAAAATGAAAAGGTTTTTTTGAATGTGTTCATAAAATTTGCTTGTACTGGAATATTTGGACATTCATTGGTGGAGTGCCCTAAAAGTTCACAATTGCTACAAACTTCTTCCTCTTGCACAAATTTGATTTTCTTTACTTTTTTAAGTTTCATGACTTCAACTTTTCTGGTTAAACTAGCAAGCCTAGCATTTAGATCATCTTCTTGGCTAAGGTAATATTTTCCTTTATTACTATTAGCAAGATTAGATCTAATGGAACTTTCGGAAGAATACCACTATGCCATGATTGAGAGTTTTCTGTCAAATAATCTAAATATTCTAGGGCTTCATCAGGTTCTTTATCAAGAAACTCACCATTACACATTATTTCAATAAATTTATTTTATTTCGGGAGCTAAATCTTCATAAAAGAAACTAATTAAGCACCATTTTTCAAAATCATGATGTGGGCATGAATTCAACAAATCTTTAAATCTTTCCCAACATTGAAAGAAAGCTTCATTTCAATTTTGAGAAAAATTTTGAATTTGTCTTTTCAAAGCATTAGTTTTATGAGTTGGAAAGAATTTTTTCAAAAATTCAGCTTACATTTCTTGCCAAGTGCCAATTGACCTAGGTTTTAAAGAATTAAGCCAATTTTTTGTTTTATCTTTTAAAGAAAAATGAAATAATTTGAGCTTAACAATCTCATTTGTACAAGTTGGATCATCAAAAGTGGTACATAATTCATCAAATTCTTTTAAATGCAATTAAGGGCTTTCAGAGTCTAAACCATGAAAATTAGGAAGTAAAGAGATCATACCTGACTTGAATCGAAAGTTATTTGCATTCAGAGGAAAAATAAAACAAGAAGGAGAAGTATTTCGAGGAAGTTGTAAGTAATAACGCATGGTACGCACCTGTTGATTCTCATTTTCATCTTGGACACTTTCATTTTCAGTCATGGTGGAAGTGTGTGGAGATGATTCAAATAAATTTTCAAACAAAGTTTCAGAATTATTTTTTAATAAATGTCGAGAATTATGACTACGATACCATATAACCATATATCTATAAAGAAAATAAACAAACTATATTTACAAAAAAAAAATATTAACAAACCTGAATACTTACCTTGCATTCCCCACCAACGACGCCAAAAACTTGCTACAACTTTAAGGTTGCAAACTCAAGTGTAGGTTGTAGTAAGTAATAAATTTTTCGTTAGTCCGAGATCGATCTACAGAAAATTTGTTTGAAGAATTCAAGTTTATATTTCTAAAAAGATGGAGTTTATGTGAATCAAAATATATGAACAATTAATGTATGATGTAACTAAAAAAAATCGAAGTAATAAAAGTACTGAGAATTAGAGATCCACTCTTGAGTTTTGGATAGAGAAATGGTTATTTATTCTTTTTACCTCTATTAATTGATTCAATTGAAATCCATACATAATGAAGATTTCAATGGGAAGATATTATCAAGTAACTCATGCAATAAGGTAATCATGATATTGTCTTACTATTGCAAATTATCTTTTAACGCCAACACTTATTTATGGGATCAAATATTCATGCACAACTTCATCAACAACAAATCAAGGTTTCACATTAGCAGTCGGTGAAGTAAAATCGTACAATAAGCTAAATGAACCCAAGTATTTGTTGTGCCATTGGAGATACATAAATGAAGAATTACCACAAAACAAGTAGGGTTTAGATCAAAAATAAAAATAATAATACAACATACTTAAACATTTTCTACCCATATAATCATTCTTCTTCCTCTATCAAAAGGTTCACCATTTTTCCTCATCAAAATAAAATTTAGAAAAACATAATAAAAGTAGCAAAGATTAAAAATATAAGAGAAACTAAATAATGCATTTCTATTACTACTAGAAAACTTACAATACTAGAAAACATACAAACTAGATAACTTAGCCTAAAGAAACCCTCTACCCCCTTTTGTTACAAGCTTAATACATAGCCTATTTATAGTACTTGGAGTAAGCTAGAGGCCAAATAAATAATGGAGGGGTTAATCAAGTGGTATGCTAGTTGCCAAGAGTTTGTAAATTGTTACATAAATTTCTCACCCATTGAATTGAATTGTATTTTTCGGTTAGATACAGCCAGATTTTGAAGAAGTGTAAAGAATCAAAATTGTAGATCTTTCGCTGCTGATATATTTTCATATATCATTTGTCAAATTTGGCGATCGGATGAAGGAGCTATGATCAAACTATTGAGTCATGTCCAAGAGCCGCTCTTTAACAACAGTAACAACTTACAACCTACGTTTTTACTATTTCGACACATTTTCACATCATCTTATCTTCAGTAAACTTGTTTATTTACCCCTTTTGTATAATATATCTAAATTTTAGCCAAAATAAATTTTAGCTCAAGATATATAACCCAATTGGTAGAATAAGTCAATATTGGGTTGAACTCTGATCCGAATTTTAGTGATCCATTTTGAAGAAACTATTTGGATGAATTTTATGCTATAATCAAGACTGAATTGGACTGAAATTTCAACAGAAAAATTGTACCTCTATCTTTTGGCTTCCAAATGAAATAAGATTTAGGTTCATAGGGATTTTGATCATGAAGTTATGCTTAAATTACAAAAACTGTACATATCTGAAAATATGCTTTCATTTATTCCCTAACACAAAACATTAATAAAATAATAATATTAACAAGAATAAAGCAAGAAAATTATAAATAATTTGATACAAAAATATGTCAAAATATGCACTTATCAATCTCTACGATCAGGATTATTACTTTGAAGTCATTCGGGATAAAAAACCTATGTCTAATTCGGGCGACCTCGATCTCTTGAATGGTGGACCTAATCAAAGCCTGAGGGGCAGTAGATTCTAAGTTTGGGTCCTCTTGGTAGGCATCTTGGTCTGATCCCTCACCCTCAGTAATCCTCCTTCAGGGACAACCTCAAGTTGAGGAGAACTTATCAGAGTTTCTTGGGGACCAGTTCGAGCTCGAGCTACTAGAGCTCGTGTCAGAATTAGAAAAAGTTCGTTTAGAATGTTGGGTCGACAATATTACAAAAGGAAAAAAGGAATGCTAGAATAACAAATAGAGAAAAATATAAAGGAAAAAAGCTCAAGAACTCATCAGGAAAGCTACCTCAAAATTTGATCTCTGGAAAATACGCCAAAAATAAAGCTCGAGTTCGCTCCGATCCGAGAGTTTGCTTTACCCTGCGTAAGATAGTGAAAATGAGTGGTAAGAACCCGAGAGTATATATATAGGGAAGGTAATTCAGACGGACGGACATGATGAAACACCAATTCGAAATGAACGGATAGGATGAAAGCATCAATTCAAAATGAACGGCCAGGATGAGACATCAGTTCAAATGGACGGTCCAAATCAACTTTTCCTGTATAAATGCAAAAAAAAACTGGGGGAGTAATGATGTACCGAGCATTAAAATGACATTAATGCCCCTGAAATATCATTAAAACACCAAAAATACTCAGAGATCCGCGTGTTTTTCATCTCGACCTGACCCGATTCGGTATTGAGTTCGGGTCGGGGCCCCAACCATCGATGAAGCGGACCAATGTGACGTGTCAGTTAATCTGATCATGACATCCTAGCTTGTACGGCTTATGAGAACCGATCAGTATAAATATCCGGTGCACAGGTCTCATAAGATAACTTTTAGATCATTCACTCAGTTCGCTTACCAGTTTCTTTTGATCTCAAGACCTGACTAATTTAAGTATCAGAGGGTTTTAGTTAGGGGCCACCCTAGTGAGCCTAACGTGTCTCTCTTTCAATTCCTCCGAAACTCAAGTATTCGAGTTCATATCATCTCGACTCGAACTCAAGTATACTAATTTTTCTTCTAAATCAGGGGTCATTACTCATTAGCTATAACGTGTATACCGTTACACCACAATGATGATTAGCAGATTAACGATTTTAGTTCAAACTTCATAAAATGTAGAAAAAGGAACAACAGGGATGATTGAAACATGAATTGGTCCATCCGATTACACAATCGAGTTCTCAATCCGACCCGACTCTATTATTGTGAAACTTCATAATAAAATGAAATTAAAAAATGAAAATGATACTAAGTGGACATTGAAATTTTTTGATAAAATAACCGGACATTTTACTATTTGAAATACGTGTACAGATTTATTATATTTATTTAGTATTGATGGTACTCGAATGCAATATATAACAACCTCAAATTTAACAAGAGCACACCTAGAGATATTGATGATCAAAATCAGTTTTAGGAGTTGGTTTGGGAATCTTTAACTCCTCGATGATGAACTTTTTCATTTCTTTTCATTGTTCTTTACTTTTCCTTCTGTTTTTTTTATTTGTATACCAATTGAATTTTCATTCCTTGGTTTTATCCTTCAATATCTATTATGTGGGCTTGTTTGCTTGGATTGATTGTGTGGAATAGATGCACAATCAACCCTTCATTTGATAACAGCCATGATAAATCATGGTCCAATATAATTCTGTTGGGCATAGAAAATGAAGCGGGGGAAGGGGGGCCCTGATAAGGCACTATTTGGGGCTTGATAGGATCCGGAAAAACCAATTATCTTTATTTTTTTGGTATAACTAAAATTATTTTAAGAGTAAATTATAAAAAATTATCTTTAAAATTTAGTCTAATTATAAATAAAAAAATATAATTATTTTTTAAAATTATAAATATCCTATTGAGGTATTACAAATATCACTTGAGGTTTTTTTTTATTATAAATATTCTAATTTGTAAAATAAAAACAAGTATTACGAAATATTTGTAATTTTGAAAGATAGATTAAACCTCAATAGCAATTTTTATAATTTACCTTATTCTTATGTAACTCTTATTTCCGCAACATAGCAACTACAAACCAAATTTAATCTTTTAATGTTCACTATGTATGTTTAATTAGTGATTTAATGTTATGGAGTTTATTTTAATGTTGATTTACTTAATTGCTTGACGTTAGTAGTCCACACAAAAATTAAAAAAAAACTTTGAGTCATTCTAGTAAAAATAAATATAATATAATATAATACATATAAGTTTATCTATATAGATAGATATCTTATAGAATATATATATATATATAGACTATATTAGTTAAAACTCAAATTATATTCATATAAATAATTAAAAAATATTTTCATTTTTCACATACATTTTGAAGCGTCGAGTAATACTTTATATTTTTGAGGTGAAACGTATAATACACATATTATACTTATTCTTATAATACTTGACGAATTATAAATATTATTGGAATATCTTATAAATACAAAATAAAAATTCTAAAAAATTATGAATACACCAATTATTATTAAATATTATCTTTAAGTAACGTCCTAATTATAAATTAAATATTATAAAAAAGTTTTTATATAATTTAAAAATAAGTACAAATATAATTTATATAAAAATAATTTACTCTCAAGCAATTCTTTTAAATTTATATTTTATCCGTATGTCTATGAATACGTATATTAATCGTTCTCATATTTTTTTCTCATAACTTTTAAGTAAAATTTATAATATATTCATATGTATTAAATACCGAATTTTTCCAGTTTCGTTTCGTATATATAGATTAGATCTAGATGTATAGATATAGATAGATAATATAACTTAACATAGTCAATAAATGAACTTTTTTTTTAATTTTCTCTTTTTTTAATCAGTAATTAGTTCATGTAAGTACATTTTTTTCTTAAAGAGATCATAAATTTTATTCTCCACAGTCTATATCCCTCTATTTAAATAGTACAGTATTCCATTCCATGCATTTGCAAGGATTATCAGCTAATTAATCATCAAACTAGGATACACTTATCCATATTGGCACGATGCCCATGAGCGTATGAATACTGGTAAAGTTATGGACTAATCCACCGGCTTCTATAGATTTGTCGGCACGTTCTCAGTACCATAGGTTCAATTTTCACGTGTTAGATTCCTTAATCGTATACGATGAGGTTCATAATCCTAATTTTAAATTGCAATGCCTCTTTTAATAGTGTACTTATAGTCCCTTTTTTCTGATACCCATACCACTATATTGTGACAGGTTACATATTTGATAAAAACTATTGGCGAAAGCACCAATAACGCAACATTATTGAGTGTTGCAGTCCCATTTTCTTTATATTACTTAATATAAAGCTGTAAAGTTCCGATTCAGCTATATTGATCCCGTAATTCATATTATTTATGTACTCTAACTATAATTCTATTTATTTTTATTTTTTTAAATAAGAATACTGATTGATTACTTAATTCTCATTTATATGACTCATGCTCTAATCAATTAAGTCATATGTGCAAACACGGGCTATCTTTTATCGTCATCTATATATATATATATGTAAGATAGGGATTCTTTAGTAAAATATCAAATTTAGATCCTTTCTCATTTTACATGATATTAAAGCAAATAAGAAAAGAAAAAAAAATAAAAAATAAAAAATAGTGCTTTGGATAGATTGTGAAGCTAAATGGTAAGAACTATATTGTCCTGTCATATGTGTTCAAACTATCCTTGATTCTCAAAATAAATTGATGCACATCTTCTCTGTCCCTCTGGATTCCGAAAATGCTAATTATGTGTTGTGGTAAACATTAGTATAGTCTAATAAAAGCATGTATTAGTAAATTAATTGTTGAAGTAATAAACTAATATTTGATATTTGTTTTTATGCATATTGATATGCTAATGAATATTAGAAAATTTTTGTTTATTTATGTAATCATAATTTTAGTATATAAGTGTTATATATAAGAGGATTAAGATTATTGATAATAAATTAAATTAATCTATAATGAAATTAATAAAATTAATTAAAGTTGAGATCTTTAATTAAATCATTATTATTGTGTTCTATTAACATTAAGAATGTAATGGTTTTATTCGAACTATTGATGTGGTGACATCATAATGGAGGCACTTTATATAATATGATTATATATGACTAGACCAGATGAAATTTGAAATTTCACATAATTTTCGTTGTTTTCTGAAAATTCAAATAATATCAATAGATGGGTCATATATGAGTTGATCTCAGTTTTGAGTGATTATAGACTACTATTTATTTTAGTATGATCTTTGATTTGCTCGTTAAAATTTTGTTAGTCAATATATCTAAATATTTGTATTTTGGAATCATATTGCGATAAATAGCTAAAAATGTAACTTACAAATATGAAATCCATACATTCCCGCAGAAAGTGAAAAAACGATTCCCTTGATTAGTTAATTCTGGAACTGAACAGTAGAGCGTTCAAATTTATAAGTTGGTTATAAAGTAACTGTTCACTAGTGAATTAATGGTAGACAATAAACAAGAGATAATTATAAATGTTAACAAAAATTTAGCTCTAATTATGAATTGTTTATGGAGAGTTAAATCATATGTAATGATTATATTATTGGACTACTCAGTATTGATCAAAATAAATTAATTTATAATTATACAAGCGCAATTTCAAAATTTTAGTAGAGTATTTATGGAATTAATAAATTGGATGCATTAATTAGAGAGTTTAATTAATTATTCGAATTTATTGGACATTGTAATTATAGGTCCATAGGTCTAGATCCGACCACGGTTTAGAAACTGTCTGTTCCACAATTTAGGATTTCCAAACACTTAATCGTCTTGAGGTTATGGTCCGAGTTTCAAAACTGTCACGTCGGTTTCGATTCAGGTTCGGACCCTTGGATTATTTTTTTTATTTTTTTAAATTTTAAAAATTTCTGAAATTAAATTTGTAAAAAATATTGTTAATCAGGATTGACCTAAGTATCAGATTGATGTTAAGAATGTCTCTTACATAGTGATTTGCATGAGACTATTTTATAGAGCAACCACCTAGGTGTGCTCACGGGGAGAAACAAAATATGGTATGTAGATTAAAAAAGATAATTTATGGTCTAAAATAGAGATGACAATGGATTTAAATTTTACCCATAACTGTAACAAAGCCACTTTGGGAGAGACAGGTTCGGAGCAAATAAACACATAACGAGGCGAATAACGTTTTTAATTTTTCAAAACCTAATCAAGTTCGGAATGGGTAATGGGTCATAATGAACCCATCCTGTATTAAATAGTATATAACTCACTTTAAGGTTTCATTCAATCTATTTTTCTTTCCCTCTCAAGCAGCTGCCTAACTGAAGACTTCCCATCTCCATTTTAAGCACACGCAAACATACTTTTGTCATCTATAATTGGAGATAGCCTCCGAGCACGGTCCATGCAGCCTCCCATAGTCCACCTAACTATTGGCAGTACGGTACACATTTATTTGATTCCCTCCTCGACTGACATCGAGAAGACATTAAAGAAGATGGATGTCACCCTACTACCATGGGAAAGTCGGAAGGTAGATGAGACAGTAAAATTAGATAGAATGAGCACATTGCGCCAAAGCTTACCCTCTTCTCTGCTGAAGTTAGATAGAAGGCCTAAAAGTTGGACTCTGAAATGAGTACAAGGCAAAATTATTCATGGGTCCACGGGTTAAGGTGGGTTAGACCCGTCGGTGTTTGGATCTAGGGTGAGGCGGGGTAGGCGCGGGTCTCGAGTTTAGCTAATCTGTATCAAACCAATCTTGTTTTCATCCCTAGTCTAAAAAGCATAGTCTAAAAAACAAAGTCCCAGAGCTTTGTTTGACAAGTTTAGTCATGTTATTAGTGACTCTAGCTTCCATAGATATTAAGCAAACTCATTTAGTCTTTGTGAGATGTGGATATATAGTAAGGTATGGTAATTCTTGTTATTTATGTTGATGATATTTTGATCTTTGATAGTGATGTTGGGGGTATTGAATAAATCAACGACGAGAATTATGATTACGATACCATATGAATATATAATGAAAATAAACACATAATATTTACAAAGAAAAAATATTTACAAACTTAAATACTTACATTGTCTTCCCTGGCAATGGTACCAAAACTTGCTACAACTTTAAGGTTGCAAACTCAAGTGCAAATTGTGTCAAGTAATAAATTTTTCAGGAGTTCGAGGTCGATCCATAGAAAAGTTGTTTGAAGTTTTTGGGTTTATATTTCTTAAAATATGGGTTGAATGTAGTTTAGAATATAAAAAAAAATTATGTTATAACTAAGAAATCAAAATAATAAAAGTATTGAGAATTAAAAATATGTTCTTGAGTTTTGGATAGATGAATGATTATTTATTCTTTTTACCTTTTTGAAATGTCATAATTGAAATCTATATATAATAAAGGTTCCAATGGAAAAATGTTATCAAATAGTCATGCATTAAGGTAATCATGATATTGTCTTACTAATTGCATATTATCTATTAACACTAATACTTATTTATGGGATCAAGTGTTTATGCACACCTTTATCTACAACAAAACAAGGTTTCACATTAGCAGTCGGTGGGGTAGAACCGTACAATAAGCTAAATAAACCCAAGTATTTATTGTATCATTAAAAATATATAAATAAATAATCATCACAAAATAAGAAACATTTTAACGCCAACACTTATTTATGAGATCAAGTATTTATGTACATCTTTGTTTACAATAAATCAAGGTTTCACATTAGCAGCCGATGGGGTAGAATCATAAAATAAGTTAAATAAACCCAAGTATTTGTTGTGCCATTAGTGATACATAAATCAAGAATTACTACAAAACAAAGAGGGTTTCAATCAAAAATTAAAACAATAAAACAACACACTTGAATATTATGCACATTTATAACCATTCATCTTCCTCCATCAAGAGCTTCACCATTTCTCCTCAACTTAAATGAAATTTAGAAAGACATAATAAAAATAAAAAAACTAAAAATATAAAAGAAACTAGATAATACATTTCTATTACTACTAGAAAACTTAGCCTAAAGAAAGACAATAATGAAACTTTTTTTCCCCCTCTAAGAGTTTTTGTATATCTTGAATGTCATCCAAGAACTCCTATTTATAGTCGAAGAGTGTCTAGATTGGCATTTTCAAATTCACTCCAAATGCACTCTAAATTAACTTCAAATATGATCTAAATTCACATATTCTTTTTAGATCTAATTTTGTCTTTCATTTTTCTCCATACAATCAGTTGATTTTGAAAAAGTGATCAACATGAAAGTTGCATATTTGTCATTTAGCTTCATTTTTCAACTTGAATCACCTAATTCCAACCATTATGAAAAAAATTATACTTGATTTAAGGAGATGTGTCAGTATAAATAGATTCCTTCCAATGCTCTCATTTGGACGAATTGTCTGCTATAATTAAGGGTGAATTAGACTGAGCTTTCAACAACAAAGTTGTACTTTCAAATGAAGTAAGATTCAGGTTTATAAGGATTTTGAGCAAGAAGTTATGTTCAAAATACCAAAACTGCGCAAGTCTAAAAATATGTTGATTTTGACTCCAATAATTACTTACAAAGTTCAAGTAATTTATTACATATATTTTAGTCTATACATGATAAACATAGATAAAAGTGCCCATTTTCTTCTAATTATGATTTTTCTGTGATCCAATGAAATATTATTTTCCAATTTGCTTACGAAACGTGTTGTCTTCATCGATTTTATTTTGACTTTTTTTATATATTTTTGTTCATTGATTCCCTAACACAAATTATTAATAAAATTATAATATCAATAAAAATAAAAAATAAAAATATAAAGAATTTGATAAAAAAATATATCAAAATATTACTTTTCAATATAGGTTTGCTTGAAGAAGCATGGACACTTGAAGATAAAGGCCTATTCAGATGGAGACTATGCTGGCTCTAAGAGATTTTAATAGATGACTGAAAATCTACTTTAGGGTACTGCGTTTATATTGTGGAAAATCTTGGGACTTGGCGCAAAAAGAAACAAACTACAGTGACTAGATCTAGTGCAGTGCAGAAGGTAAACACAGGGCTATTGCACATACTACCTAGCAGATGTTGTGGCTAAACAATTTACTGGGAGAACTAGATTTCACTTACGGCAAGGCCTACTAATGCACTGCGATAATCAAGCACCTATTCATATGTCTAGTAATCCAATCTTTCATAAGAGAACTAAGCATATTAAAGTTGACTCACCCGTGAATTTGTGATGAACTAGAAAATTAGTACTTGTTTTATTCCTTCTTTAATATAGCATATGTTTTCACGAAGGCTTTAGGGACAAAGCAGTTTAAGACTTTGTGTGATAAGCTAAGCTTGGCTGATATATGCTATAACTTGAAGGGGAGTGAGATTATATTCAATGTATCCAAGAGGGTGTTTGACTAAGTTTATTTAAAAAAAAATTATAAGCTCCTACATTTTATAAGATGTTTTTGAAGCTTAAAGAATGTTAGATCTTATTTTAAAAATAAGTTGTTGAAATATTTGGATAAAATAAAATTATAGAGGTTTTAAGATATTAGTAATGGTAATTCTAAAATTAAAATTATCTAAATTAAAAGAATTGGTTAAAATAATATTTTATTTGAAAATAAATTGAGGTGGATGTATTTTTTTTAAGAGTTTCTAATTTCTCAAACAACTTTTTTTTGGATCTTATAAACTCTTTTTTTAAAAAAAAATTAAATATTTTTTAACAATTTATAAACTTTTAAACAACTTATAAGATATTTTAAAAAATTTATAAATTCGGCCAAACACAATCTAGATCTTATTTTTCTTTAATATATATTAGGTATATAGATCTTATATATCCGTACCATCTATGTACTCCAACCCTAATCCTATCTCCATACATATGAGATAGAGATCCTTAAAATAATATCATCTTTAGCTCTTTTCCTATTTTACAATTTATGCTTCCAAGTAGTAGGAAAAAAAAAATTCAATTGTAAAATCTGAAATTTGAAACATCTAAATCCTCTTATGACTTTTGAGAATTGCCAGCATGAGTTAGATGTCATTATTTCTTTGATAAATTACAACAGAACATGACTATGAGACAGTAAAAACAAGAGTGAGATGCTTATTCGAGTAAAATATTTATTTTAATATAGTCAAAGAATCATTAAAGCTTGACCAATTAAATAAACATTTCACTACCAATTATTTTAAAATAAATAATAAATTACAAAAACTACGCTTGACATTTAGATTAGAAGATTTTACAAATCGCATATACTAAAAGGGGTATTATAAAATAAAAACAAATTTCAAGAGAAGTCTATTTATAATTTTGAAAGATAAATTAAATTTTTTGATAATTAAAATAAAATTCTAAGAGTAATTTTTATAATTTATCCTGAAAGAAATAAAATAAAGAGTTTGCAAATTCATTGGATAAAAACAATAAATAAATAAATAAAAAAGAAGCCTTTCTCATCCCAACATCAGCTGCTATCATTTCTAGGAGGAAATCCCAAAATATGTACAGTTCTGAACATGCCCAGGGTTTAGGAATAAAACCAATGGCTCCTCCACAGTACATTTGCATTTTCAAAAAGTAAAAATTGTCAAATAATTAAACTTAGGGTACATCAAGAATCTGAGACTGGAAAAAGTAACCAAACAATGTGGCCAGTGGTTTTACAGTACAGAGATAGCAAAACCAAGGGGCTGTATATGTACATGTACCAAACACCATCACCTGTTTCTGTGGCCTTTATTCATCTATATATACCCTTTTGCTCACCTGTTTTTCCCCAAACTCATTTCATCTTTGCAATTAACTATTTTTCCAAAACATATTAGAAATTAAGGGGAGAAGAAGAATTCAAGAAGAAGATGGAGGCTGTGCAATCATGGATTTCTGAACACAAGCTCACCAGCATTGGTCAGTGTATTATGTATTACCTTTACTTATTTTTAATAAAAAAATATAATTTATTTTTATTTAAAAATTTATTTTTGAATTTACTAATATATTTTTATTTTCATATACATATCAAATTTATTTTCAAACCTACTAATATTTTTTATTTTTTATACTCAAAAACACCATCAAAACATATGTAGTTTACATACAAATATGTTAAATTCAAACATATTTTTATTTATATAAAAAATTTAATAAAAATTTTTTTAATTCTAAAATATTGGAAACATTTATTAGGAGAAGAATGTCATATCTCATGAATTATAAACTCGAAAACAAAGTATGTTTTTTGAGCAAAAAGGTTTGTAAGAGAAGTTGAATTTTGAAATGAAAACAAACGGGCCATAATTTGCTACCTATTTTTAAGTGAGACAATGAAATTTTCATCGTACTCATTGAATATTATATATTTAAATAAATTCTGAATTGTTGGAGATACACACTATAATATTTAATAAAATAAAAATGCTAGCATCACGTGTAATTTAATAAACTCGGCTCATGAACTATGTGGATTATAAGTTTTATTAATCTATATATATATATATATATGTATAATATATTTATGATTCACTGAATCCTGAATTTAATTTACATTTTTATAAATATTGTTCAGTAAATTAACTAATAGTAACATTGTGTTAACAGGTGCATTATGGGCTGCAGCAATTGGTGCTTCACTGACTTATTCACGTGCAAGAACCCCTCTTAAGCCAAGCCTTAGGCTGATTCATGCCAGGTTTTATTTTATTTTTTTCAATAAAATTTTATTTCCTTCGTATTATTCAAAATAATTATAGTTTTATAATCTTGTGTATATAACAGGATGCATGCACAAGCCTTGACACTGGCAGTTCTTTCGGGTGCGGCAGCCTACCATTACTATGAGAAACGTGCTGAGGAAAATGCAACAATGGGCAAAATGGATAAGTGAAAGTGCGATTCTTATTTTCGATATTAGTAGCCCCCATCCATGGGCTTTTTTCGAATTTGTATGGCATATAAATTAGTAGTTTGCCATTTTCCTCTTGTATTAGTTGATGCATAGGTAAATACGTTTTCTATTTATGTTGAAGAAGTATCATTTTTGTTTTATCAATATATATATATATATATATATATATATATATATATATATATATTTGTATGGATTAGGAGTAAATTTAAAACTATTAGCGTCAATTTGCTAATAATTATTGTTAATTTAAATTTAATGTTAGTCCTATATAGGAAATTAAAACTCAGAATTAATAAGCTGATTAGAATAAATATATGATTATTTAATTTAAAATGTTAAGTATGATTAATGGTTAATTTTCTAAGATTTTTAATTTTCCAATATTTGATTTTTTGGGTCGTGATACCTTTTCTCGAAGCCGAGGCTAGATCACCGAAATATTTTAGCTCCGATCGGTTTCAGAGAAAATGGGAAAAGAAAAAAAAATAGAAATAAATTTTAATTGGTTGGTTGGATGTAAATTTCGAAAAAAAAATTCCAGAAAATGAGGTTTTTTTTTAAAGTAAAGAAAACTAATTTTTGGATTGGAATTCGAGAAACCTAACTATAACTGAATAGAATTTCGATTAACTATTTTTTTATTATGAAATTGAATATTAAAATAAATTTTAGTTTGATTTAAATATTTTACCCATTTGAATCAGTAATAAATCATCCACGTGTGTAAAGAAAAATTGTGTTTTTCTACAATTAGATTCGAATCTTTGTCCTAAAGTTTTTTCAAAATAAGAATATTATTAATATACTTCAGAAAATGATTAAATAATTAAATGAGTGGCTCAAACGAGATATTAAATTCGCCTTAAAATTTAAGAAAAAAATAATTATTTAAGTACATAAAAGGTGTAATAATGAATCTGTGTTAATCGTTCTCTAAGCTAGAATTATCGAAATTAATATGTAACTATTATCACATCATTGTTAATTGTGATGAAAATGTAGCTATTTTCAGAATTGAAATCCATAGGAAAATCAGGCCCCATTTTCAAAAGAACCGAATGCAGCCAAGCCCAGGGAATGGCAATGGGCTATGGGTCCTTCGGCCTGAAGGCATTTGGATCAAAGATTGAATAATGTTTATGGATGGAATTGGGCTAATTCAGGGCCACTTTGTTAGGCCCATCACTGGCTCCTCCCCCATTTTACATAACCTTCGTCCAATCCCTTAGACCCAAGAACAAGTTCCTAATTTTTGCTACCCATTTCATCAATTTAAATTGTCTAAATTGGTCGGTTCTCTGTTCAAAAACCCATTACCACGAGTCCACATATGAAAAAAAATCCGACAACCCTACAACCCATTTCGCCTAATTATAAACTCACCTATTTTTTAAAACAAAAAAACTACTCACAATTTTTAGAGGAAAAAAGAATATAAAAACTTAAAAAGGAAAATATATATATATATATATATACCCTTTCCCCTCGGTTCTCAAACGTTCATAACAAATATGCGAGTTCAAGTCACGTACTCACAAATCACGTTCTTTTGTTATTTCTAGCCGTGTGATCAGGCGATAAAGCGAACACCATAAACGAAACCAATTTCGATATAGCAAGCTTTGCATCCCTAGAGGCCCTAAATCCTACTCATATAATTCTTCAAAATAGAAGACCATTTGGTTTATGTTATCGTTAGTTCGCCAGGTTGGCCAGAAGTTCAGGTTTTGTTGTAGTTGGAGTGGTTTCTAAGACGTGCTTACCACATTTTTGCTGTACTAAGGTTGGAAAGTCTTTTTCTACTTCCTAACCTTTATTCTCCTAATAACGATCCCATTTTTTATATGGGTTCTTTCAAACCTACTCAAAAGACAGCCAACCACAATTCAATGTTGAGTAGTCGAATGACCAGTTTGCCCTCTACCTTCCCTCCATAAAATTGTTGGATTCTTGTAAATAAGGCAGTGATATTCCAAATTCCTACATCATCAGTGAGCACTAGTTTCGTCATTTCACAACTTGATGTTGCAAAACTCGACCCTACGTAAAGCAATCACACTAGTTAGCTACAATATTAAGATAATTCTTTTTTAATCAAGTATTCTCATGAACATAATGAAAGCAATTATAGTGCTTCTTCTTTCCAACTCTTTAAAGAAGCACTGATTCTTTCAAAAACCCACCAAAAATTAAAAATAAAAAATAAAAAAAATAAAGAATAATGAGTTGACAAGAAGAGAGAATTCAGTTCTTTTTTCATATCATCATCATCATCATCTTCTTCTACTTCTTCTTCTTGATGTTTTCTCTGTTTCTCTGCATCTGCAAAGAGTAAACCCTGCAAGAGAGGAACATGGACTGTTCTATTTGCAGCGCGATGCCGTATATTTTGAGGCCTCCAAGAAACACAATCTGTGGAGCTTGCTATGAAGGAGCCAGAAGCATAATCACTTTGACAAACAAACTTGACAATGACAAGGGCTCTGATAAACCAAGTAATAATCTTGTTTCTTCATCGAATTCGACTAAGGTACAATACTTTTTTCGTGCAGATAGATCTTTCTTACACCAAACTCTGCATCATGCTTATCTGATATTTGGTGATGCAATGAAATTTGTACCATTAGATATCAATATGCCTGCATGAACAACATGATTAATCTAGTTTGTCATTCATTTTCCTCATAAATTACCACTAATTAGCGCCAATAAAACTTTTAGGCAAAGAAAATTACAGCATATTCTTAATCTGCATGTTACAATTTTATCCTAATTTATTAGGTAGACCAGTATTCGATTTTCTTTGATTATGGCGATGAAAATTAATTAGGTTCTAAATTAGCGCGTATTTATACAGCCTCAACGTTGCTCTGTATCATTAATTTGTTTACTTTAAATTTATCAGGTGGAGGGAGTCAGCAAATTATGTTTTTAAATTTATCACGTATTAATACTTGAAAACCAACTCAGATAAATACGAACAAGTTATGATTTTTCTGTTTATTTGAAACTTTTAAAATGTAGCGATTTTAAGCAAATATGCTTATTAATCAGTTTTCACGACCTATGGATTGCTTGTCAGGGATTTGCAAATGCATTGAAATGGGTGAAGGAGATGAAGGAAATGGAAGAGGAGCTAAATGATAAGATAAGTTATCTAAGTGGATTTGCTGCTGCATTTAGGGATCAAATTCATACTGATATTCAAGTGAAGCCTGGAAACGACGAACCCCCTATTCCTGCTCATAGAGCATTATTGGTATGTAGAGAACTTCGACAGCCCCCTTTTCCATCTCGTACGTTTCAATTTAGTGTTTCATCTCGTATTCCATGCACGCTG